>JAQQAC010002701.1:26447140-26469479 GCA_029783875.1 Phataginus tricuspis | reverse complement strand
AGGGGTGGAGAGAGGTCTGTCTCCATATCAATGAGTAATTACCTGGGCAAGGAGAGCTTATCTGTACCTGAGAGGTGAGTGGGAGGGCTGGTTTTGTGTCTGCCGGAGCAGGAAAGAGAGAGGCCGGGGACTGCAGTTTGTAAGCGATAAACAGATTCTAAACTTTATTTCTCCATTTGACTGATTTTGGTTTTAGAGGTATTTTGTCCTGGGGTTTCCTTTCCCTGTTACAGTGAGTGACCCTGATTCTCTCTGTGCTGTGAAGCCGCATCTCCAGCACATAGCTCTTACCAAATGCTGAGATCTTTAGTTGAATTTCAAATGGTGGTAGTGGTTACGAACATACAGCAAAGCTTCCTTTATCAGGCACTATCATGGGAACAGAATTTTGAGGGTGCTGACATTTACACAGGTAAGGAATTCCTTATTTACTGTTAATTCCTTTACTTTTCACTTTATGTTTTGATAAAAATATTTCTAAAATGTATATGCTTCTGTCTTGTTTCTTAAACAGTGCACAATGAAAATAACCTGCTTTTACCGTTCATTCTTGTCATGAAGCACCTTAGTTACCGCTCAAATGCTATAATGAGGCCTTAACATCTCCTCCCTGTGAGATGGATGATTATGGCTCTTGTCTGTGAGTCTGTAGCCAGCAGTATTTCTTTTCTCATCTGTTGCTCTGGCCTGTTGAAGCAGATGACTCAGGGTTAGAATTATCTGTAAAATAGGAGTCAATAAATTCTGAGCAATTATCTTCAATCTTGTCTCATTAGTGAGGTGTATGGATCTTAATGTGTATGTCTGTTTTTGTCCTTTCTAGTTCTTATTATCATATCAGCTTAGACAGAGTAAATGCATCCTAAAAGGCAACGTGAGTACCTTTCTGAGGCTTTGGGCCATAGTTCGCATGATCGAATCTTCAATTTGTTTTCTTCCCAATTATTCATCACAGATGCCATCCTGTTTGTCTTCTTGACTCACCACTAAGGCTACTGAAAAGGACAGTGTCCATGGGACAGTCTGTCCCACCCACTGTTCATTGTGGGTGATCCCTTGTCTGGTGCTAAGAAACACCTAGAATAAACTAAGAGTGTGTTAGAAGTGAGGTGGTCGGGATAGTCATGGGCAGCACAGAACGCAGAAAGCACTGGCTTTATTTTCTTATTTCCTGCCTGCCTTTACACTAGCTGGTACTCCGACTCTCGGTTTTCTTGGCTCTAAATAGAGTTGGACTAAATAATTTCCTAAGCCATCCCTAGTTCTAAAATGACGTATTTTATCTATTCATGCCTTGACCTTGTTTAAGTGGTCAAAGAACCGCTATCAGAATTTCTTTAAATTATTGTCTTGTGCCCCTCTCAGCCTACTATTGGGAGTAATACTTTTGGCTAGAAATGCCTGGGGCGCTTACTGTGGCTGCCCCTCACCCCCTTAAGCGTCCCACAGATATCTCCGCTTTCCAAACTGATATTGGCAATTGGACCAAGCCTTTTGGTTCTTTTGATTGCAAGATGCCTTCTCAACAACCATCAGGAAACTAGTGTTACGGTTTCTGGGGCTCCCTCTTGATGAATTTCAAACACAAGAGCAGGAATTTAAAGCCCCCAGAAGAGAAAAGACAAGTGGCCCAAATGGTGAGTTACCCCAAATGGTCAGTTACTGAAATCAACCAGGATCTCTAACACAAAGGACCTCAGCTTGGGGGGAGGTGGCCTCCAGGCTGACAATGTGTTTATGCAAGATAACCATCTTTGGAATGGGTGCCTCTTTGAAATGGATGACTAGGCAATCAGAACTTAAATCAGGCACCTACACTGAAAAAAAGAAAAAAAATTGTCAGGGATTACACTATAAATATAAAATTTTATTTATCCTCTTTTGGACTTTTCCCCCTACACTGGGTATATTTTTAATGATAAAAGATTTTAAACATTAAAAAAGTAAATTGAATCATACAACAGACACTAAAGTATCATGTGTGATGATATATATATGTAGCTGGCATATAGTAGTTGATCAGTAAATGCTCTTGGAATGGATGAATGATCTGGGCGGACCATAGTGGGAAAGGACAGTTTAAAAATAGCTGTGATGTATCAGAATGGCCAGCAGAGGGCGAGCTTTGACCTGAACAAAACTGGCCCTGGGTTTAGTGGGTTACCTTGGTGTGTTAGCTCCCCTCAGTGTACAACTCGGTTACTGTGCAACTGCCCAGCACATTTCCAGCTACCCGTCAGTACGGATCTATTTGCAACAGTTAACCATGCTAAATAAGCACAACCACACGTACATATGATTTGTTCACAGACCTCAGAGTGAGTAGGATGTTAAATAGCTATCTGGAAATTTTGCAGTGTTTAAGTCCCCTGTCGAGATCATTCTAAGCGCCCCTAAATATTTGCAGGCTGTACTTATATTTCTAACCCAGGGTAACAGAGTCATGGTCTGAATTAATCATCCAAGTTGCTGCCAATTTCATTTCACTAGTATTTTACATAGACTCTTGTAGTATAAATGAATGAATGAATAAATAAATAAATAAATAAATAATAAGAACTGTAAAAGCCTCTCCTCCCAACACACATACCTATTCCTCATCCTCAGAAAAAGCCACTGTTAATGTTTTTTTTTTAGCATCTTCCTGAAGTTGCATATACATGTACAACCATAGGTATATAGTTCTTTTTCTATTAACGGGATCACAAATGCTCACAGTCCTACAATGAGAGTTTTTTCAACATGTTTTTTGATGTTTGCACATATAATTGTGCTTCATGCTTTCTAGGGACCGTGTGGTCTTCCACAGTAAAGATGTGTTAAGTAGTAGAGATCTTGACAAAGAACCAAAGGCCTGACCGTTTCTGGTCATGATCCTTGAGTATCTATTTGGTCTGGCCAACACGCTCACACTTCTGCTGCCTCTTGGGTGTTTTGAGTGGAAAGCCATAATAAAAAGAAGCCCTGAATCTCAGTTTCCATGGGCTTGGGCACCTGCACAGGCAGGTGAGAATCCCCAGGTCAACAAGACACAACTCTAAGAAAAGAGACCTGCTTTGCAGAGTGGCTGAGCTCCACAAATCCAAACTGCCAGTGTGAGAATTCCTTTCCCAGAAATAACCCTGGCTTCTCACACTCTTTGCTGTGGAAATGCCTTTGAACTGTTCAATCCCCACGTAAAGAAAAAAATGCAAAATAGTTTAGGTTCGGGAAACTCAAAGCTTACTCTCGCTCTTACATTGCATGTACAGTTTCAGTAAGCCTACTTTAAAATCTGTATGGTACCGCGTTCAACTTCTATCCCATTGGTCCTCTATGATATACAAACAGCAACTGATATTAACAGAAATTTGGTTAACTGTAGCATACACACGAAGCTATTTTTTACACCTTTTTACAGAGCAAATTCATTGTGGTGATACCCAGGTTCACACAGTATATTATATTTTTTCTATGATTATCATCATGGACTCTCAAAATCGGACAACTAGAGTTGTCTGGTTCAATCTTGGGTTATTCATTAATACAGCCTTGCTATCTATGCAAGACGTGATCTGAACACATTCTACCTAATACTAAATCCCTCTCCTGTGAGATGGGAAGCACACAGCTGCGGGAGGCAGTCAAGTGGGACTAGATGTCCATCCATCAGAAAAATGTATTTTGAGAGAAGGTCGGTGTAGCCCTTCCAAACATAAACTCCTGTGAGTCTAGAACAGTGACAGTGATTCATGGTGGTGCTGATCGTAGTAGCGGTTACTGAGTGTTGATCTTACAACAGGCACCAATCTAAGGGTTCTATATATGAACTCATTTAATCCAGAAAGAGACTTTTCTGCTGCAAGGACTGTAGCAATAGTCTGAGTTTGTGCAGGAAAGTGCCAAGTGAGAAAGTCATATGGTTGGTAAATGCACATATAGGCAAAAGGCCACTGTTCACACAACAAATTTTACAAATAAACCCGATATTTCCTCTTAGTCAACAGCCAGGGTTTATAAAATGGGATTAATCCCCCTCTGTTTTAGAGTGCTAGGTTCAGGTAATATAATATATTTATTACAGCAGGTCTTTAGTCGCTATTGCCATGAAAATTTTTTCATGAAATTTCACAAAATCCTTTAAGCTATCAGTAGTATCTTGAATTTGCATGAGATGTTGTATTTATGTGCCTATTTCTGGAGAAAGATGATAATCACCTTCATCAGATTCTCAAGGATCAATTCGACAAAAGACTCTAAAACTTACCCGGGGACAGACGTGTCCCACGAGGTCACGGTGCTTGGCCTGCGTCCTCAAATCCCACGGGGCTGTGAGTCGTACCTGTAATTCAGAAAGCGATTGGGTTTGGGGAAGCCCCTGAAGCAGGTCCTTCCCTTGGGTGCACGGATGGTCCCAGATGTGTAGATGTGGGCTTTCCTCCTTCTGACTTCTTTGGAAAGAAAGGAAGAGACTCCCAGCGAGCTCCGGATGAACAGTGAAGTACAGAGAGACTTTGCTGTATGAAGCCTGGACAAGTCTACCCTGTTGCCAGCCTTCCCCCATACCTCCAAGGCCAAGCACACTGATGGGACTCCACTGAGATGTCCTGGAAGAGGGTGGCCAGGTGGCATGCTTTCTCAATTTGCATCTCATTCATTCTCCTCCAGCACATCTTCCCTGTCAGCCCATGACAGGCAGGTGAGTGGTCCCCATGGCTCCCTGGTCCCCACAGCTCATTACTGACTCACTTTTAGGGGCATTGGTGTAGCTCGGCGCAGTCCCTGACCGCCCACTCTAGGTCCTGGTTGAGATTATCTGTTGGGACCCTGGTCCCCAGAAACTTCCTCTCAGGAAACTGCAGTGAAGCCAGCCTTGAGCAAATTCTCTTTTTGATTCATGGTTCGCTGCCTGATTTCTCCCACCCTCAGCCCCGAGCCGTCTCACTCCCGCCTCTCACCCCTTTGCCGAGTTGCCCTCTAGGAGGGGTGGAGTGTCATGTCTTCAGGTCTCCAGATTAATGCTCTTTGCAGTCAAGCAGGGAGGGAAGGAGCCACCCCGAGAAGGACATGAACAGTGCTAACCGAGGAGGGTCAATAGGCCAAGTGAAAAGCTTCCTTTCAGCTGACCTTTCAGTCTGACCTGCCAAGACCCCACTGCTTCAGAGGCCAGAGGCTTGGAAGGGTTGGTGTGTTTGATTCTCCCTGCTGGCTCGTTCCCAGGCCTGCCTGGCCTGCCGGCATTCAGGGCCCCCAGAATCCCATCACATGGCCCTCTTCTTCTCCATGTGAGGGGGACTTTGTCTGATTTGGTGGTCATTTACATAGAACACATTTTTCCTGTTGTGAAGGATTTAGTGGCACCAAAATTCCTCCCCAAAGATAATGACCCAGGAAGGGAGATTGTTGAATTCCAGTTCTGTCCCCCCTCAGGCTGGTTATGTGTGCTCACAGAGGCCACCTGTGAAAAACTGATGGCCAGCCTCCTCTTACAGATCAGGAAACGGGCTGAGACTTGCCAGGGAAGGGTTCCAGTGTCCCGTTCCAGGGCCTTTCCCTGCCCCAGGGCTGCCCCTGACCTGTGAGCCCACAGCCGCCCCAGGCCGCCGGGCTCAGCACTGAGCATTCTCTGCCTTGTGCTGTAATAGCTTCCCCAACTTTCCTTTGCCATCGACTCCGAGAGCCAGGGAGCAGCCCTGTTCCTCTTTCTGTTCCCCACGGGGAGCTCAGCGTCCGGCTCCCAGCAGGTGCTTGCTTTCCATTTGGTGGGGGCAGGTGGACGTGTACTGCATCCCAACGCAGGAACACTGAGACTTAGCTGGAGTCTCCAGGGTCCTGCAGTGTCACCACATCGTTCACGGCAGGTGGGTCCCAGCCCTTCACGGGAGCAGCTCTTCACAGCCCCGAGCACCGGTGCGCACTTTCTTCTCCCCACGTTCTCCTGCGTCACCGGGAAGAGCAGAGGCTGTCGGCACTGCCAGTCCAGCTCAGTGAGCTCGAACAGCGGTTCGGTTAAAACCTCTATATCAGGAAAGGCCTCTAACAATCCATGTTTTTTTTTAGAAATAATCCAGTACCCTAGGATTTTGGTTGGACCCTGCCTCTCCAGGCTTTCCTAGTGGAATCAGTGGTGAGCCAGCCCCACTTGGTTCCTAAGCCATTACTGACCAGGGTGGGAAGAACGGGCGCCTGGGTAATATTTTAGGACATTGGTCTTTAAATCTCTCTACTTTCAAGTAGGTTACAAGCTGTCTGAGACATTGTGTCAGAAGAATAAGCCAGGGTAGGAAAGCAGAAGTTCCCATTTTCTTATTCCCCAAAGCCTCTAGGACAGATGGGGGTAAGGGATTCAGGGAAGAAACAGGAATTGAATAGCGGGAGGCAGGGGGACGGTCCCCCGGAATATACGGGCTCCCCCTGCCTCCAGAACCAGCCCGTGCCTTCAGGCCCTGCTCTGCTCAGTCTCGACCCCTCTCCTCCCACCCACTACTTCTTAATGGAAGTTCTGTGCTTTGCCTCTGAACTGGCTCTTTCTGCGAATGTACATAAATGAATTCTCACAGCAGCTTTGCCCTTGTGCAAGACTTAGTTGTCTTCAGAGCCCTTTAGTAAGCTTTTTTTTTTTTTTCCAAATTGAAAATCCTCAGAAAAAGTACCCAGGGCAAGTATTACTCCATCCCTCTTCCTGGTGAGGGGGACCGTGACTGAAGAGCAGTCATGTGTTCAAGGTCCCTGAGTGGCAAAGAGTGAGGTGAGGCCAAGTACATGGGCTGTCAGGTCCTCCCAGGTCTCCCTGGCCTGCCGGCCCACCCGCACTGCCTCCTGGGGAACCCGCCTGTTCCCCTCCTGCCCTGAACCGTCACGCTCTGGACAGTGTGTGTTTTCCCAGCCCTGGTCTCAGCGGACCAGCCTGGGCGTGAGCCCCTGACCCTCCAGGGGAGAGGCCCAGGGCTGTGACATACAGTTACAATGACCCTAAGGAGGCCAGGGCAGCCTTCACCGCCACGGGTGTGGGAAAGCGTGACCATCACACCCAGAGAGGGGAGAGGTCAGAGAGAAGCGGAAAGGAGGCGGCCCAGCCCCTGGGGAGGAAAGAGCCTGCGTGGCTTTCCACCATGGCTGCACTGTGGCTCTCCGCATGCTTGAAATGGCCCCATTTTCCTCAGCTTGCTGGACTCCAGGCCGTGAGTAGGGCTGACCTGAGTCCCAGGGAGGTCAGAGCAGTGAGTCCTGCCTACAGAGGGTGCTGCCGAAGCAAGTCGATGCCGCCGCAGCCGGGGGCTTCGCCAAGACAGACTGCGTGCAGGGGAGGATGGGGCTATGCGAGTGCTTTCCGGAAACACAGCCAGCTTTCCAGAAAATGGCTGCAGGCATTTCCCCTACATTGGGGAAGTGCTCATTTACCTAGAGAAAGGTGAGGGTTTTGATCAGAAAAGTATGTGCACAAGCCCATTGGAATCAGCCCATCAGACCCAACTGCTGAGTTTCTGGGAATTTTGCAAGCTGGATGTTAAACGCAGTCATTCATAAACTGTATGTAAACTTACACTAAATGAATTTTGTTAAAAATGAAGATGATAAAAATGACAACTCATCACTTCCTAAATTATTTTTCTACACTGTACCGTTATCCATACTTGAGGGGTTATCTGTATCTGTTGTATTTATATGGTGGAACTGCCGCATACCGATGGGCCATTGTGCATCTTCTCCCCACTCCACATTCAGTGATGTCATGTTGTAGCTTGAAATGGGCCTTGCTGGGAGTTTTTACACCTTAGAAATCAGCGAGCCTCCAGGGCTATCTCCACCCCACCCAGCCTATTATTTGTTAACCATTTGCCAGCACTCCACTAATGTGCACTGGAATAAACCCATCATCTGAGCCTTGCCTCACAATGAGAATTAAACATCTAAATAAGGACAGTGCATTAGAATGCACATGGAAGATGCTGTGAACATCTGCTCAACGATCTCTAATCCCTGAGAAAGAAAAAGTCCCATAAAATTGCAGAAACCACAGCGCCCTTTCTTTACTTCCTGAAGCCGCTATGTGAGGACCCTCACTGTCCCTGGCAGGCACTTCCTGGGAACCAAACGCTAGAAAGAGATTATGTCTCAACTGCATTTTAATACTCTGACTGCAAGTCCTTAATGAAAAAGGCAGAAAAAAGTACATTAAAAGCCTCATATTGATCCATCCGGCTTTTTATGATTATAGACACAGAAGTGGAGTGGTAAAGCAGAGGCTATTATCTTCCTGTGATAACAGCAGGACAAATAAACAGGAAAACATAAAAAAAGAAAAGTGTAGGTCTGAGCTTAAGTAAGCAGATTGCAAAGAAGTTACCACCCTCCGGACTTTATCATTCATCAGAGTAATAAAAGCGTCACAGTACTTTCAGCCAGTGGTAAACAAAGGTATACAGCCTTACAAATCAGACACCTCACACCCAACACCATCGCTGAAATCCAGTTCTCTTGGAATGGTTTGCATGTTGTGAATTCAAATTAAACCAAGAAATCATTGCTAGAAATATATAAGGTAATAAGATTGGTTTTTCACCCAAAGTTAGGTCACAGCCCAATGTATGAAGCTACACATTTTTTTTTCCTGTCTAGGAGACTGTATTGTGATGGCACATTTTGAAAGAAGACAAAATGCTTATTTTTTAAAAACACACAGTAGTTACAATAATGAAGGTAAACTTTCACTTAGGTGCACAAACTATTGCCAGGCAACCGTGTCTGGGAAGGTCTCTGCCCGCACAGTGGGTGAGCCTCTGGATCGGGAGGATTCTTGACTCTGAACAAGAAAGAATTCTCAAGCAGCTTGGCAGAGTGCAGGGAAGGAAGGAACTCATTAAAGCGAGAGTCGCAGGGAAGGGCAGAGGGAGGGAAGCTCACTGAACTGCTGCTCAGCATGGGGCACATCCCCTGCCAACGCCTAAAGCCAGGGTCACCTGGCGACCAGTGTCTGCTTGGACCTGCACAGCATGGAAACTAAGTCCCTAATCTCCCCAGGATTTCGGGGAGCCACAGAGCACTGGATGGAGTGAGATTATGTTCTGAGAACTTCCCAAAGGCAAAGAAAGGAGATTTTCAGGCAGACTCCTACTAAGGAGCGTGATTGTACAGGCGCAGTCCTGTCCGGGTCCCCCAAGCGGTGGGAAATTGCAAGCCCAAATCAGAGCTCTCAGTAGTCTCTCCCTGCTTATCTGGAGTAGGACAGAGACAGAGTGAAGACTTGTGTTTAAGTCTGGAAAATAGAATGACATAGCAAAGTAAGAAAGACCCTTACCACTGGAAGAATGTAGAGACAAAACACAGTAAGTTAAGCAACGAGAAGGCTTTATTTAAAAAATACACACTCAAAGAAAAGGGAGTGCGGGCAGCCTCGGAGAGGAGGCATGCTTAAGGGTTTAGGGTTTGGGGTTTTATAGGGCCGTTTGGGTAGAGGTCGGCATAAGGCAGGATGCATACTGGTGATTCATAATTCCTTTGAAGTTTTGTCTTAAGAATAAGGTTTTTTAGGTGACTGTGTTGGTCCGGATCCCGGCAGTGTTTATCCACATAGGTTCGTTTATACTCCAGAGGTCTGTCTCCTGTCCTGGTTACAAAGACACTTCATTGATTAAGGGGAGGAAAGAAGAGGAAGAGCAGCCTGTTCATTAAGTTGAAGAATAAGCGGGGCCTTTTTCGCAGGCGAAGTAGATTTTACGATGCATTGACCTTGTCCCATTTCCCTGTTCTAGCTCAAAACAGGTACCTGCTTTCTCGGCAAGTAATTATTCTGTTCACGGCTTTCTCAGTTTTGGTGATACAAAGGAATCTGGAACTAGAACATTACTTCTACCATCCTGAGGCTCAGAAAAAGCAAGAGTCTTATGTATTTCTTTGCAGATAGGAAGTATTGTCTCCTTGAATCAGTTGCTTGACTTCTTCTGCCAAAGCAATTTCCCTGTGAATTATTGTTGAAGTTGCTCACAAAATATTTATGAGAAAATGATCTCACTAATTTAGATTAAAAAGAAAAAGAATCAATTTGTCCAAAGAGCAGCTGTGGTGAAAGACACATTAAATTCTATTAAGCTGAAAAGAAAGGGTGCAGACTACCTCACTCTTCTCTGTTTTTACCTTCTTTTAGGGGCAGAGCCTGGGAGAAAAACTTTGTAGGGGTTGGGGGTTGCTTCTGGGTTAATCCTCTTAGTGGAACCAAGAAAGGTTTATTTCTATTTGTGCCTATTGATACTATTTCTGTCCTCATTTCTGAGAAAGAGAGTGACTCTTTTCCTTATCTCTACTTTGGAAAAATATTTGCACACAAATTAGTCTTACCGGGTGAGCCCCAGTCCTGACTCGTGTGACATTTTACACAATATACATTTCCACTGGTGAAGCATTTCTAGGAAAATTAAAATACTTCCTCAGTAAACACAGCCACAGCCCCTTTCCAGCTTGTTAAGACAGCCTTCGGTTCACTTGGATTTATATGTATAACATTTGTCAACGAGTGAAGATACAGGCAGAACATCCATGCACAGGACCACAGTGCATTTCCATGCATCCGAGCGAGGAAATCTGAGAGCTTTCCAACTGGTGGCCTGTTTCCTCTCTACACAGAGAGGCCAGAATTACCTCTGGAAGATTACTCGCGACTTCCCCTGCTCAAAAACCCTGTGAGAGGTCCCTGTGTGGCTACAGAATAAAGTTGAAAATAGTTCTGTGGCATTCAGGGCCCTCCAAGACATACAGCCAACTCTCTGGCTACAAGTATCTCTCCCTACAAGTATCCGCAGGTGACTTGCGGCACTTCCTGTGAAGGAGCTGCGTTAAGCGCCTCAAACTCCTACAGCATTTCTGTCTCCCATGAACTGTGTAAAGTAAGTGCTGTCACCCCAGTTTACAGAAAGGAATCAGAGGCTCAAAAAGGTCAAAGGACCTGCCAGAGGTCACACAAGAGGTCAGCGACAGCCTGGCCAGGCCCTCTGGCCGGACTGCTGAGCCCTGACCTCTGTCACGGCCCCTGTGTTCCGGAGCCCGCCCTGGGCCTCCCCTCTTGCTTGCTACCTCTGGCTGGCAGAGCCATTTCTCCCACCACCTCCATGCAGTTATGTAGTCATAACTACAAAACGGTCATATTCATACATTGAACAAACATTTACTAAGTCCCTCCCATGTACCAGATACAATCTTAAGTGAGGCATCCAAAGTGAGGCACAGTCCCAGCCTGCGAGGATGTTATGCTTTTAGGACTGTTTCTGGAATAGGAAAAAATGTATGCTTTGCTAGTCTGTGAGGTCTTCATCTCTCCAGTCCTACTGTCCACGTGGCCTAGTGGGAGGGTATGTGGTTTAATAGGAAAAATGCAGTCGGTGACAGGTCTGGGTTCAAACCCCAGTCTTCCACCAACCAGCTGGATGTTCACAAACAATTTATATGACCTCTTCTTCTGTAAAAAAGAAAGGTAATACCTCTCTGCAGGGTCCCTTTGATAATGAAATGAGTTAACACCTATAAGCACCTTTTCCTAACTCTTTACTTAGCTGACCAAGGAACTAGGTATCCGATCCTGTGAGTTCTTCCAGATACAAACTGTGATTGAAATAAGTCTGTCGCTGCTCAAAAATCCTGTTTCTGAGCAGCATGACAGCACAATGGTTAAGCCTGCAGGTCCCTATGGCTGGGCACCTCTGTTGGGTGACCAGATGTGTAAATATGGACAAGTTCCTTAATTTGCCCATGCCTCAGTTTCCCCCAATAAAATATGAGAATAACTACCTGTCTCCTAGGATTGCTCTGAGCTCTTATTACCTGGTGAGCATTTAGAATAGTGCAAGCCCACCGATTCTGACCTTATTCTTTGGATGCATCCCACACTTTATTTTAAACTATGAGCTCCTGGGAAACCTTAAGCCCTGGAATAATGTTGGCAAAACCCCTTGGGCTTTGGGATGACTTCTGTTCCTTCCTAACCCTGAGGATAGAC
Organism: Phataginus tricuspis; assembly: GCA_029783875.1. Classification (NCBI taxonomy): domain Eukaryota; kingdom Metazoa; phylum Chordata; class Mammalia; order Pholidota; family Manidae; genus Phataginus; species Phataginus tricuspis. The sequence continues at coordinate 26,457,514 of JAQQAC010002701.1, read as the reverse complement.
TCTGGGCTGGAGAGGTAAGTGGCGGTGAAGTTGCCAGGTCAGGGCTACAGCCTGTGCGCCTCTCTTCCTGCCATTCCGTTGTCTTGTCTCCCTGGTGGCCTGCAACAAGCTTCTTCGTGTGTGTCATCCAGCTCTGCTCTAAACCTAGCCCCTGCTGCTCCCCTCTACATGGATTTCTCCCCATGCCTCCAGCGTGACTATGGCTGCCTCATGTGCATTTGATTGGGGTCCTGTTCAGTCTGGTGTTTGTCCCCAGGTGAGGGTCCCCCTCAGGGACCGAGAGTACATTTTCAAGGTTGTGCTTTAAAGCCCCCATGTCTGGCAGAGGCGACATCCACAGTGGAATCTCCAGGCTGGTCCCCCCTGCCCCACCACAGAGAACACTGCTCTAACAGCAACCCGGAGAAGCTCACCTTTTTAAAAAATTCGCTTCCATATGTGAGCACCAACCTTCCCTCCTTTATAGCCAGCCCAACTGTCCAGTCATTCATTAATAGGAGCAATTCTATTTCTCCTTTTCGCATTCTTGGTGATCCTGGAGACTGATAGCCATAAGAGCTAATGCAGCAGACGTTCTCATAACTAATAGAGCATGTCCTCCCTCTTTGTTCTCCAAAACAGTTGTCCAAAGGTCTTACTTGTATTAGTTCATCAGGCATTTCCCAAGCACGTATTGCATGCCAGATTCACTGGGAATACAAATATGAATAAGAGACAGTCTCTGCCCCCATGGAGTTTATAGTCTAGTGACAGGGTTATAAGCTTAGAATCCATGGACTAGACCCAGGAAGTCTGTGAACCCCAAAATTTACACTCAAAGCTTTGGGAGCTGTGTGCATTTTTCTGAGTGAAGGATGATCCTTTTTACCAGATTTGAATCAGGGACCGTGACAGCAAAGATGAAACACCACTGAGATACAGAGATAGTCACAAGCAGCTGTCACAGGCATGAGCACAGGCAGAGGAGGCAGGTAGGGTCTACTATGTGTAGTCTTATTGGAGAAAATGTCAGTCAGTGTCCAGACCAGGTGGGACTATAGGTGGGAAAGATGGTTTGCACCCGGCTGGTGGGTGCGTGATGCTGGCAAGAGCCGCCTGGCCCCAGAGACTGGGGAGGAGGCTGGCTGCAAATAAGGAGCCCAGCACACTGCAAGCTCTGCTCAGGGGAGGCCGCCTCACGGCACTTCATCCAGGTGGGGATCTCTTCCCAGAGGTGCCCCAGCTTTGTCATTTTCGTTATTAGTCTCACAACACATTTCAACTTCTCCACGCGCCTCTTCATCGATACGCCCAGAGCAAACAGGGGTGTCTGGTGAGTCACACCACAACGCATGCTGTGTGGTTCACTCTCTTCTCCGCCTCAGTCTGGCACAATTTGGCCAAAAAGGCCATAAGCTAATTTTACAAATGACTGGTACATTCGCCTTGAGATCACCGTGCACTAAAATGTTATTCTTATCTTCTAAAGTTGGCCATCCGTGGAGTTTTTTCCACTGTTGATGTATGTATAAAAGGATATAATAACTATGTATGTGTGATATAACATATATCACATTATATGACATATATATATAGTATCATTTAAACAAGCTATTTTTTTTTATCAGAAGTGGAAAAAGGAGGAAAGAAGAAAATTTGGAGAAAAGCAATGAGTGAGCATTGAGGGGCCCTAGGAATCAATTTTGTGACATGAATTGTGTCCCATTGACAGTTGAGAGAAACCTATATTGTGAGGGAGCAACTCGTGGCTTATACGTAACAAAGCAGTAAAGTGGGCTTTCCTCAGGTCGGGCCAAGTTACTGTGCTCCTAGCCAAAGCTGCAGAAATACTCGTCAAGTAAATAGCGTGACATCTCGAATAAGGAGCAGATGGCAGTGAGTTCCTTTGCTTGAACATATTTGGCATTTCAGGAGGAGTAACGGGGAAGTAAGAATCTGATCAAACATGCGATTCTGTCAGTATGACAAGAAGCTGCAAGTAACTTCAGCTCTTATTCTTAAACATCCGGTTTTAATGATTTCACAACCTTTGTCACCCACTCAGAAACTGACTTTATTAGACGCCATTCAAGTTGTTGAGCATTAACTGAATAGCTATTATTAGCGAGATGCTGCGCTAAGCTTCGCAGAGGATACGACTATGAATAAGAAATGGCCCTTCCCTTCGGGAAGTTGCGGAAGGGTGAGACAGACGCGTGTATTTATAAGCGACTGGAAGTCCAGGCTGAAACTATTAAGTGCTGTACTTGTAAAAAATTGAAATGCAGGGGAAGCAGAAATGAAAGCTAGAGAATGAAGACCTGCAAAAGCTGAGAAAGGCCTCAGAGAGGAGGCAGCATCTGGGCCAGGAAGGCATAGGGTGTCACTGTGAGAAGGGAGGGACACGGTCCTGGCGGGCCCAGCAGAGGGCAGGAGGCAGAGAAGGGAATCAAAACACGTCCTGGGAGCAGCAAAGGGCCAGTGTGCTTAGAGTGAGTGTCTTGAGGAGGGATAGGAGGCAGTAACATCTAGAAACTATGTTAAAGTAAGAGTTCTGAGAGTTTTAAAGTAAGGAATTTAAACTTTTCCTGGGGTAAAGGAGGGGAGTTTTTGAATAAAAGTAATAGCATGAAAGTTTAGAAATTGGAGGCCGAGAGACCACTTAGGGGGTTATTACAATAGCCCAGGCAGAGGAAGTCAAGCACTGGCTGAGGATGAAGGCATGAGACTGAACCAAGGAGTCTGTGAAGGCAACTGCTTTGGAAGGCGACAGTCTCCAAAGAAAGCGGGTTAGAATTACCTGCACACACCTTCTGGAAGGAATCCCAATACACTGAGTAGAAAAAGAAAAGTTAATAGAGACGATCCCCTAGATCAGCAGCTCAGCAAATACAGACTCTGAACCAGAGCAAGCCAGGGGCTTTGCATGAAATCTCAGAAGTCCGTTTCAGGAGAGTTCCACAGAAGTTTATCTGAAATTGGAAAGGCAAAGATTAATCAGGTAGATTATCCACAGTGATTATATTTTATTAGTTTACTCTTTGTGGAAAAGAATTGTATCTAAAAATGTTATCTGATTGGAGAGCATTTTAAATAAACCCAGTTGCAAAGTTTGGTAATTGCTTGAACAATTACTTCTGAACTCAGGAGTTTGCTGTAATAAAGGTCAAAAACCCAGGTTTAAATCTTGCCTGTCACCAAGCAACAGTTTAAGCCTGAGCAGATACTTACACTCAATAATTGCTACGTTCTTTGTTAGAGGAGATGAGGCAGGCAGAAATGCCTGGAACAAAGAAACTTGGTAATACTACTTTTCTGGCTTCTCGTCCATTCTCCCTTGGTGCACTCACTCAGAGGCAGCATAGGCCAACCCAGCCTGCGCTGTGCGTGCTGTGCTGTTTGGGGTTCTGGGACGGCGGCCACCTGATCATACTTTCCAGGCGAGGGATCTCACTACTGCTCCATCGATAAGTTCTAAAAAGGCAAAATTAAAATATTTAAAATCTATCTGTCCCACCATTTCACCCTACTCTCACTTGTCTATTTTTAATGTCAGGAATTTTTTTGCGCCATTGTACCCAGCTGTGCATCCTTAGATCTTGAGGATGGGGAGGCCAGAGCTGCCTGGCGGGCAAGATCCTTTGAGCAGGGAGCTGATAAGGATACAGTGACCTTGAAGCGGAGGAAGTATTCCAAACGGAATGAGAGCTACCAGGACAGGCGGGGAACTGCTCCTGTGACCTGCCAGGTGTGTGACCATCGGCAAGTTCACTTCACTGTCCCAGGCTCCAGCAAAAGTTGTCTGAAATGGTGACAGTGGGACCTACACATGGGCTTCTTGTGAGGGCTGAATTGATAGTCCATATAATGTGCTTAGCAAAATGCCAGACACAGAGAAAGCGCTCAAAAGCATTAGCCACAGTGATTATTTGGTACTGGGGGAGTTATGGGGCCAACATTTGGAAGGGATTTGAATAGCATACATAGGATGAGATCTTCATGGGAAATTTTGGGGTTTCTCTGTCAGACACAGCCTGCAAGCTCCAGACATCGGATTGGGGTCAGCATAGACAGTGACTTGTGTAACTGTGGGCGCCTGTTACCTCATGTGCCTTGTCTGTGATGTCACTGGGTGGAAGAACGTGCCGGGGGAGCACCTGCTATTTTCTGTTCCCTGGTGAGTTCCTGGGGCAGCGGGCGGGAAGGTGCCTGGGGTTCCCAGAAAGTGCTCACGCGTGTTGGAGGCGGGGCACAAGTGCTCTGCACAAAGCCCCCTCCAGAGGTTCTGGGAGGAACAGCGGGACCGCACCTTGGTTCCGTAGGGTCGGGCTCAGTAATGGGAAGACTGAGAAGAGGTGCTTCCGTGGGGAGGGGCAGGGGAGCAGGGGTTCCCTCCAGGGGCAGAGGCGGGAAGCTGAAGGCGGGAGGGCGTCACCCAGAACTGGGCCCCGGCAGCCGTCGGGAGAACCCAGCAGACCGCTGGTGTCGCCGGCCACCTGCTCGTCCCCCTGTCTTTGCCATTTCATACCGGGTACTGTCTTCCACCCGGCTGCCCGGGCCCCACATCTTCACATTCCATCTCTCAGAAAGGCCTGTTGCCTGTCCCTCCAAAATATTTGGAACCCACATCTCTCTTCACTGCTGTAGCCCTGTCCCACCCCGTCGCCTCTCACCCGGTCACACGGCGGCCTCCTAGCAGGTCTCCCTGCTCCTGCTCTTGCATAGACGTCCTGACGTACGTGTTCCACGGGGCTTCCGGAACAGCCCTTCCGAAGCATAGGTCAGAGCCAAGCACTCTCTTACTTAATATCCTCTGGTGACTTTCGCCGCATCTGGAATAGCCTTCGAACTCCTGACCCTGGTGTACAGTGACGTCATCTGTCCCCAGCCTGCCTCTGTGGCCTCACCTCACCCCGACCCTACGGCCCCACTGGTCTTCCCTTTCTTTGGAAGACCACCTCCTTCTGATTGTCGGACCTGAGCATTAACTGCCCTCCCTGTTTGGAATACTCCCTCCTCTGATCCCCGGGGGATCACAATCTTTCTCTGCACAAGATTTCAGGTCTCAGGGCCTCTCCTCAGAGGGCTCTACCTGAGCACCCAGACAGAAGTGCCCACCGAGGCATCCCCTTTTTTATCTCCCTATTTGATACCACTTGTCATTATAGGCTCTTTTTCTCATTTAGTTCTATTTCCTGTCCCCCTCCACCAGAATGGTAACCTTGAAAACAGGGACTCTCCTGTCCCTGTTCACTGCTGAACCCTCAGGCCCTAGAGCTGTCCTGGCACACAGTAGGTGCTCAGTAAATATTTGCTGAATAAAGTAGCTACACTTAGTAAAAGCTTGGCCATATTTTGCCAAAGGGTCGGCCCCTGTGCCGGTCTGGGCTGGACATTCTCTTTTCTTCTGCAATGTTACTGCCATTCTGCATCTGGCTCACATCTGGGCCAGGCCACGTCAGACTTGACCCTTTCTTCTATCAGGCTTGACCAATGGCAGAAATTTCTCTCTCTGTCCACAACTACTCAGTCAGGTTTTAAGTTTCATTATGCCAGTAATCCACATTTCTATAGCATGAGAGTTTCTGTTTCTACTGTTACACATACAGCTCTTCTTTGATGTCGGCCTGAAGGGGAGCCGAATGTCATGTCCTGTGCTCACGCAGGAGGGCAGGTCTTACAAGGGTACCTGCTTTTTCATGGGGAAATATTTTTCTAAGCTAATGGTTTTGTAAAAGTTTCCACCGATATTCAGAAATTCCCTAGCTATGGTTACTTCTTATGTCATCTTGTTAATTGCTGATGGTGACAACAGAACATGGGCTTGAAAATGGTCCACATACTTGCATTTTCTGTTTAGTTGTATCAGAGCCAGTTTGCAAGGAATAGTTTTTGAGCATTCGCAAGCACCCAAAGATGGAAAGTGCTGTCTGCCGCAGGGAGGGGCGTTTCCTCCCACCGAGAGTCCCCGTGAGAAGGAATGCCAAGTGAGCTCTGCAGCATGAAGGGAAACCCCGAATGAGGCCCCCTTGAGGTTTCTTCCCAACTGTGGGGTCCTGCATTTTGCACCATTCAGAGTAACTTTCATAATCCAACATGTGAAGTCTTTGGCTAGCTTCATTCGGCTGACCCTTGATGTAGAGGGTAGTTTGCGGACTGGGGCACCATTTTCATGGAGACAAGTGAGAATCTCTTTTGATAGCACAGGAGGAGAATGGAGAACAAACTTCAGCAGTATTACTAGACTCAGCCACCCTCAGGTTCCCATTAGTAGGTTGTGGGATGGATTTTCAGCCAATGCTCCTCTTGGGAATTCAACATGTTTAGTAGAAAGAAGATCGCTTTTACAAAAGCGGTGTTGTGCACACATCATCTCCGGCATATGACTTTAGAGGGGTCACTTTCTTGCCTGATCCCTTATAACTGGATCCTGTGTTTTCAGGACAGCTCTCCATGGCTCATGGTCCAATCTCTGGTTATGGAATGAAGCCAGGCCGTGTGTTCTTACACAACCAATTTCACGACTTAGTCCTTATTAGCATTATTCTCTGTCCAGCTAAGCTAAATAAATGCTTGCTGAACTCAAGAATACTAAATGAGGAGGTGGTGTGAATTTCCAGCTTCCATTTGCCACTGTGGGGTTGCAGGCAAATTTCTTGTTCCCCTGTGTGCCTCACTGTCCATTTGTCAACAAAGAATATTTGCTGAGCCCTTCCTGTACTAAAACTATGTAGACATCCTCAGATGTCAGGTTAGCAAACAGATCAATGATACGCACAAAAAAACCTCATGTAGAAAGAGTGCGTTTACACAGTTTCTATTTCTCAGAAGCCCAAAAAAGAGAAATTGAGAGTAGGAATTCATTTTAATTCAATAAATGTTCCTCAGACACCTACTAGAGTCAGTGAGCTAGGCACCGTTGAGGATGGTAAAGAGAGTACAGGGCTTAGTGATACAGGGGCCGCCCTCCCGAACTGGTGGAGGAAAGGGTCATAGAAGCAAATCAAGGCAGAAGGAGGTCAGAGTTGTTGGGCTAACTGTGTGTTATTCATCCTAACTGAGGAGGTCATGAGGAAGTAGCATTTGAGCCAAGCTTTGGAGAAGAAGTCTGAAGGATGCATTGTGGAGGAGAGAGGGCGAAGCATGAGGTCAAGGGCGTCTGCCTGGTGCAGACCACCTCCATGCTGAAGGACGAGTGCAGCTGTCCTTTCTGTGCTGGGCGATGTGCTAGTCCAGGGACGCAGGGTGAGGAAATTGCACACAGTCTTTCTCGTCGTGACCTCATCGCTTGATACTGAACAGAGTATTAATAAAATAATTCCACTTATAAACACATAATGGAAACATGAATGCCATATTTCCATTTTCCCTTATCGGTAAACCAGTTTCTGCCCCTGCACCCACCCTGTGGCCCAGTGGAAGAGGGCAAAACAAAAACCTCCTTAGAAATTAGAAGAATGTGATGTAGGGAAACCCTGCTGGACAGGAAGGGAAAGTGGAAAACTCACTGTATATCCATCCTAGTGGATTCTAGAGGGAGGAGGGAGACAGTGAGCATGTGAACTGGTTAGCGATGCATGTCTTAGCTTTCCTTCATCCAGAATGGGATCCCAGAGGAGGACGTGTGATAGAAACGTTCAGGAAAAATGATCGTTAATAACATGCTTCCCTGAGCGTAACACTAGGAGAAGTTCCAGTGACGTCATTTCCAGCAGAGCTAAGGAAGACGGGATTGCAGAGATGGAGCTGATGTTGAGATTTTCATACACCCTAGTAAAGAGGTATGAGGATGCTAAGAAATCCCAAAATAATTGCTGAATTAATCAAGATGGGCTAGATTAATTCTGTGGACGGAACTGTGGTCCTGAGATGCACGTGTTGAAGCCCGAATGTAATGGTATGTGGAGATGGGGCCTTTGGGAGATGATTGGGTTTGGAGGAATTCACGAGGATGGGGTTGGTGCCTTTTAAGAAGAGACACCAGAGAGCGAACGAGCTATCTCTTTCCACCAAGTGAGACACAACGAGAAAGTGGCCAGCTGCCTGGAAAGGAATCAGCCGGCACCTTGATCTTGGGTTTCTCAGCTTCCAGAACTGGGAGAAAATAAATTTCTCTCGTTTAAGCTACTCAGACTATGATACTTTGTTACGGCCGTCTGAACAGACTAATAGTTACGCTGCTGTAACCACTCCCCCAAGCTCAGAGGCTTAATGCAACACAAATGTGTTCCCTGGTTGTGCAAATGTAGCTGCAGGACCAGGCCGTTCTGCCAAACAGCTGCCGTCGGGGGGAGATCTGGTTGCTCTGGGCTGTCTGCTTTGGCAGCTGCTGAGAGGTTTGACGGTCTGAAGACAGCCTCCTATCACAGGCTGCTCTGGGGTGGACTGCAGCTGAGCTAAGGTTTTGGAAGGCCAGGGGTCGTCTGCACCGGGTAAAATGCTTCCATGGCCGAGTGACCAGAGCAAGCCTCTGTCTCCCCACTGAGCTGGTGTTCCTGAGCAGGACAGGTAGTAGGACATGTCTCCTTCCTCACTGACTCTCATGAATCCCTCTGCCACTTTCTGCTGAGCGTTAAAGAATTAAATCAGAGACAGATAAACATTCTTCCTTCTTTCTTCTTCTAGTGGCCAAGAGGGTGTAGGTCTGAAAAGGATCAACATCTCTTGCTAAGATTTATATGCTATCTATGTATCCAGTAATTGTGGCAGTTCTGCAGATTGGATCACAAAATAATGATAAACACCAGCTGTGGTTCTCATGGCCTCATAGTTGGAGGCTAGTGGGAAGATGGTGTAATGTGCTGCACTGTTGCTCAGTGCATCTCTGGGCGGTGAAATCAGTGTTACACCATGACAGCGCACAGTCTCCTGAAACGGAATTCATGGCCCTAAAGTTTCTAAGATTATTATTTAGCAATTATATCACATGAGCCTCGTTTCAAATCTCTCCAATCAGGCAGACCAGGAGGCCCTGTTAATGGATGTTTGGGTTGTCAAAGGAAGGATGTGATTCTGAGATGATGGATTTCTAAATTCCCACTATTATGGGGTGGCCAAGTCTCTGCCCCCTAACAAGCAGAATTAAAGACAAAAGAGACCTTTCCTTTTCCTTGTGACCCTGCTGTTTTGAATTGAAATTCAAACTTTAATACTGATCTGAGTGGATAGAGCAGAGGGATTAAGGTTACAATTTCCTCTGCTCCCTTCTCCACTCAGCTATAATCGCTTTTTCTCCCCAGGAAGTGACGGAGACAGAAGTGATAATGGAGGAGGTAGGGCATGGTGGGAATAGCACGCATATTAGCAGCCCCTCTTTATTCAGTTAGCATTTTGCAGTTTTAAATCACATTCACACACCTCATGAAATTCTCAACAATGTGAGGTGAAGTATAAAGAATGTTCCCTGCTTTTCAAAGGGAGAAACTAAACTCCAGTGGAGTAAAGTGACTGACCTAAGATGACGTCGCTCTGGAGAAGAAGAGCCAGGACTGGACTCAGGCTTCCTGGCGCCTGAACCATGCTCTCAGCGCTCTGTCACCCCCTCGCGTCTCACGCAGAGTCTGGGAAAGGATTCTGTGTCCAGCACTGGCTCGAAAAACACCCGAATGAGATAAAGGAAGGTTTCACTCACGGAATTCAGTTCAAAAGCCCAAGTACGTTTCCTTAAGATCTCCGGTTCTCCTGTCCATGCGTGGAAGGAAAAACAGAGCATAAGAAGGCTGTTGTGGGGCTCCGGGGGTGGGGGGGGCTTGGGGGTCAGGAGGGTGGGCACGCGATCAGGATGCTGTGGGTGGAATAGGGCACGTGTGGGGGCATCTGTGACCTTCTCCCAAGTCGGATGCCCTGAAACCATGAGTTCGTAGAGGAAAGGAACTTTCTAATCACTTCCCCTTTCTGCTTTCTTTAAAAACTATGATCAGGAGTTCTTCATTAGGAATATGCTCTAGTGGATTAATTGTTTTCAGAGTGACCTTTCGAGGATCCTAATAGCTGCTCTTGTGAAATCCAGCCGCAAATGACATACTTTGTTTTGGTTTGCACCCAAAAGCTGCTTCTAGGACCTGGGCTCAAAAAGGGGCCAATAACCCATCTTTTTCTGGACTAGGGACTTTTAGGACTTGCATCCTAAAAACTGTGTTGGGAGAAACTTTCTTTTAGAGGCGCACTTTTTAGAAATACATTTTTGAGATAGGCAATGTCATTGGCCATCTCCATAAAGATAATATAAATAAGAGGTCATGTGATGCCCAGGTCGGCGGTCGCAGAATCTGCGGGTGGACGCACACCCCCTGCTGAGGGCCGTGGAAGTCTTGTTTTCCATAGCTTTGGGCCTCTGATCCTTTCTGCCGTGTGTGTGTGTGTGTGTGTGTGTGTGTGTGTGTGTGTGTGTGTGTG
>JAQQAC010002701.1:26430444-26447130 GCA_029783875.1 Phataginus tricuspis | reverse complement strand
TGTGTGTGTGTGTGTGTGTGTGTGTGTGTGTGTGTGTGTGTGTGTGTTGAGTGTGTGTGTGTGTGTGTGTGTGTGTGTGTGTGTGTATGAATGTAGAAATAGGAGTCGGAGACGGCAGAAATACTGGGGACGCGAAGAGAACAGCAGAGTGCCCTGCACGGGACAACGGCAGAGGGACATCTGGCCCGGGCCCCTGACAGGAGGGTGCGGGGAAAGGGAGGAGGAGGGGACGCCCCTGCGGGAGCGAGCCGGCCCCGGAGGGCGGAGGGCGCGTCTCCAGGCGCTGCTCTTCCTCCAGCTCACACCCCAGCCTGGGCCGCCCTCGGCTTACTGACATCGTGAAGCCGTCATCACCAACGCCACTCGCGCTATCAAGCTCTCGATGTTGATAAAAATAAACTGCTGCTCCTCAGTCAGCTTTACTGACACGTTTGGGAGGCCAGGGGAAAGCTCTCAGCCTGTTTGCCCATGTCAGTGACAGCCGCCGGGGTAAGCCCTCGGCTTAGTGCTCCAGGGCCCAGGGACACCCTGCTGGGCCGAAGAAATGAGAACAAATTAGCCCACCAGCCTCTCAGATCTCCTCCTTGGGGGTGACGATGACACTTGATATAATTCCGCCTCCAACCTGCTTCTCCAGGCACGAGCTTCCTGACTTCCACCATCTCAGTGGAGGCCTTTGCCAAAGTGAGATTAAAAAAAATACTTTGCTAAGTCCTCCCTGCTGAGAGGATGAAGACCCCTCACTCAGCTCTCCACAGAGACGGGGACTCTCCTGGCCTGGCCGCGAGAAGAGGGCGGGCTGTGGCCAGAATTAAGACAGGACAGCTACTATCCGTCATAGCCTGATTGCCTACTACATGTCTGCAGAGTACGATGAAATATTAGGAGAGGAAAGCATTGTTTTCAACCCCATTTCCAGATAGGAGACTGGCACAGACAAGTCCATGATTTCAAAACTGCTGCTGGCTGTTTTCAGCTTGGGCTCTTGACAATTATGATATTCTAGTTTTGCCAAGCTCGCTCTGAAGTCTACAGTTAATAATGTTTTCTATTTAATAAGAACCTAGTCTACCTAACTATGGCCCCCAGATGTTCCCAAAGTGGAGGGAGCAGACTGGGCATTGGCCCAACTCTAGCAACTGTCTGAAGCAGTGTGACCTCATGCTTGACCCTGGGCAAGCTCTCCGGGCTGAGGGCCCAGCTTCAGGGGAGCTCTGGTGAGAGCTGTTAGCTGCCAGCATCCCCAGCAGTTGGGAAAATGAGCGCCATTCTGGAGGGGGTCCTGGGGGCGGCGCTGTGAGGGGCAGAAAGCCCACCCTTGTGCTGTCTGTACCCCCTTACTTCACGTAGGAGATCCTCAGGAAAGCACCACCAGCATTGTACTGGGCCTCTTTCCTCATAGGAACTTAGGAGAGGACAGACACTGTCACAAGCTATAGCCCTGCCTCTGTTGTGTTCCCAAGGCCGCCATCCATGCATCATCCCCTCCTTCCACAACCCCAGCCCTTCTAGAATCCTCTCATCCTTCATACCTCTGCTCGTGAGCAGGGTTTGCCTGGTACATTGACCCAGACCGTTATCCCCTTGCTAGGCCATCAGCAGGTGACCCAGCTCCAAAACCCCACATTAGAATTTCTTGGACTGCTCCTGGTCCCAACAGGTGCAGGTTAGCTTCCTGGAGACGTAAGCTCTGCGATGGAGCTAGGCCTGCAGGAAAATGCCCTTGGAATTTACACACGTGAGGGGTGCAGGGAGCGTGACTGGGTAATGGAAGAAGTGGAACTGCAAATGAGCTATAGCGAAAGCCTCAGCTCCACAGGAAGCCCTGCAGTGGGACGGCCCTTCAAGGTTATCCCCGCCCGCCAGTCACTGGGTGTGGCCTGCCCGCGTCTACTCTTCATCAGAGAGCTCTTGACCAGTGTTTCTTGTGTTTCAGCCCCAAAGCGGGTGACCTGGGCACATCACCATGGCCTCCACGACAAATATTAATGCCTTAGATCTCAGTTGCAATAATTTAGAAGGATAAAATTTACATTTGGAAATTTGGGGGCAGTGTTGGGAAAAGCAGACTTCTGGAGGGGATTTGGGCTATGTAGGTGGAGAAAATGCTTCGTTACTACCAGATTTCATCAGTTATGATCATCAGGATGTCAGTAATCGTAAGACGAATTCCAAATTTACTATAACTTCATGTACCACTCAAGAAATAAAAAATGCTGCCAAGTAAATTATGAAGCACAAAGTTACGTTTAAGAAGCATCTCAATGTGAAATAAAACCCCCTGCATCTTAGCATTGGTGATACATGGTAGGTTCTGACATCCATCCTCTACACACACACACACATACTCACACACGCAGGACAATGTGGGGTCCCCCTGCCCCACCCCGGTGCCAGTGAGCGCTGCCAAGTGGCAGTGAGGAAGGAAAGGCAGACTTAGTGGCAACATCATTCCCTGTCAAGATGTCCAGCAGCCGCCATCCACTCTTTACTGCCCTGCATTGCAGCGCATTTCCAGGCGTGTGTCGGGTGGTCAACAAGTCCCACTGGGTGACTCGTGGTTGTCATTCACAGGAAGGACAAGCGTTCAGGGAGAACATCCAGGCCAGATGGGTCCCACCTGCCCACCTAGGAACCGTGCTCAGCTCGGCAGTGAGGTCTGTGTCTGGCCGCCCTGCCTCTCTCGTACTTCAATCCCAGGATAGCGTCCTATGGGATGGGGGCCTGCCCTCCCCCACCCAGGCCCCGTTTTCCTTCACCTCTAAGGCCTTGAGGACCGGCATGGGGAGCAAGGATAGGCGGCATCCAGGCAGGATGATATTCCCCGCTTCAGCGGGGCGCAGTCATCGTCCCGGCCCCCCCCAACCCCAGCTCTGTCCTCCCCTCCTTCTCCCCCGCCCCCCACCCGCACTCACACCGCAGCAAACAGCCCTTTCTCTCGCGGCCATCCAAACAGCTCCTGAAGTGGTGCCTCCTTCATGTCACCTTTCATGATCACCGGCAGGAGAAGCGATCCCGCTGGCTCCTCCTTCGTAAACCCCGGGGTCCTCTGCGCTTCTGTCCCCACTTACATGCACTTACATCTTTGCCCGAACAACTGTGGGCTTTGCTTCCTTGCAGCATTTGCCTGGGGTTTGCTTGGCTGTCGGCACATCCTTGGCAGGCTGGCATATGACAGTGGACCGTGTCCCTCGCCCACACTGTCAGCAGCACAGAGGCCGGACCGGGCAGTGCAAAGCCCCTCGCTGACAGGGAGCCTCTCGCCAGCCACCGCTCCTGCTAACGGTGAAGAGTCCAGAGCCTCAGTTGAACAATGAGGTCGCTAAATTGATCCAAGGAGGCAGACACTAGACCAGGCAGCGGGGTCTCCCAGCAGCGGGGCAGCGGGGTGCTGTTCTGCTCATGGTTGAGAGCATCAACAGTCATCATGCACTAGAGGGCGCCATAGTCTTGAGTAACTGAGTCTCTCCAGGAAGCGTTTGTCTGTAAGCCTCACCTTAAGCCCCAGGAAAGGGAAGCTCACGCCCCAGAGCTGGCCTGGACCTTCGGCCGTCAGCCTGCGTGCTGCCTGCCCTACAAGATGGACTCCAAACCCTTCAACAGAATGGGATCTGTGTCACTGCTGGAGATCCTTAAGGCAATATCACTGAGGGTTTTTTAAATATCTTAAACAATAATAATAGCTACCTATTGGCACACTATTTAGTATACGCCAGGCACTATACTAAGTTCTTTATATGCGTTTGCTTATTCAATCCTCCCAACCACCCTGAAAGGTTATCTGCAATTTACAAACGAGGAAACAGAGGCAGAGAGTGAAGAGATTTGGCCCAGATCACAGAGCCAGTAAGCGGAAGGGCCAAGATGCAAATCCAAGACTCCATCCTGGAGATCTGATGTGCAGCACAGTGACAGTATTCAACAACACTGACTATAATACCAATACAGTCATTATAATTAACTTATAATTCATTGTAAACTTAATTTACATGACAGAAATGTTATCATTACTGTATCATATATAATCATTATGTAGTTACAAACTTCAGTTGCTAAGAGGCTAGATCTTAATTGTTCTCACCATAAAAAAGAAATAGTAATTATGTGATGTGATAGAGGTATTACCTAATGCTATGGTAGTAATTGTATTGCAATATCTAAATGTATCAAACCCACACACTGTATACCTTAAACTAACACAGTGTAATATGTCAATTATATCTCAGTTAAAAAACACACACACACATGTAGGAGTCCAGCTCGTGTCTGCATGACTGTCCCTCATCCACAGAGCAATGCATGCACCATGCACCCAATTGCCACATTTCTTGTAAAAGTAGAAAGAAATTTCCTCTAGCTTCCTTGGTTAGAGAACCACCATGGACAGCACCCCTTACTCCCTAAGGTCCTTTCTTAGCAGTGCCTGGAATCCAGCTCCGCCCTTTACGTCCACCCTACTTTCAAAGCATATTGTGGAGTCTTTACTGACCATGCCAGCCTCCACAGCAGCTTCTGACTTCCGTGGTTCTAAACACAATCAACAAACTCTCTCCTGGATTTCAACAGGCTCTCGACTCACATTTCTTTAATTCCTGCTCCAAACAGTTGTGAAAGGACCCAAGTGGACGTAACAAACTAGGTTCAGTGACTTGGCACTGCACTTGAACTCATTAATTTCAAACAACTCTTGCCTCACCTCCATGAACTATTAAAATATTAAACATCTAAATGTCCTGGAGGTTTTTTTTCTTTACCAAAAGATAGCGTATTTAAATGTCTTCCCTACTGTCTTACCTTGTTGGTGGAAATTTATTAAATGCATCTAAAAGTACTTGAACTTGGATTTAATGTAAACTTGATTCCATTTCTGGCTTTCCAGCCTCTTACTGTGGGAACCAAGCCCAGAGTTTCCTCTTTTTGTGGAGAGAGAGAGCTGTGTAAGAGATCCTTTATGAGAAGTTGTAGGCAAATTAGATTTTGGTGAATTAAATTACATTCTCAGTGATTAGGAGGGAGTCTTTCTGTTATAAGGAACATTGTGGTTATAAAATGAGGAAGACTTGTTCTGTTCTTATTGGTTAGTTCTATTTTATACATATGGGATTTTATTAAGGTCATTGGGCCATGAAGATTCTCTGTAGACACCCCAGGTCTAGAGAAAGCCCAGTTATTTCTGAGCCCTGGCATATATTGACAAAGCATGAGGACTGTTAGGTGTAGGAAATGTGGTGCGGTCAGAATGCTTGGATTCCAATCCTGTCTCCCACCCTGGCCAAGCTGTGAGAGCTGGGGCAGGTCACCTAACCTCTGTGCCTCGGTGTCCTGACCCACAGAATGGGCGTTAACAGTAGTATCTACCTCCTGGAGAACTGTGTGAACCAGCACACGTAAACATCACTGGCATTGGACACATGCTCAGTAAATATGTGTGCCATTGGTCAACTTGCTTTCCTAATGGCTGGCAGTCCCTGTATCATTCTCAAAAGGGCCTAATTGTCCTGGGTTGGGTGGCGGGAGGGGTATGAAAGTTGTGGCCCTTAGAAGGTACAAACAGAATTTGAAATAAAGGAAAACAGCTTTCTCAGAATCCCTGAGAAGCCCATATCCAGCCCAGTGCCTAGCGGTGGCCTGGGACCAGGTGAGGATGTCACTCAGTAACCAGAGCAGCCCCGCCGTTGCTTCCGGGTGGGGAGGCAGTGCAGGAACGCTCAAAGTCTAAGTTCTGCTGATGGCACCTGCTCCCGCAGCAGGTCTCTTCTCAGGGTCCAGCCACCCGCGTGCGCCCCCAGCCTATGTGGTCTGGCCAGGTGGCCCGCCGTCTCCAGTTACACCTGATGGAAACAATGTATCGCTCATCCATCCCCTCTAGTCTATCAAAAACCTGGGGCTTTAGGACGGGGTTGAGGGTTGAGACCATCACTAAAGTCATAGGTCATAAGCTTGTGGATTATCTTCTCTACCCCAACCTAAATGAGGAAACCCCAAGAAGATCACTTGTTGAAACTGTGGGTACCTATGAGAGGGGGAAGTGACAGGTCATCCCCAAACTGGATCGTTGCTCACAGGGAACATTTGCTATTTGGCCATGAGCCTATCTGAGCAGAGGAAGGGAGCGATGGAAGTGAAGGCAGGGCAGCTGGGCCACACGGAGACGCTGCAGAAGGAGCAAGGCGTGCGGCACCGTGCCGTTAGCCCAGCTAGGAGGGCTGAGCTGCAGGCTAGGCGGCCCCAGCGGCCAGAAATAACAGGAGGTTCTTGGAAGATTTCAAGTCAGAGGTGGCTTCCCCATTTGGAAAGCTAAGAAGTGGGGACCCCCCTCACCCAGCCCTGCTCCCATGCAGGGCTCGGGAGGTTGAAAGATGATTGGATTTAGGGACAAGGGCACAGCTCTCTGAGCCCACAGCATCCGGCCCCAGGCCACTCAGAGAAGTCTGAATTCCCTACCTAGCTGCTGCTTCACTTGACTGGATTTGGATTTATTTGGTCCTAAGATATTTATGTGTACTCTGGTCTAGTTCTTCCTATTGCTTAGGCCAGAAATTCTTACATCTCTAAGAGCTAGCCAGATGGGTTAATTAATCAGTATGCAATTGGATCCTGGATATCTCTTATGTCTTGATCTGTCCATATGCTCACCACCTCCAAGGTCATTCAATGTACAGTGGCCAGCAACCCTGGATGACCCTCAGCTCTCTTATTCCTGCCTCCCAAGCTGCAATCCCAGTTAAGCTGGAGCTAGGAGAGGGAGGATAGGGAGAGAGAAAAGGGCTCTTTCCTGTCCAGGTTATCAGGGCCACAGGTCGGGGCTGAGCTGGGGAGAGGGGAGGGGATGAGATGAGCATCTTAAATTGGACTTGCCTGGAATTGTTAATGACTGAAACCGACTGGAAAACTATGGGGTTTGCCTGAGATGTCAGTTCAGGGAAGGAAACGGAGATTCAACAGAGTGGACCTGAAGATGATGATTAGAAAAAAAGTCTTGTTTGATGTTTACCTGTCCTTGGTTCACATTGTTCAGTAAATCTGTACCGTTTGAGCAAAGACAGTTTGTCTCCTATTAAGCTTAGGAGGGGTCTGGCTCTAATTGTTTCGACTCTTGTTAGAACGTATGGACACTTGATCTTCCGCGTCATCTTTGAGTCCCGCTTGCGAATTCTGAAATGACACCAAAGTCCCCTTTAGCATCCTGTCACTCATCTCCCAAGTGACATTTTGCCCCCTTGTAAAACCCACAGGCAGTTTCTGTCCAGAATCCTGTGTTTCTTGTGTCACCGCCAGACCTCCCCATCTCTCCATCATGGGTTCACCCTCATGGCCCTGCTGTCGTGTCTGAGGTCCCCAGTGACTCCAGCAGTTATGCTGGATGTGGGTCCCCTGCCGGAGCCCTAAAGAAGATGGGGCGGCCCGTCACGCCCTCCCCGCTTTCTGAGAGTTTTCTCCTCCATTTGACACGGAGAGAGCAGGACTGTGGTGAGAGGCCCCCCTGGTCAGAATGAGGACAAGCCACCCAGGCCCAGGGCTGCAGGCTCCTGTGACCGAGGCCCCAGCTCGGAGCTGGACCAGGCGCTCCAGGCTCCGGGCCCCAGGGAGGCCCCAGCTCCCCGCCGCAGCTGTGCGTCCACGGTGAGGGAGGAGCTCGGCCTGGGAACCGGAGTGAGAAGGCCAGGAGAGGAGATTACAGTCCTTCGGTTGCAGTGTATTAAGTCGTCGCGGCGCTCACAGGCAGCCGTTCACGGCATCCAGGAGGCCTGAATAAATGTCTGGTAATGAGGCACGCAGAAAGGGGCCTGCCACCCTGGGACAGTCTTTCTGCAGAGTTTGATTTAAGGTTGGTATCAGAGCATGAACCATGTTAAAATACAATTACAAAAGAAACAGGAATTTCATGAGTGAATTGCAAGGAGCAGCTTGGAACTGAGGAGGCTGGTGAGAGCCGAAAGGTGTTGGCAGGGAAAAGAGAAGAGAAGAGGCGGTGTGTGAGGGGAGAAGCCACCCGTGGCTCTGGTGCCCCCCCCCCGGAAGGAAGAGGGAGATGACGTCACTGGGAGATGGGGGAGGAGGTGCTTCCTCCTCCCAGATGAGACTCATGGCGTTCTCAGGGAGCCTGGAGCTTCCCCCTCCTGGGACAGCCGGCACAATAACTGCGACCCTGTCTCCCATCCTCCCACCACCTCCTATGTCTCTGTTAGGGGGACCCTGACTGACTGTAGATAATGCCATTTCTGGGGAATTTAGGAGACTGGAGGAAGAGGTCCTAGCTGTGCCAATCACTGTCCGGGTGACCACACAGGCAGCGTTAATTTATTAGCATGCCAGTAACCCTTCTTCTGAATCTTGGTTTCCTGTCTGTGATAAAGACGTACTTAGCACACAGCAGGTACTCAATGAGCAATACAAGACTGATAATCACTTGGTTCCAAATGGATATGAAGTCAGCGTCTTAAAAGTGGGGCATACATGTGACCCAAGGTGTGTAAGATGCCTCAAAGGGGTGTGAGAAGAAAATATTAAAATTTCTATTACCATGTACTTTTAATCTAAAAATAAGAACAAATTACGCTTTATTCACATTTATTTGATAGATTAGCAATAGTTTACTAATCTAGGCTTAGGAAAGTACCTAGCACATATAGTAAGCACTGTACATGAGTTGGCTATAATTATATAATGTGTGTGTGTGCATGTGTGTGTGTGTGTGTGGTGAGTACTCGAAATTATTTTTAATTATAGAGATCTACAATTAAAAATTTGAGACTATTGTCTAAGTAATGGATCTCCAGAGGAATAAGGAGAGGGATGGAGGGAAAGAAGGAAAGTCCCAGATTATATAAGCGTGCCTCTTAATAAACCAGAAACAAAGAGCAAATTGAACCCAAGTAAAAGGAAGGAAGGAATTGAGATAAAAGCAGAAATCAATGAAACTGAAATGAGGAAAACAATAGAAAGTATCAATGAACCAAACGCTAGTTCTTTAAAGGGATCAATGAAATTGGTAAACTTTTAGCCACACTGACCAAGAAAAAACCCCACAAATGACCAGTATCAGGAGTGAGAATGGGGGACATCACTACAGACCCCGGATGCACTAGACGGACAGTACGGGAGGAATGTGACAACTTTATGCCCATAATTTGGAAACCTTAGGTGAAATGAGCCAGTTATTTGAAAGATGCCAAGCTCATTCAAAATAAATAATCTGAATAATTCAACCTTTATTAAATAAATGGAATTTGTAGGTAAAGCCTTTCCTAGATAATCTCTTCCGGAAAGTTGAAGAAGTAGGGAAATTTCCAACTCACATTATGAGACCAGCATTACACTGATATCAAAATCAGACAAAAGTATTGTAAGAAACTCCAGACTAATACACCTCGTGACCTGACACACACATACACAAAATCCTCAACAAGATAGTAGCAAATCAGTCCCAGTGATATAGGAAAAGGGTGGTACGTCATGGCCAAGTTGAGTTCATGCCAGGAATGCAAAACTGGTTCAACATTAAAAAAAAAAAAAAATCAAGCAATGTAGTCCACCATATGAATAGACTAAGCCGCAATAGATACTGAGATTTTATATCTCAAGAGAAGCAAAAAAGGGTATCTGACAAATTTATTGCCCACTCATAATAAAACCTCTCAGTAAACAGAATGGAAGGAACTTCCTGAGCTAGAAAAATGGAACCTACAAAAAATGCCTACAGCTGATATGGCATATACAGAGACGAAAGACGGAGAGCTTCTCTCCTAAGATCAGCAAGAGAGTGTGCCTGGCTTTCATGATTCCTAGAAAGAAGGCTGACAGATAGAAAAGAAAGAATTAAAACTGTCCCTGTTTACAGATTACAGGATTACATACATAGAAAACCCCTAGGGATATACAAAAACAGTCACAGAGCTGGTGAATGAGTTCAGCAAGATCACAGAACACAAGATCAACATACAAAAATCAATCATATTTCTATACACTAACAAAAAAAAATGTGGAAAGTGAAATAAAAACACAATGCCATTTATAATCACTCCAAAGTAAATGAAATACGTGAATCAAACAAAACAGGTAAATCTGTGTGCAAAACATTACAAAATCCTGTCGAAAAAAATCACAGAAGATCTAAGTAGAGTGAGATACACTTACTAATCCTGTGTTTGCCTCCCTACCTCCACGTGGGGTACAGTGAAGGTGAGGGGAGCACGGCGGGGGGGACATGAGGGGCACCTGGCCATGGCATGTCGCTATTTCCATTGGTGACAGTTCGCACTAGATTCCATTCATCTAGTTCTTCTCACCCCGTGCCGCTTGTGAGCTCACAAATGGTACCAATAGCCTTTCTAGTTAATGTTTCTGTAACTCATTAATTCAGCATATACTTACTGGGCGTCCACCAGGAACTGTGTAGGAAAACAGACACAATGCCTCTCGCTAAAGACCCATTAAAAAATTACAAGATCCATGTCTACTGGAAAAGTTACGGACTCATGAGTTAGAGGTCAATAGAACAAACCCCAGCCTAAGAAGGTAAAAGTGAAAAAGAATGCTTTCTAGAAAGATTAGCCAAAAATCTGAGCTTTCTTCAGAGGTTAATACATTTAGTGAAAATATCATGCAAACAGTGTGGCTGTTTCATGACCCTTTTCCGTCTAAACTGACGCTGAGACCTGTGGATTTGCTCTGCCTTCCTTACTTTGCTTCCCACCGGGGGTTGGGGGGGTCCAGGGCTGACGGGTCTGTCTCAACAATCCTGGGAACCACACACACGAGCGGGGCAGGCCACCTAAAGAATGTGCCGACTCACTGTCATTTTTACCAACCAACCAAATGATACCCCAAGGATGTCATGGGAACACAGCCACCTTGAGGCAAACTCCCAGCCAAAATATTAGTCAGATCCAGCGCAGAATCTGTGGGACGTGGGGCAAGGAGGGTCAATTAGATCTTGACTCACAAGCTCTCATCTCTTATTGCTTCTGTGATTGGATCCAGTTTGGTAAGCTCACTGGAACCTTGGACTCCTTTCTAAGATGGAGATTTAAAAGAAAAAAGAAAAACCTTCTTTCATGAGGGTATGGGGAGATGCCAGTCTGAGTTGCACAGATGTAATATGTACACGAGAAAGGTTGGATCTCTCCCTCCTACCCCCTGCTTTCCGGACATGGGTGAGCGGTTCTGGAGCTCTTCGACCAAGTTAGGGATGTCTAGCCTCCTCTGAAAGGCCCAGGAAGGCCTTGCCTCTCCAGAATTTCTCCTTGACTAGACCAGTTTTGATAGAAACCTACAAATCCCATGTTAATCATTTCAATCCCATCTTCAGCCCCGGTTAGTCCTGTGGCCTGCCCAACCTGGACTCCAAACTTCCTGTGTGGGGTACCATGTGCACACCAGGGCCTTCCACTCACCTCAGGGGTCCACTAGGCTGTGGAGTGGGGGCCACGTTCCACGTGGCATCCAGTCGTAGTTTCTAGTAAAATATTTTGCCTGCAAGTTCAGTTAGTCTCCACTGGAAGGAAAGACTAGATTGTCAAGCTCCTGGACTGAAGTTCACTTGTGATATATTAACTGCTTCTTGAAATAAGGTCCCAAAGAGTTGTCCACATCCGGTGCGCCATCCTGATGGGCTAAGTGCACCTTCTGTGCGTTCCCACAGGCTTGCCTGGGAAGATCTCTGTCTTGCACTTAACTTTCTACATCATTGGCCTGTTCACCCACTGGCCGTCTTGCCCAGCAGAACTTGTTCATGGCTGGGATAGTGTCTTCTTCATCTTTATATGCCCAGAAGCCAGCATAGTGCCTGTCATGGGTACCCAATAAACATTTATTAAATGAATGGAATCTCCTCCAATAAGCATACCATCTAAACACTGTGCCTCTGAGCACGCATTGCCCATGGTGTCATGAATGGATGAGGCTGCATGGATAATTCTACAGGATCAACTGGCTGCCTTCTGTGCTTCTTAAGCTCAGGCTGCTATCAAGGCTGCCAATATTGTTTCCCTGGGTGCCACAGAGAATGCCAAGCTTTCTTAGTCTAAGGTGTTTGCTTCCTGTGACAACTTGCTTTTTTAATGAGCTTGTTTATCTCACCATCCTGGATGTTAATATTGTTGAGAGGGAGGCATGCTGATTGCCTGCTACCAAGCAAAGATGAAAATCTCCAGGGAGGGTGTGAAATGCATGCTATGGGCTAACAATTAGCCAATAACTAAACTCTTTTTCAAAAGTGAAAAAGAAAGCCAAAGAAGGGAAGAAAGGGAAGAAATGGCTTTAAGATGAGCAATAGAAAAATAAGAAGTGGGAGGGTCGCGTGTATTCCTTCTCTAAGCTTTCTAGCATGTCCCATGAACTAAACTGATTATCCCAAACTCTGTCTTCTAGGTTGAGCCCAGGGGCCTGCTAGGCTGCAGCCTCCCCTCTGAGCCACCCACCTACAGGGGGAAAATAGACTCTGAACATAAAGGAGAGGTTGAAGTTTGAGCTGTCCTTATCGATGTTTCCATTTGTAATTTGAGTGTTCGCGATAGCAGTCTGCTTGTTGAAATATAGCACTTCCCTCAGAAAGGCTTCTGGGCTGGTTGTTCTCTCTCTGCCGATGGCCTCCCTCCCCAGGTCCGTTCTCCACCCTTCTCTGTCCTGCTCTGGGACCCAGAGGCCGACTCTGTGGACTGCCTTGCCCTGGGGCTCTCTCTTCTGGCTTCTGCTTGGGTTTGGCCCAGTGACAGCTGTGGGGTGGAGCAGCGCTCCTCACATTGGAATGTGAGATCTGAGGATCTTGTTCAAGTGCAGCTTCCGTTTCTGCAGGTTGGGGATGGAAGCCAGGACCCTGAATTTATAAGGCACTCTGGGACCACACTTCAAGTGGCAAGGAGTTCTCATCATGTGGCTTCCCAGGTGTCCGTGTTTCCTGAAAAATTACTGAATGCACGTTTGACCAGCCCTTCCCAGACCTCTGTGTCAGACATTGTGGGGAAGAACCAGAGATGGAGGCATGCGCTCACCTGGTGGTTGTGATGTTCGCTGGCGTTGAGAGCTGCTGGTGGGGAGGGAAGAGGAACTGAACGGATGGAACCTTAAGTTGCTTTCGGATGTGCCACTCAGTGAATTGTCCGGCCTCAGGCAAATCGCTTCATCTCTGTTAGCCTAGTGCTGAAGCCTCTAGATAGTTCATTCTTCTAAACCCAGAATGAGGGCCCTGAGGTAGAAGCTGGGCAGTGTTTCACCTCCCTGGCCTCCCAATGTACTGCTTCTCCACTGATTCTGTAAAATGCGATAAAGTACACTTACCTGGCTCAGAAGGCCACTGTAAGCTTCTCATGAGATAACCTAAAAGCATTTAGAAACTTTATAAACATATCAGATAATACAAATTATACAGTGCTTGGAACATGTGATTCAATAATGATTCAATGAAGAGGTGAATTATCCCGAATGTCACTCCTATACCTTTGGAAAACCCAGACGGTTTCTTTATAAAAACTCAATTGTTATTTGCCTATAAAAACTCAATTGTTATTTGACATGCATCCAAGATTCCCTCCTAGCTGCAGACGTTTTCCATCAGGAGTGGGTGTCTGATCACGATTCCTTAATGAAGAGCTAGGATATTTTATTTCAGCTCTTTTAATAGATCAGTGAGGAAAATAACTATGCAGGGAAGCTAGCCCATTCATTCCAGGGCTCAGGTAACTTGTATATGAATATTTCCCCACTTTTTAAATTGTTACCAGTTGGGAATGTGCTGAGACACCCACAGCCGACTCAGGTAGCCATTTGGACCTTAACGTCCAGCCACACAGCTGGGCATTTATGTCTGAGGCTTTTTGTCTGGCTCTATCGACACACTCCCCAGTTAATACTGTCTATCATCAGGCAAACCTACTTAGAAATATGACTCAGTCACTCCCACCTCAGTCAAGAAACATTAATTGAGAAGGATGATGGGAGTTTTATTTTTGTATGTATGTCCAGCAAATTCAAAAAAGTTTTAATAACTATTACTGAATCCTAAATGGAAGAATAACAATTGTAACCAAAACTTTCTGTACACCCTCTTGTTGCCATAAATCCACCTATACACACCCAAAATATCTGCCTCCCAGACACACCACACCTCACACCTGAGAATAATTGTCAAATATAACCGCCCCACGTAACCTTAACGAACCAACCCAAATCTAACGATCCCGGCAGAGGCAGAATATTGTAGTGGAAATGACCTCGAGTCAATCAACAGGAGACCTGCTACCAACCAGCTCCAGGATGCTCCCCTGCCCTCGAAGCCTCGTTTCCATTCCCTGCAAGGCGTGGACTTTGAGGTGATCATATACAGTCCCCTCCATTGGTGACGTTCTGTTTGGTGCACGTGCTCAGGTGAATGTAGCTATGCCCTGTTGCTATGTCACTCCTCCATGTGTTTATACTTACCCTTTCTCCTTTCCTGTCACTTCTGCTAGATGTAAACGTCTTGAAGGTAGATCCTAGAGTCCACACACTGCTTTAGAAACATCCCCCGCCGACGTAGCCTCAGGGAGCTTGTTACCCCCGCCGGCATCTGGCAAACTGCCTCTTCCCCTCTCTAACAAACCCTAGAAACCAGCATTTGCCGCTGCTGAGCATCTGTGTAGCCTCATGGCTAATTTCACTAGGTGACTGGGTCTGTGTTAATAGGCCCATCGTGAGGTGAGGCTTGTCCTCCCACCATTTTCAGAGAAAAGCTACAGTCCATGGACAGGCCTGTCCTTAAGTGGGAAATAGGAGGGAAAGCTGAGCCGAGCCCCCTCCCAGAAGAGCCCCTCGCTCCTCGCAAACAGAGTTGTTTATTGGTGACATCTCTCACATCAGAACTAGCAGCCGTGTGTGCAATCACAGCATGTCTATCTCAGAAGTTCTCAGGAAACCGAATGTCCCCAGATGGGAAGAGATATGCCCAAAGTCATCTATCTGGTTAGGGATGTACCATTTAAGGTCTAGCCATCTGTCCCTCCCTTTCTCGGCACTGTAGGACTTAGAATTCCAAGTACAGAGAGAAAAGGTGGAAATTTCAGGTGCTGCAGGCAAGCATGGATGTTTGCAGAACTTTGTCCAGGACATCTCTGTTGGGAAGCTGCTGTGCCATGTCGTAAGGTTGACAGCATAGAACAGTGATCGGACGCAGACCGTGAACTTTGATGGGGACAAGTGCCATGCCAAAAGCTCAGGGAGACCGCCCAATATAACCTGCTGTGGAAATAGTATGCACAGTGGAATATTCTGAGTTGTTACGTGCGCATACAGCATAAGAACACTATAGTCTTAGGGGTCTAGAAACTGAACGGGAGTCCATGGTGATGGTGGTTAATAAAGCAAGGATGGAATTCGGAAGCAGGCGGAGGCGGGACATCATGCTCAGCGCATTGGCGTGCCCGGCTCTCCGTGTTTGTCCTCTAATTGTATCTTGTGTCTGCACCTTGTCTACCCAATGAGATCAAAGGCTCCCAAAGGACAGAGGCTAAGTCTGATTCTTCCCTTGTATCTTTTTGCCACTAGCAAGAAAATATACGTTGAAAGAGAGAATGGGAAAGAGAGAATTTGGGATTTTGGGGGAGCACTGCGGATATTCTGGGATTCTATAATTCAGAAGACATTTGCTTAAAAGACATGAACGAAGACAAATGGGGCATCAAACCAAAGTCACAGAGCTGGTTTAGCATGTGCCTACGAAGAGATGACTGAAGGGACAATGACAGCAGGAGCCGCTGCTTGCCGAGTGCCCGGTGACCGCAGACACTGGACACCCATCGCCTCCAGTCCCGGCAGGCACTCAGCTAAGACTCAGAGAGCTCAGCCCTGCTCGCAGGCATAAAGTGACTCAGTGACTGGATGAGGATTAGAGCCCAGGGCTGTCTGGCTCTGAATCCCAAGCCCAGCACAGAAGCCACACAGCCCGGGGGTCGGCAACGGTGCCTCACGTCCTGCAGTCAGAGCAAGATGCAAGCCCCGCCTGCTCGGGTGACGGGCCAGCTCCAGCCCTATTTGTGTTCTTCCCCATCCCTGTGGCTGACTCTCCATGAGGAACTCAGTCACCATCCCTCTTGTCATGCAAAATAAGAGGTCTTAAAGCAAGCTCCCCCATATAAGTTGCAGAGAGAAGCAAGAGAGAAAAGGTCTCTGGTACAGCAAAAACATTGGAAAGAAATAGAACATAAAGTTCTACTAGAGTTGTTTTTTTACTTCCCCTGTATTTCTTTCAATTTTCCAGATGTTCAAAATAAAAATGCCCTTCTTTCATAACTAGACAAAATATTACACAAATTTAAAATAAAAATGTGAAAATAACACACAAATTTCAAAATAAAGAAAATACCCACAAAACGTCTTTAGGAAAACACAGGAAACTATTGTTTCCGTTCAGTCACCCCGTTTTCAGTGCTCCCCACTGATGAGCAATCCTTGTGACTTTGTGCCATCCTCGTGAGCAGAAACAGCTTCCTCCCATGCCATGAATTAAAACCAACAAGCACCCCGTGAAGATTTTCTTTAATGTCAATGACGTGCACAAATGTAAAGTTGACTGACCACAGTAAACTCTGGGACAGAAACAGGCCATCCACGGACTGGTGGCCACAGAGATAACCTGTCAGGCAAAGGGACTCCCCCCAACAAGGAATATAACCAGGCTAGCCGGGACCCAGGCAGTCTAGCTGGGACCCAGGC
>JAQQAC010002701.1:26346877-26430434 GCA_029783875.1 Phataginus tricuspis | reverse complement strand
GTCTAGCCGGGACCCAGGCAGTCTAGCTGGGACCCAGGCAGTCTAGCCGGGACCCAGGCAGTCTAGCCTCCCACTTAGCTGTGGTGCTGGGAATTCCAGGGCAGAACGGTCCCCCCGCTACAATGCCAGTGCGGAGCAGAGAGCCCTGCAGGCCCGAGAGAGACATCGACGGCAGAGCAGGGTAGTTTGAACTTGCCTCATTTCTCCCAGTTTGCATCTCCGTGTATCTGCTCTCTGAAGGATCTTTTCAAATAGAATCAACTTCTCATTCAAACCAAAATGTCCCGGAGGATGTTTTAGGGACATGTGATACACCAGAGACCCAACCCTGGGGTTGGGTCCCTGACATGGAGACATCACAGGTCACAGAATCACGGAGCATTGTCACGGAACATATCTCAGAGCAGAACTCCTCAAACCTGCATGTTTGTAGGAGATCGCCTGGGGCTCTAGAAATGCAAATTCGGGTTCTTCAGGTCTGAGATGGGACCTGAGAGTCTGTGTTTCTGTGAGGCCTCTAGGTGTCGCTGTTGCTGGCCTGAGGACCACACCTGGAGGAGGAAGGCACCGCAGGTCATGTGGTCTTCAGAGGGTTAAGCACGTTTCTCCTCGAGCATCCATCTTGGATTAAGATCAGTTGACTGTGGAACTGGAGCCCAGTTTTGAGCAAGATTGTGAAGAATGTAAAGCAGCTTCAAGACGCAGAGACAAAGTCCTGCAATGAGTTAACGATGTCCGGTATGAGGGAGAAAGGGCCACATTCCATTATCCTTGAGTTATCGCCAGGTCCTCATTCCTAGAACAGTTGGCTCGGAGGTTTCCCTGCAATAAATATGGTCCAAGCAGATGTTTCCTGGAAGGGTAGCTGGAGGCGGCTGTGGCCTCATGCAAAGAGAACTGACCTTGGAGTCAGAAGTCCTACACATGATTCCCAGTTAGGCTTTCTGAGCCTGTCAGCCTTAGTTCCCTGCTTGGTAAAATGAGAATAATACATCCTGAGGGATCTTAGGGAGGTTCCACTTCATCAGAGATTGTAAATTCATGAAAGTACCCAGATTAAAAGTTAGCGTTTTATGTCCTGTGATTTACTGAGTAGGTATAACGGGTGCTGCAATATGCTGAGATTCATGCCTTTCATACACCCCTCATTTGGCACGTGTGCGTGTAAATATATAGGTTAAATTCCCAGAAGCAGAGTGAATGCATTTGTAAATCTGATAAGCATTAGCAAATCCCCACCCATGGGATGGAATCTGTGCCGTTTGGCCCTCATGTCAGCCCGCGTCCCCACAGCCTCGCCAACAGGTGGTGCCGTCAAACTGGATGTCGATGCCACTTTCGCCACTGACTCTACTAAACTCTTTTATTAACTGGGTCTATTTCTAAACTTCCTAGTTGGGTTATGGTCTGTTTGCCTACTTAGGTATCATTACCACTGTTTTTATTATTCAGGTCGTAAATTCACATCATTGTCTGGGAGGGCTGATCCCGCTTCAGGCTCCTGCAGACCTCTTTCCGGCTCTCCGTGCTTGTTCACTTTTCCATATGCACTTCAGAATCGCCATTTCCCAATTCCAGGGAAAGAGAAGGCAGAGGTCTCTGTTATTTCCTTTATTTGGGTTAAATTAAATTTGTAAATTAAGGAAACTGGCCTCTTTATAATCATTCTCCCGGTAGGAGAACGTAGTAGGTCTTCCCATTTGTTGAGCTCTACTTTTGTGTTGTTCGTGTCATTGCTGAGTACCTTTCACACCGAGTAACTGACAAGTGACAAGGCAGGCGGACAAAGGCTAACAATTATGAAGCCAAAAAGCAGGTAAACCTGTCCCAAAGTGCAGGGGCTGTGACTAGATCCTGGCATAGCGGTGAGAGGCAAGATTAAGTCAGAAAGGAAAAGGGGGGGAGAAAAGGCATTATTATTTAGATTTAATGCTTTATGTTGGTTGTCTCACTGGATCCTCACTGCACACATCGTAACAGTATAATAATAACTGTAGGCCTGCCCTTGGGGATTATTTTATCCAGGAGCTAACACCTGCAAAGTGGTTAATATGGTGTGAGCCACACAGAAGGAACTCAGCACATGTTGGAGATTATAATACTGCTGAGGATGAAGAAGGAGGATGAGTCGAGGCTCTGACACATGAAATAATTTGCCAAAGTCCTTCCAGATCTGTAGTTCACACGCAGGTCAGCCAGTTTCTAAAGTCTGTTCTCTTGGCACTGTATCATTTTGTCTCTGGGGAGGTTAATTTAATTCAGTTTAATAAATGTTTATTAAATATCTGCTACAAACAACTTGACTATTATGTTCCCTTCCACAAGTCACACTGGTGAAGGCCCATCCATTGAAAAATAGTGGAAACAAATGCAACCTACCTTATGTAGAAAATGTAACAAGGGAGTGTTTACCAGCTAGTGTGACGGGTTTGGAGGGGCTAAAGTAACACTGGCCGGATTCAGAGCTCTGAACGCCGTCAGGCTGATGTCTTTCTTCCCTCTCTCGCCCCTCGCTCTGGCTGTGGCTTCCCCGGTCTGCACCCTCCTCATTTCCGCTTCTGTGCTCTATGCTTAGGAGTAAAGCGGTCCTGGGAGTCTGGGCTCACATCACTGCTCCAGGCTCCCATCCTCACGTCAAACCCTGCAGTCCAGCTCCAGTTAGAAACCCCCCAGGAGAGCTCTGACTGGCCAGGCCGGGGCCGCCCTCTCCCGCCTGTGCCCGGGGCCCCGCTGGTGACTGGCAGCTCCGCTCAAATCCCAGAGTCGCGGTGGCGGGAGGGCAGTCGCCCAGCTGAGAATCGGAGGCGTTTCCAAGGATGCTGGAGCTTTGGGCACAGGGAACAACAAATCACAGCGACAAGAATAAATGACAGTGCAGCCACTCAGTTGGGCTATCATGCAGCCCTTTCAAAGCACTTTTAATTTTAATATGACATAATACCATGGGAAAATGTTTCTGCCATGATAATAGGTTAAGGAAAGCTGAATAGCCAACTGTAAGAGCATGGCTGTATAAAAGCAAGAAACAAAACCTGTTCATAGAGAGAAGACTGAAAAATTAAAATTAAAAAACTCCCCCAAATATGAGTACTATTTATCTTTGGGTGGTGTGACAATTAGTGATTATTCTCCCACCTAGTTTCTTTATTATTGTTTCTGTTGCAATAGTATTTCATATTTATTCCCCAAAGTTTCCTTTTTAAATTATTTATTTGTATCAAAGCAGTGCCTTGTGTCAAAAAGCAGTAGTCCCTTACCCACCACTACTAATAGCCGGTACCTTAACCCCACTGTCCAGATCAGGCACTGAAGTTTTGTACTGTTTCTTCTAAGTAGTGTTTTTACATAGTAGGCTTATATTTCTAAATCTTGGTTTTTGGTTTGTCCAGCTTAAACAGTATCTCTTCATTTCCCTTCTTAGTATTTGAAGATTGAACTTTAAAGTCATGCAAACATGTATAAATGCTTCCCTTTACCCTCATTGTCCCTAAGCGATTATACCGAAATCATTGTCTAAGTCAGTGGGGGGAGATCATATCATCACCATGGTGTGAACGCTGGTCACTGCTGGGCCCAGCCGTGTCCCTCTTTCTTGCTGTCCTTCCTGCTCTTGCTGAAAAGCATCCTCAAGTGGCTGAGGATAAATATGTAGAGTCTTTATATATTGAAAAATGTCTCCTCCCTTCCTCCTTGATGAATACCTTAGCTAGACAGAGAATTCCTGATTGAAAGGTATCGATGGGCTTTCCCCCAGAACGTCCAAATTCCACTATTGCTATCGAGAAACCCAGTGTCATTCTTGACTTTGGGACCCATACTTTTCCTCTCTTTAAAAGCTACTCTTTAATGTTGCAACATTTCAAAATTAAATGTCTTTTTCCCCCACTCATCATGTTGGTCCCTCATGGGCCCAGTCAAACTGGAGGTACGTTCTTTTTGAGTCTGAGAAATTTCTGTGTTTCTCAATTCCTTCCAATTTTCTCTGCTCTCTCCTCTGGAAATCTTAAAGTGATAGGAGACATTCTGGGTCAATCCTATAAGTTTGTTTATTTTTTCTATTGCCCATTTCTTTCATGTTTTATAATTCTTTCTTGGTGTTATTTCTACTGGCTTATTTTTTAAATCAGTTTTGATTTCTAGAAGCTCTTGCTGCTTTTCAGGTCTTTTATCAGAGTATCCATATTTGGCTATGGTTACAGTATCTTTTCTTTTGTTCATGAGGATATTCTGCCGTTTTGTTTGTTGAGATTTTCTGTTCCCGGGAGAACTTTCTGTTTTCTCCGGGAGGTTTATCTTTCTGTTTGTTTCCTGCTCCCTATTTTTATGTTAAAGTTTTCCTCAAGTATCTGATGATCCTTTATTTTGTTCATGTTTAATTTGGGGATAGTGGTGATGGTCAGCTGCCGAGTTTCTAAATAAGGTGACCAAGGGGTGAGACAGGCTTTTCACTGGAGGACTCCCAAATGGCTGGACGTGGAGGTCTTTGCTCCAGAAAAGAATTCTTCAGTTACAGTGAACAGAGGGGGATAATTAGGCAGGGCTCACCATGGTAGGTAGGCAGAGGAAGTGGTGCTGAGGGTCCCATGGCTCAACACACAGACTCACTCTTCCCCTGCCAGCCCCTCACTCCTCCCCTTGGGATGCCCCCCTTCCTGCCAGGGGTGGGAGGTGGAGGTGGTGGCAGACGGGAGGAGACTGTGTAGTAACTTGCCTCCAAAGGGCTGGTAAGGGAATTGGGGGCGAGGTCTAACCTCTCTGTATAACACCTTTCAGCCATTTGTCCTCTCTTCGATGCTCCCCAAGCTTAGCCTTTTGCTGTATGAGACTCTTGGGGTGCCTGTTAGGTGCATGAGTCTCCTTTCCCTCCTCTTTGCAGGCGCCTGGTGAGACCTCCCCGCTCTGCCTGGTCAGTGGGCTCTCCTGCGTCTGCTGTCCGTTTCTGAAAACTTGTTGGTTACCATTCTCTTTGTCCTTCCAAGTTAATTGCTTTAAAAACATCATTTTGCAGTCATTTGGGGGGACTCTCTGGAGAGGATGAAAACAAATGCAGTCAGCTCCCCTGATTAATCTAGTGTCTGACTTACTATCCTTGTTTTAAAATGAGCATACACTGTCTTTATAATGGAGAAAATACACTTTACTTTTTAAAATGGATAATTAAAAATCATTAAGGAAAAGAAAGACCAACAATGAGACAGAAAATGGACAGAAGAGTTGACATGAGTTTCACATGTAAAAAAATTACAAATGGCCCTTGACCATGAAAAGATGTTCAGCTGTACTCATCATAGAAGAACTCAATTAAAACTGTAGCTAGATGCCATTTTTTTCCACCATTTTCTTACCAATTCTTATGAATTCATTGGAAACCTCACACACTGCAGAGGAATGTAAAATGTGGCAGTTAACTTCGTAAAATACTTTGGCAGTCTCTTAAAACGTTAAACATATATATACCATATGACCCAGCAATTCCACTCGCAGGAATCTACCCAAGAGAAATAAAAATATATGTCTGCACAGTAAGTTACGCATGGATGGTCATAGCCACATAATTCATAATAACCTAAAAGGAGGCACTAACGGAATGTCCGTCATCTAGGGATGGATGAAGCCTCTGTGACCTAACCACGCAGTGGAACACTCCAACCGCAAAGGGCAACGGAGTGCTGATCAAAACACAGACGGACCCCAAAAACCTTACACTAGGTGAGAGAATCCAGACGCAGTAAAAACCACATATTATGTGATTCCATTTTGTATGAAATGTCCAGAGAAGTCTATAGAGAGAAGAAGTAGATAGACATTTGGCTGAGGCTGGGAGTGGGGATGGAGAGTGGCTGCACACAGGCGTGTGATTCCTTTTTTGGGTGATGGAAAGGTTTTTAATTTTTGGATTGTGTCAAGAGCACTGAAAATGCACTTAAGATCATGGAATTGTGCATATAAAACCAGTGAATGTTATGACATGTTAAGTTAGACTTCAATAAACTATAGAAGGAAGGAAGGAAGGATGGGAGGAAGAAAGAAAGAGGGGAAGGAGGGAAACATAGCAAATGGTTAAAAATGGGGACAGCTGTCTCACACACACACACACACACACACACACAAATTTGTAAACTCAAAATTTTAAAGAAATCTTGGTTGTCTTAGCACACACAAGAGTCATTGTTTGCAAGTGCCTCAAACCTAGAATTTAGGGTTTGAAAATGAAAAAAGAAGTCTCAGTATAGAGTTATTTCCTCATTGCGGCTGATGGAGGTACCTTGCAGTAACAGCCTCAGTGCCGGCACTGGAAGGGAGAACATCGCTCGCTCAGTCAGTCATTCATTCATTCGAGCTCTTCCCAGAGTCCCTCTGGTGAGCTGAGCTGCCCCTGAAGAGCGGGGGCCTCCAGAGAGGAGCGAGGACCACCGAGGGAGCTCTGAGCAGCTCAAAGGAAGGGAACACCTAGAGCATTAAGAACAGTCTAAACCAGCCGACATTCTAGGCCGCACCCTTTCCATTCCTGTTCCTTGCGTGGCACTCTGCCATGGCCTGAATTAACGGCCTCATTCTTGACCCGTCTGTGTACCCGTCACTGCCACTTTTCAGGGCCCTCTCAACCAGACAGGATGCCAGCAGAAGCTTGAAAAGCATTGCAAGTAAGGCTTCCTACCTCCCTGGCTAAGAGGAGGCCTGCTCGGACTGGTTCCAGACCAGCCTGCTGGTCCCAGGAAGATGACAGGGGACAGAGCCAGGGGACTCCCACGGTGACTGAGGCCGACCCAAATCAACAGGCCCCAAGCCAAGGCCGCCTCGGGCCCCCGACATGCAGATCGATGAGGATCAGTGTTGTTCTAAGCTAAATTTGAGGGCAGTTCGTTACACACCATGGTTGTGGCAATAGCTAACACACATGCATTTCCTTGTACTTCAGAGAAATTCTGCTCTGCAAGAAGAAAATCTGAAATGCATTCAAATGAAAGTTTCAAATACGTCTAGGGAAGCGTAAAAAATAACCCCACATGAGATTCACATTTAAACTGAGAACAAATACTTCAGTAAAAGCAGTGACTCTCGTGTGTGTGTGCGTGTGTGCGTGTGTGCGTGTGTGTGTGTGTGTGTGTGTGTGTGTGTGTGTGTGTGTGTTTCGGGAATGTATGCAGCATAGAGCCCTCTCCTCAGGGGGAATGTTACCAGGAATCCCAATGTGTAGAACTGATAAAAAACCAGCAATTTGCCTGTAGATGAGATATCTTCCCAGGGGCCCTAAGGCACGTACCCCAAACTCTGGAGCAAATGAGGACCGTTGTAAAAGTATAACCCTAAGAGAGAAATTTATTTCAGAATTCAATGCTACAAGAATCATTAACTGTGATTGGACTATGCAGTATGAAGCCAAAGGTGGTCTTTAGAACTGATTCAAGCCAACT
Source organism: Phataginus tricuspis (assembly GCA_029783875.1). NCBI lineage: Eukaryota > Metazoa > Chordata > Mammalia > Pholidota > Manidae > Phataginus > Phataginus tricuspis. The sequence continues at coordinate 26,423,019 of JAQQAC010002701.1, read as the reverse complement.
TATTCCAGAATTGACTAAGTGAATAAGTACAGTTTCAAATAACATGTTTTATTAGCTTTTGGAACAAACTTCATGAGTGAAGCTACATCCGCTAAACAAAAACTTTGTAGATAAAACTTAGTAGTTGCTTTTCTTTTAATTCTTCCTCTTTCTTGTCATCTTTCCTTTCTTTACTCCCCCAGATTCAGTTCTAAAGCTCTGGGGGCCACTGAGTGGAGCAGAGCGAGGAAGGCCTCCATGCTGGAAGGGCATCAGGGATAAGCTTCGGGGACCCGGAGTGGGGCATCAGATCTCAAGCAGCAAAGTGGGGCAGCCTGGGGCACGGAAGTCCAAGCAGGGTGTCCCCCACTCGTGCATGGGGACAGCCGGCATGAGGTGTCAAAGCCCAAGAAGAGTGAGGAGGGTGTCCGGGCAGAAGCTGCCTGGCATGGAGTGGCGGTCAGCGGTGACATGGACACAGTGCCTGGAGAGGTGGCATGGGGTGGTCGGGAGGTGGCCTGGGGTAAACATGGAGAAAAGTGTCTGGATGAGGTGCACGGCCTGGGGATTCAGAGTCCAAATAGGATGGGAGACCACCCACGTGGAGGGCAAGGGAACAGCCTAGCATGGAAGCCCGGAGTTCAAGCGGGTGCGGAGGTCACCACTGTGGGGAGGAGGTCTGCCATGAGGTGTCAGACTCCCGGCAGGGCAAGAAGGGTGTCGTGTGGCGGGGTAGCAGCCGGCGTGAGGGATCAGAGCCCCGGCAGGTTAAGGAGGGCTGCCCAGAGGAGGGGTCGTCTGGTGTGAACCCAAATAGAGTAAGGAGGGCAGCCTCGTGCAGGAGTCAGCAAAAGCGAGATGAGGCCAGTATCCAGGCAGGCAGGTGGGCCCCTGAGGGCACCGCAGCCCAAAACGGGGGAGGAGGCTGCCCAAATGGGCTGGTCTGGCACAGGACGCCAGAACCCAGGCCGGGCGGCAAGGACGTCCCTGTGGGAAAGGGGTGGCAGCAGAGCTGGGACATTGACAGAAGGGGGGGAGTTGATGAAATAAATAGATTTATCAGAGACCATGGGAGCGGGGGTCTCACTGTGGAGGAAGGAGTTGCAAATACTGGAAAGAGGAAAAGAACAGTAAGTTCAACGCTGTTAGATTAGAATTAGAGTTACTCAGGTGAACTTGAGACTCTTAATGTATGGAAATAGTTATAGCAATAAATGTAAAAGTAAATGTGTGTATAAGGGTATATATTAGCATATATATATCCCTTAACCAGTCTGTCCTCAGAAAGGGCCTGGGAACAGTGGTACCCACCTGCTTGAACACACTCGGTACCCAGATCTTGACTTCTATGCCATTCTTAGCCGACAGAGATCAGCCCTGTGGAGAAGCGGCTGATTCCAAATGTAGGAAAGTAAAAGATGAGGTTAAGCCATATTAGTGTGCCAGAAAGCAAGAAAGCATTCAAGAGCGATGGAAGCGTGACAAGAGGGCACAGACGCCTGCTCGAGGCGATTCTCACGGGTTGAGCACAATTTGGGCATCAAAATAAACGGTGATGATGATGGATTGTAAGTGATGGGACGCCATAGGCTTCCGTGAGCACTGACAGGTATGCATGACTAGACCCATGGAAAGCATGGTGAGCGATGAGATACAGAGGGGGAAAGAATAGCTTCTCCGTGGAGGAGTCTGGCAGACACTATCTTAATCAAATAATCAAAGTAACTCATCAGAAATGGAATAAAAATTAAGTGTCACCTGGTAAGGTGCAATAAGAACACAGCATCACTTCTGTGATATTCCTGCCAAAGGTGTAAACCTGAATCCAAGTGTGGAGAATCACCAAACTTAAATTGAAGGTCTGGGTACAAAAGGCTGGCCTGTTCCTTCATAAGTTTAAGTAGATGAAAGTCAAGAAAAGCTAAAAACTGTACTAAAAAGCATGACGATCTATGTTGATAGTGACTGCAGTAGAGGGGATGAGGACCTGATAATATGGGCGATTGTTGACACCACAGTGTTGTTTATGTGAAACCATCATAAAATCGTGTATCAATGATACTTCAACAGAAGAAAATGACAGTCAAAGGCAATGTGTGATTCTGAATTGTGTCCTTTTGCTGTAAAAGATACTGTGCACTGGAGATGTGAGGGTTACACGTAATATATTAATTATAATTTCCTTATTTTGATGATTGAATTAAAGTTATAGAGTATGCTTGTTTGTAGGAAATACTAGGGAATTGGAGGTGATGGGACAACAGATGAGCAATTTCCTTTCAAAAGGTTCAGGTGGGATGTTCTTTATTCTTGTAACTTGCGATTGTTTCAAAATAAGAAACATTATAACAGAGCTTTAGAGTTAAATATCCTGGAGAACCCGCAATTGTGTATCAGGAGAACTTAAAGAGAGGCGTTAGCATCATGATACATGATGAGAACTAAGACCTTTGTGCCACTGTCTTACGGCAAGGGTCCCTCAGTGCGTTTTCCTCGCTGCGCTCCCTGATGCCCTGGGGTGGGACTTCTCCAACCTGCCTTTCTCGAGGACACTAAGAAAGATGTTCTAAAAGACAAAACAGAAGCAAACGCACAGATTCAAAGAACAAGCTGATGGTTACCAGAGGAGGAAGGAGCCAGGGAGCATGTGAAGTAAGTGAAGGGAATTAAGAGGTGCAAAGCAATTTATAAAGTAAATAAGTCGTGGGGATGTAATGTACAGCGTGGGGAACAGAGTCAATAATATTGTAATAACTGTGTAAGGTGACAGACGGTAACTAATCGTGGGGATCATTTTGTAACGTATAAAATATGGAGTTGTGTTGACGTACACCTGAAACTATTAGGATATTGTATAACAATCACACTTCAATAAAAAGGAAGACATTAACCCACACAGCTATTTAAACTCTTAAGTACTTAGGTCAACAAGATTATTTTTTCTCTCAAGCCTTCTCACTAAGTAACAAGTGTGGATGAATTGAGGTTTTTTCATTTGATCCAAGGTGAAATCAAATTTCTCAAGGCCTCTAGTTGTGTTCCGCAGACTGGAGCCCGGGGAAGCCTCGGGGATGCCTGGCAGGGACCTTCCCTGAGGTTCTGGAGAGGGGCTGCTGATTGGTGAAACGGGTCGTTCCTGAGAAGATAAGGGAGTTCAGCGTCAAGCCCGAGACGGGAGGCATAGACTCGCAACGGGCAAGCCTTGTGTCCTGGCGTTGAGGGAGAGGCGTGACACTGAGGCAGGGGTCAGGACACTCGTTCAGGGCCCTGCCCCTGTGGGAGAGGTTTAACTAGGCTCCCCACTTTGCAGAGTCCAGCGAGAGAGGCTGAGAGGGCTGAGCTGCTTAAAGGAGCCAGACTGGGCTGAAATACCTCCTGGGTTGAAAACGTTCCTCTCTTTTGGACAGAAAGAATCACATAATGTACCCTAGTCCAGTCTGGTTCTGGCTCCCAGGAAGCCTCCAGTCAAGATTATGGCCACCAAGCCCTCCATGAGCGACCGCCCCGGCTCCTTACCGAGACAGAGAAGATCCAGAGGACGGCGTCTCAGGGTCCCCTCTTCCCCACCCACTAGATATTCTGCATGTGCTACTCCCTCTTCCCTGTCACCGGGCCTAACGCCAAGGCCTCCACCTGGGCTCTGCGTCACATGGCCTTCAACTGCCGCCTGCCTCATTTCCTATGACTTCGTGTATGTGCCCTCGCGCCCACTGTTCTACATTTAAACTTCTCTCTTTTGCTGAACTGAATGGATATTTTTCGGTCTTTCTTTATCTCTTGTGATATTGCCACGTTCTCCTTGAACCGCTGGCCTTGACTTGCATCTGTCCACGTGCTCCAGGGATGGGCGCTTTAGTTCCTGCCCCAGTCGTTCATTCCTCCTCAGCATCCTTTGCAGGCTCCTCCCCATCCATCCATTAGATGGTGCTCTCGCCAAGGTTTATTCTCATCTTTTCTCACTCCATCCAGACTCCAGGTCCAGGCACAACTCTGAGCCCTAAAGGATCTACAGATGGACTTGGAGCGATCTGTGTATCCCTTGGCAAAGTGTGCACACACACACACACACACACACACACACACACACACACACACATCAGAAAATAGCTTTCCACGTATTCCCTAAGGGGTCTGGCAGCCAGTCAGGAGCCCTGGTATGTGCACACTGTACGTCTTCTGGTCACAGGTCCCCCTGAGCTCCAGCCCTCTGTCCCCACAGGCATCTCTAGAGCAGCACGGCCAGGGAACGACTCATCCTCTTCCTACCCAAACCTCTCCCAGCTTCCCTTCTCTCTCGGAACAGCACCGTCGTCAGCTTAGCTGTCCCAGTAAAATATCCTAGCGTCACCTTGGGCTCTCTGTCCTCTGCCATGTCTGCACAGGCTCCAGAGCACCTTCCTGTTCCATTGTCTGCTCCTCTCAAGCTCATGCACACAAGACCCCAGCCCCTGTTCACAGTCCCTCTGCCCTAGCTGGACGCGCCTCACAGGTGCAGGTTCCCCAGCAAGCTCTGGCTCGTCCATCCACGCTGACACTCCAGGAGGACGGGTTAACAGCTTTTCTGGAAGCTTCCAAACCTCCCTTGCAGGCCTTTTCTTCCCTGCGCTTCTCCACTTTATGTAAGGACTCATCCTCCCATAAGTTCTTCGTTCCCTGGTCATCAGAGGGCTCTGCTTCGCTGACTGGACCCCTTGGTTCTGTTGCGTAGTTAGCGTGTGCACCTTCTTCAGGAAAGCTCCTGTCGCCTCAGAGCTGGAAGGGGCTCTGTGAAGGGGAAGAAGCAGAGACTAGTCGTGGCCGCCCCTCTGTGCTCGCCCTCCGGGAGGCACCCCGGCTCTGCTTCCTGCTGCTGCTCACGGGATAGGATGTCTGCGTGACCACGCACACTCCCCCTGCTCTCCTGACACTGCCCTGCACGCAGCTGGTCACTCCGGGAGCTTCCCACACCTCTACCCTGCAGGCTGGGGAAAGAAGAGACGCGGGCCCTAGGGGGCTCTTTTTCTAGTCTGAAACCACCCTGGGGAGATGCACCCCAGGTCCGGTGGGTTCTTTGGTTTGGGGAAGAATTGGACTGCACCCAGCACCCCTGAGCTTGAGACAGGACCTCCCCGGGGAGCTGGTAGTGGTCCTGCCCCCACACCAAGATGGGCTGCTCCAGCCCTACAGGCAGCCTTATTCAAACAGCGCACAGGCCTAGAAGGCCTCTGCTCACTCCCACCTCAGACGCCCAGCGCTTTGCCCTTCGTGGCCCAATGCCTGCCCTGCAGAGGGAATGAGTAACTCCACCCAGCACCTCTGCTGGGTCGTGAAGCCCCTGCACGGTGGCCTGCACAGATGGCACCCACCCTGCCCCCTGTGGAGGCACAGCTGGAGGCGGTGACTCCTGCAGGGCTGGGGCCATGCCTGAGGCCCCTTGTTTTCCTCTCAGCCCTGGGAAGGAGGGAGGTAAGGACGCTGGAGAGTAGGACCCAGCAGCCTGAAGCGGAGCCGGGCTGCCCGTTGGAATGCTGGGACGGGAAAGGCTGGGTCAACAGCAGGGCGGCTCTGAAGACACTGGATGTTGCCTCTTGAATGACAGCAGGTGCTCTGCAGATTTAGCTGTCCAATGGGTGTTTCGGAAAATAAATAATGGGCTTTGGGCAGGAGTGGAAGTGTAGGCAGAAGGAGGCAAGAAAAGGAAGGGAGGGCGGGGCAGAGAAGACCAAGCAACTCCTGTAAATGGAAAACATGGTTATCTCCCCCCTACTTTACATCCCACCTCATGCCAGGGATCCAGGCACATAGAACCACAGAATCCTTCTGGGAACAATGCCCCGCCAAAGATATGGCGCTCACACGGACCCTTCAGGGTGGGCATGGCTAGCGAGGAGGGCGTCTGGGGGCAGCCGGGGCCTCCCTCAGCCGCAGGGTGATCCAGCCCCGTGCACCCGCCGGGCAGCGGACTGTGTGCCGGGCTTTTCAGATCCAGGTGGCAATGACAAAGGCCCCTGTTGCTCCACTCTCAGGCTTTACCTGCCCACCCCCCTCAGGAACTCTACTCAGAAGGGGAGACACATTACGTCCCCACATGTGGAGGAGAGATCTGTGACCTGACCCAAGTCAGGGAGCAAGTTAGTGGATCTGGGACCAGTCTGTGCATGGACCAAAGACGTGGGCTCCGGTTTCATACAGGTGGACAGAGACAGAGATGGAGATAGACAGAGGCAGAGACACGCAGACATACATGTGCACATACATGCACATGGGCTCCTGCACCTGTTGCCTGCCCGACCCAGGCTCTTCGGCCCTGGGGAACACTGACGCAATCACGTGGGCTATCTCCCGCGTTTCCGTGCCTGTTTAGGCTGAGCAGAGATGCTCGCAGGTCACAGATGGAAAGCCCCTCCCTTCATGACTGCTTCTGCAGGCCGTTCACTTTGTCAGTGTGAAGCAACCCTGCATGGCCTGGATTCGCCCACTTTATTCTGTGGCAGGTGGCACCAGGCCAGCTGGTGCTTGTGCTGGCTTGCCTGCCCTATTCCCCACTCCTCGGGCAGGATGGCACATGCTCTGTACACAGAAGTCGGCCTGCCTGCTCAGGGGCCTCTCTTTAGGCTAATGCTTCACAAGCACTTGTACAAACGTGGTGGCCCCCCATGCAGCTCATACCTTATGATTCAAGGCTCCAGGCCTCTGCCCCAGTGAGCTCTGAGCTCCTTCAGGGCTGCCCCCATGGTGCTTTGCTCGCCAGAGATCCCAAGTGTGGGCCCCTCACCCGACCAATGGCAGGTGCTCCGAGAAGCCCTGATAAATGCATGTGTGTGGGGGTGGGGTTCCTAAAGGCCCAGGAGCTTGTCTACCCACATCCTCCCCTCCGTGTGAGTATCTCCCTGGTCGGGGCCCACCAACTGTTCCCAACAACACTTTGACCCAGTGACCATCAGGTAACTCTACACTTTTGGAGGAAACTGCAGCCATGAAATGGCCTTCCTGCCAGGGGGGCATTGCCTCCTGGGGACATCCCTTGTTCAGCTTGATGCTGTCTGGCTGCCCCTGTTCTTGGCAGAAGAGTTCCCAAGGTCGTCATTCTGCAGGAGAAGGAACAATGTTTTGCAGTGGCAAGTGTCTGGCAAAGCCTTTGGGTTTAATCAGAACTGTAACACGTTGGGTTATAATCAGAAAGTGATTATACACTGCTCCCCACCTCATCTTTCCCATCTATAAAATAGGCTCTTATGACCTAGCCTCAATCAAGAATGCAACTTTATCATTTAAAAAGTGGTCGCCCCCACCCCGAATCACCCTGTGACTTCCCCATCGTGGGCTCAGCTCACCGTATTGCCTTCATGGCCTTAACAGGCCGTGATCTCCTCCCACCCTCAGCAGTGCCGCCCCCTACAGTCCTAAAATCCCAGAATAAGCTCAGAATTCATGTTTAGGGGCAGAACACACTAGCAAAAAGCATAATTGCTATTGAAATCAGACTGACCTGAGCTCAAATGCTAAATGTGCCTCTTGGATGTCAAGATTGAAGTACTCAGTTTTCTGATCCGTAGAATGGGCTGCTTGCTATGTGCCTAGAAGGAGGCTATGAAAGAGAAGCTACATGAATAGCAGTTTCTGGCCTATAATATATCCTTTTATGATAACTATGGATATTCACTAATAAATAAATCCTAAGAAAATAATTCAAAAGAAAAGTTAAATCCATGTAAATCCTAAGTTACAACATTTTCAGTAAGAGAGAAAAATATTTTAAACTTAGCTGTCCGAAAATAAGAGAATGGTTCATTATAATATGGACTCCTTTGATCTGGAAGTTTTACTTCTAGGAATATATTCTACAAAAAATAGTCTCACCAAAAGTCCCCAGGGAAATATGCACAAGAACTTGGGTGGCAAGATTAGTCGCACGAGAAAAATTTGGAAACAGTATTTTTAAAACTCCATGAAGCCATGCGTAAAAATGAGTATTTTACAAGATGGAAGAATAGTCATTGTATTGTTGAGAAAAAAACAAAAATTAACCAAAAAACCAGGTTGTGGGACACTTTGTGTAGTGTGAGCCCATCTTTGAAAAAAAGAAAGAAAGAAAGAAGAAACAGAAAATGCTATGTATTACATGTACATCATAAAGAAACATTTAGAAGTTGACACTTTAAATTGTAAACGGTAGAGATAAATTTTCAGCATTGGGTACTTTTGTATTCTTTGAGTTTTATGTAAAAATTTATAACTTTATATTTTGAAGTATATAATTTTAAGTGAAAATAATGAAAGTTTTTGGAAAGGGAGGACACGGACGAGTAAAGGCCATAAAATTTTGCGAGTAAGGAAGCGCTAAGAAGACAAAGTGTTTTCAACAAAGAGAACAGCTTACAGCTGAGGCGGGTCTGCGAAGAATGACAGTCCCTTAGCGGTAACCACAGGCCACGACCTCATCCACCATTTCATCAGTCCCCTAGTGGAAGCCAGGAACATGGCTGAGTGCCCACCATGTGCTGGGAGGGGCACTGGGTGCCTTGAGAGGCCTTTCCTTTCGTTGTCATGGCAATCCTATAAGCCACCGGAGCTAGCAGAGGCCCCACTTAGCACGTGAAACCCAATTACAGTCAATTAAAAGAAAGCTTGCTTTGGCAGAAGGGGGCTCCCTGAGAGATGGTTTCTGAATGCGTTGCTAATGGAGACTTGGCAAATACCTAAATAATCTAGGTGCCTGGGGTGTATGCATGAGATAGGCAGATTTCCACAGACAGAACCGAATCAACAGTGTCATGACCTGAGTGAAAGGTGTGGTCTGTGCAATGTATGAAAAGAGAGATGGGCAGAAAGGGCTTATCCAGTTCTACCCATGAGATGGAGAAGGGTCTGTAACTGACAGACATGGGTGACGTTGTCACTCAGAGGGACACTCTAAGGGGAGAGTGACAGATATTAAAACGATATGACTTTATTATAAAATATTTTATATTTATACATAAATTGCATTAGCTATATCATTGCATTTTCTACACACCTACTATGTGTCGAGCCCTGTAGATGCTAGAGTGCTTTAACATATTTTTAAATTTAAAATAACCCTATGACATAGGACTATTGTTCCTCACATTTTATGATGAGAAAACCAGTCCCTAGAGAATTTTCTAAGCCAGACACCTAGCTGGGAAGTGGGGGATGCAGGACCTGAAGATAAGCCTGTCTGCTTTGGGCCCTGGTCTTCTGCCCTCCTGCCTCCCTGTACCGCTCACCTGTCCATGGATAGGAAATCAGCTGGCGGTCCTTTCTCACCTGGCATAACCCTTACTCTCCTGGACGACTAGGGGATTGCTTTACTCAGCATGAAATGCTGGACCGGTTGATTTACAGACAGAAAATGCTTCTAAGCCCTTGTCTGATTTTTGTATCACGGATTTCCCAGGTCAATATCATTTTGTCCCCTCTGTAGATTCCAACTCACACATCTAGACAGACAGAAATGGTTCACGATTCCAATCCTCTGTGAACATGTGAAAATAAGCTTGAAGTGCTGTGTCAAGGCGGCATGTTGTTCTGGGAAGAGTCACCGTGACTCAGCCGTCTGACAGCTGTGCTGATGTGGAGCCTGCATTCGCCGGAGCAGAGGGCTCACTCGCTGAACGTCCACCAAACTGTCAGACCTCTCAGCGCCCAGAGGAGCCCCTCAAAAAGAGGCTGACAGGTTCTTTGTGGGTGTGTGGAGCTGGTGGGAGGCGGTGGGCATGGGAGCAGGGAGGGGATAATTGGATGGGATCCTGAAGAGAGCGCAAAGCTACAAGGGCCCTGGGGAGTGTCTGGGCCAGTGGTTCTCCTGCCAGAGGAGGCCTGCCCGCATTGAAATGAGCAGGGAGCCAGTTAAAAAGACAGTTTCCTAGGCCCCTCCATCAGATTTTGAATTGGTAGTTGTGGCTAAGTTCCTGGAATCTGTATTTTTAACACATTCCCCAGGCTATTCTCATGTACAGGCAGGTTTGAAAAGTGCTGATCTAAACCTCTGGTACTGCGCCTGCAGAAGAGATGGTGTGAGTTAGAGGGACCCAGAGATTAAGCAGCTGTCCTTCCATCAAAGCCCTTCTCACAGGCAAGGCATTAGTGTCCCGTTCCCCTCTTCCCCAGGGAGGAATGCTCTAGTGATGAATGAATGGGGCAAGGATGACTCAAGAGGCAGCCACCCCTGAGGCACGTCTGCCACATTTCAAGGCTCCCAAGCACAAGACCCAGAGGAGAGAAACCAGCTCTGCTAGTTTAAGGGGCAGATTCCTCCTGCCCGTTTATTTTAACATCTTCACGTACTGACCTGCAGACTGTCTCTATTTGTTCCCCAAACCCCTCTTGTTCTTGCTGGATATGAGGAGGAGAGCCTTGTATTTTGTTGCCATGGCACCACAACAAGCTGTTTTCAAGTGTTAGATATTCTGAAATGGCAGGCTCGGTTTCGAGAAATGAGCGTGCTTGCAGGGTCAGTGACAGGCGCCAACCTTCGTGCATTGGTGGGGTGGCGGGCCTCCAGAGGACGCCTGTACCAGGAGCTTATTTCTGAGGCCAGAGGGTGCATGTTTGGACCACCTACCCCAAGCCTAGGTTCTGAGAAGACCTGAGGGCCGTGCTGGCTTTTGGCCATGCACCCAGCTGAGAGCCTCCCGGGTCCACGGCCCTCTGTAGTTCCCTGCAGGGACCTATGCAGGGCAAGGCCTGTTCCGGTGCCGCCGCCTGGGGGGCTGATGTGTGTGGGCCTGAGTCGTGGAGGAAGTGCTGGTCCATCTGAAAGTAGCCAAGCTCTCATGTGCCTCCTTGGTTTCTGTTGGGTGCATCTCTCCCACCTACAAAATTGAAGACAAGTTAGGCCCAAGCCTGGGACAGGATGGGTAACAGCACCTGCGCTGTAGCACCTGCGTTCCAGGCACAACCTGGGGCAGGCTGGTTCCTCAGCGGCACTGGGGCCCACGGCTGGCGCTCTCCCTACAGGTCCAGTGCGGTTCCTCACGAGACAGCTCGTGGTTATTCCCCTCGGCATCTACCGCAGTGTCCGGCCCACGCTGAGTACTCATTCAAGTTTGGTAGGGGTTCAAAGATTACATTTGAAGTAAAAGGGCACGCGCACGTGTGTGTGTGTGTGTGTGTGTGTGTGTGTGTGTGTGTGCACGCGCCCAGGTACATGTGTGTTTTGGGTGATGTGGGCCTGGCTTACTTGAAATGATGGGAAAGGAGAAATCTGAAAGCTGTTTTAAGGCATCTCCAAGGGAGGGTGTCACAAACTCTGGTTGACTGTGTAAGCCACTAGGAGTTTGTTTAAATACCAGGTATCAGATCCCACACCTGGAGTCTGTGATTCAGCCCGGCTGGGCGAAGACCCAGGAATCTTTTGAATCCAGGCCCTGTGGGCCGTCCAACGCACAGTCAAGAATCTGGTAGCAGATTAAAACGAAAGGGTGAAGGAGGCCTGAGCGTTTGTGGCTGTACCTTAACGTGGTTCGCAGCCCAAGTCAGGCGTTAAAGGCTGTGCATAGCAATCAGCCAAGTATGGGAAGCAGCCCAGTAGGAGAGAGTGCCAGGAAGACACGGGGCAAGTGCGCCCCGTGCCCAAACCCAAGTCGCATGAGGACCCCGAGGCTCTCAGGTGCTGTCAGGCAGGAGTCCGTGGAGATGTGGGACTTGAACTGAAAGTGGACCTTGAAGGGCAATCACAACTTTCATGGCAGAGATGGAGGAGGCATTTCTGGGCGTAAATCTTTTCTCTCTACCATACTTTTAAACTCTAGAGGGTTTACAAGCAGCACTGTGACCTGGTGAGGACCAGCCTCGGGATGATCATTTTATGCCCCTTCCACCACCTGGGGGTTGGGGGTTCTGCTGCAGGGTGGACGTAGGCCCCTGTACCCTGATTCTCGGACCAGTCCCCATTCCCGCAGTTCACTCCCAGGAGGCCATACTCTGCTTTGGGTGGAAACTGACACAGCTGGGGACAGAGCTACAGATGGAGACGGAGGTGATGCCAGTCCAGAGCACACGGAGATGACAGGCACCAAGTGCTACCGAAGCAGCCTCCACAGGCTCCCTTATACTCCTGACTGTCCTTTAAGGCACTCACTCGGGCGTGAGTTCTTCTAAATTTAATGTGAGATGAAGGGAAACAGGAGCATGAGAAAAGTAGGAAGAGGCCTGTATGGCTTTATAAATAAAGCATCTGGTGCCCAGGGGTGACTTAGGAAAATCGAGGGGAGCAAGGTAAGAATCTGCTGTCAGTGTAAGCTTGCAGAGCCAGACGGGAGAGGGAAAAACCACAGGAGGTCTTAGGAGAATAATAAGGGCTTTCTGTATACCTGCCCCGGGCTAGGAGGAGAGCCGCACTGACGGTCGGGAGGCGTATGAAATAAACGATTAGTACAAAACGATCCACACGCTGAGCTTCGCTCACAGAGAAAAAGAAAGACAAGGAACTGTGAACAATTAAGAGCTACTGTGACCGATCAGAAAGCCGCGGGGGGGCAGCAGCTGCCAGAAGGGGTGGGGTTACCGGCAACGGGGATGCATGCAGATTCGCATCCCTGATTTCCAGAGAGCCCCGGAGTGGGCGGTGAGCCCGACCTGCCAGGGCCGACTGCTCAGAGGGAACAGCGGAGTGGGGACCCAGGGGCTACAGACAGCGACAGCTCAACTCCAGATATTCTGAGGCCTGGGATAGAGTGGCCAGTGCCAAGCATGATACGGCAAGCTAGATCCTAATGCGTGTGTGGCCACGGCGGATATGTGCAAATACGTTCTGTCTGCAAGGTCTGCTCCACCTGAAGCAAGCCCGACCGGCTTAAATAAAGGCACAAAGAAGGAAACAGGCAAGACGACGCGCACCAGCCATAACGTATGTTTGTGTAACTGGACTAGGACACTGACACATGAGAACAAGCCCTTCATCGGAACTCAGGAAGCTAGGGTCTATTTGTTGTTACTACAAGTGTTACTGCAAACAGTCATCTTTAACTCATCATTTGCCATATGCTGGGCGCCGGTGCTAAGTGTTCTACGTAGAATAGGCTCCTTTCACCCTCAGAACATCCTTATGATGGGAGTTTTATTCTCATTGTACAGGTGAGAAAACCGAAGCTCAAAGAGATTAGATAGATCATTGACATTTACATCACGAGTCGGCGGCAGAGGAGGACGACCTAGGTGTGTCCGCCCCTGAGGAAGCCTTGACCGCGCCACCAGCTCGCAGTAGAAGCTGGGGTGGAGGGTCACCAGACGTCCTTTAAGGGTGTGTGGGAGGTGCCTGTGGCAGAAAGAACAAAGGCTTGGGACTTGAATCCCTGTAGCATCGTGATACTGGATGACCTGTCTGAGCCTCAGGTTCCTCGTATGCAAGTAAGAAAATCACACCTGACTCACAGGCGTTCAGTGAGGCCTCTTGGTAGGTGCCTGGAAGCTGGAGCAGTCTGTGAGTTATTCTGGGTATAAACTGACCTGACTGTACTCATAGGACAACCGAAAGATAGAACAGTAGTTCATGGAAGAAAAATCTTTTTAAAATTAATGTGATAAGTTGAATTTACTGAAAATTTGTTAGTTTCTAAATGTGTTATAGAGGGTGACGTGTTGCAATAGTAAGTTTCTTGAAAGGGGCCATTCAGCCTTTGAGCTCCCATAATTTAGAGAGGAAAGTTATGAAGGTTTCATCCCCTGAAGTCACTCAAAATTGAATTCTAAATCTAATAGCAGATTCCAGAGCCTCTGAGGATAATGAGGAAATTGTCTCCTAAAGGGAATCTGTTTTCAATGAAGTAAAGTATCTTACTACTCAATCACTTCCAATAAAGGGAGTGTGTTTATGGAATAGAAATATTTGGAGAAATATATGTCATTTTGTCCTAGGACAGTGAACTTTAATTTTTTTAGATGCAGCAGCAAGCATTTATCTTTGTAACTTCTTCCCCATGCCGATTTAAAATCCATTATTAGTCATTATTTATTTCATTTCAAGAGAGCAGACTAACTCACAAATTGGATGTAAGTCATTTCTCGATGTCCTTTATTATACTCGATTTGTTCAAAGCCGGTCCCCCCCTTGATCACTTAGTTCAGAATCCTCATGCGGGGAGACACCGAGGAGGCACCAGGTGGCTGAATGGGAACAAGAACTGAATCTCATTCCCACCAAAAATGCAGAAATCAAGGGAGTATGATAGTAACCAAACATCTTTCCCCTCCTAACGACGAAGTAGCTGGGAGATGAGATGACTTCAGCTGATATTTACCGAGCACATGTAGAAGTTTTCCTAAAGTTTAGAATACACGGTGCTCAACTTCATCATCACATCTGGTGCTCGAACAGCCCCAAGTGGGGCAGACGGACTCTCGCCCTTGTCGTACAGCCAAGGGGGCTGATGTACAGGGAGGAAGTAGCTTCCAGGCCCGAGCTCCAGTGTGCCACACTGGGACACTTCCTCAGTGGTCAGCCCTCCAATATTTTAGTTATCATTTTAATCTAATATTTTTGCTAACAGTATTAATGCTCATATTGGTGTGTCCCATTGCTGTCCACAGAACATTTGACACACACCCCTTCCCTGGATCCTTCTTATATAACAGGCACAAACCCTTGCAAACTGGTGCAGCCACTGTGGAAAGTGGTATGGAGGTTTCTCAAAAAACTAAAAATAGAAATACCCTACAGCCCAGCAAATTCTACCTCTGGGAATTTACCCCAAAGAAAATGCAATCACTAATCCAAAAAGATATGTGCACCCCTGTGTTTACTGCAGCACTATTTACAATAGCCAAAATATGGAAACAACCTAAATGTCCACCAATAGATGAATGGGCAAAAATGATGCGTTACATATATACGATGGACTATTACTCAGCCATAAAAAAGAATGAAATTTTGCCATTTGCAGCAACATGTATGGACCTAGAGGGTATTATGCTAAGTGAAATAAGTCAGGCAGAGAAAGAAAAATACCATATGATTTCACTTACATATGGAATCTAAGAAACAAACCAAATGAGCAGACAAAGCTGAAATAGGCTCAGAAACCCAGAGAACAGATTGGCAGCTGCCTAGGGGGTGAGGGTGGGAAACGGGCAGAATAGGTAAAGGGGGAAAATAATTAGTAAGAACATTTGATGTCTTGATCTGGGCGATGGCTACATAAATGTATAAATATGCCAAAGTTCATCAGACTGTACACTAAGAGTTGTGCATTTGATTGTATATATCTCAATATAAAAAGTTTTTAAACAACATATAAATAAAAATGAAGAAATAAACAACTATTAAAAAAATAGAATGATGTAGAAAAATGTTCCTAAGTAAAAAGAAAACCCAAAAGATATTTTTTTAAGGACTGATATAGTCTACATAAAATGTGTTAGTGTTGGCAAAAAAAAACCAAAAAACACTTACATAGTCAAAGACAATTGACAAACTAGTAAAAAGAAGTCCAACTCAGTTCACAGATAGAAGGCTAACTAATATCTAAAGAGCTCCTACGAATCAATAAAAGGTCCACAAGCAAATGTCTAAAACAACAGAGTCTAAACAGGAAAATGAATTCCAGAGGTCTGTTAAAGGTGAGAAATGCTTGACCTCATTCATAAAGAAATGAAAATTAAAATAATAGTGTTATCCTTTCTTACCAATTAGATTATATAAAATCAACATCTTTGGAAACATCATGTTGGCAATAATGTACAGTAACAGGCACTCCCCTCCCATAACTGGTGGAAATATAAATTGAAAAAAATCCCTATTTGGGAACCATGTGGCTTTCAAAATTATCAAAATTGTAAAGTATATATTCTTTTCCTCAGCAATTTCTTTTAAGACTTTATCCCACATATGTACCAGCACACATGTGAATGATATGTATACAGTTACTCATTATAGCATTACTTATAAAAGCTATCTGTTGGAAATTATCAGTAGAGAACTTAAAAAAAATTATGATACATTCTTGTAATTCAATACTGTGTGACTATTTAAAACAGAATCTCTAGGATACTACATATTGTTAAATGAAAAGGCTCAGAGTGTCAAAGAGTCTGCTTAGAATGCCAAGATGTGCTTTTTTAAGGAATAAGAAACATATATGCGTGTTTTCGCATATGCATAGAATATGCCTGGCAGAAAATACGAGAAACTAGGTAGGGGGGAAAAAATGGGAGACAATCCCACCCTTTACCATCAGCCCTTTTGAATATTTTTACTTTTGTACCACCCATATATTATCTATTTACAAATAAATGACTAAATGTTAAAACGAGGAAAGATGATATGATAGCTGACTACACGGCATTTGAGTTCTAAGCGAGGCGGCTCAGAATTATTCAGTGCCCCCACCCTCAACCCCCGTCTCTCCCCACTGCCACGGCTCAAGACCCGTTTCTCTGATTCTCGAGGATTTAAAAACCAGTCCAGTAGCTTTGGGACCTGCCAGCTGGTCGCCTCTCTGGGTATTTAACTGAAGCCCCATCAGTTCTGAGGTTAGTAGGGTCTTATTGACTGTTGAGACCAAGGATCTATGGAAATAAAGAGACTTAACTAGGAATTTCAGGAGGGAATGCAGGAAAAGGGTGGGCTGAGGACCCATGAAGACAGATTCCCCCACAGCCTCTGCCTGCTCGGCGGGCTGTCCCACCCTCCAGGGAGAAAGGCTGCCCCCCTCCTCCGCCTCCCCTGCTAGGAGCCCCCTTGAAGAGCAAGTCCCCGCACAAGGAACCGCGCTGTCCCTTCTCTCCGGCAGTGAACATCATTTCAGTGGGTTCTGTTGATTTTAAGATCCATTGTCTCCTGAAATTGAATTTGCCATGTGCCATCAGCTTATTTGGGGCTCGATGGAACAGAAATCAGTGAAGGTAGCAGATAGCAGAATCTGCACACAGGCCTAAGCAGCCGATCAGTCAACCTTAATAACCCCGCGTGTGGTCAGAAGGAGAGGCTTAAAGTGAACGAAGATAGGCGGCCTGGCTGGGAACACGGGGAGAATATTTTTAAATATTCTCTGCTTTTTTCTCACATGATTAGAATCCAGTGCGTGCTTTTCTTAATGGAATTTAGTCCTCAGGACTGCTAATTTTTTTTTTTCTCCCAGAGCTACCATCAGCTCTGATAAAGAGAACATGCTTCCCACAGAGCAGAGAAGCAGGCTCAGGGACCAGGCAGCCCAGGGGGGCCTGGGAGAATGCCGCAGGCCACGCTCCCTTAGCCTCCAACTGGGTTCTGGTCTCTGGACAAGAGCAACTAGGTGGACTAGGAATAAACTTTCCTAGAGAAACTGGTTTCTGTCTGTTCCTGAGATGGTTTGCCGAAAATGTAAAAATAAATTCATGTCCTCATCCCTTGCACAAAATGCCTACCAAGCACATACTGAACACCGGCAAGTGAAAGAGAGGAGGTCTGCGGCTCAGATAAACATAGGGCTCACCCCCGCCCAGCCCAGTTGGTGAGATATAAAGAGCACGCAGGAAAAGAACCAGAGAGGATATGAATTTGCACTTAATTCTTAATTGACTCCACACGTCCACGTTCAGTGGCGGGCAGGTTTCTGGGCCTCCGGCTCTGCCGGAAGAGCCTCTGAGAGGAGCCCGGCACCCACGGGCCTGTGCCGACAGTACCGCCTCCCTCCGCCAGGCTGCAGTGTGGTTTTCTGAATAAGCTCTGTGTTCCCTTGAAACCCCGAGACACAACAGGGAACTTAGGGTCCCTGAGAGCAGTGCAGCGTTTCTCAGAGTGCTGGGGGTGTCAGCTGATAAGTAGCACCCACAGGCCCCCTCAGGGGCAAAACGCTGGTCCCGGACCAGGCTGTCAAAAGTTGGGGGGATGATGGTGAGGAACGGCTATACCTTCCTACTCCATTTGTTTGGATTTCTGAGGATTGAAACCCCAGAGGATGAGAATTTGATCTCCCTTCTTATGTAACACAAGAGGTAAAATCTGCCAGTTCCAGAAATATAGCAGGATTTGGAGAAGGGAAAGGCCAGAGAGGGCTGGAGACCTTGTGGAAGACTGTCTGGGAAGGGGTATAGGTCTGAGCTGGACCCAGAGGCTAAAGAGAGAGGCCAGGGAAGGGTATTTGCGGCTGAGCCATGTGAACCCTTTGGGACTGAGATGGACTTCACCGAGAGGTGAGCTGAAGAGGGTCTGAGGGAGCCCTCTGCAACGGCAAGGATCGGGGAGGGCTGCTTGCCGAGGGGCTGGCACGTGAGCCGCCCTTGCAGACCCTGTGCTTGCTTTACTTGGAAAGGTCATTTCCATTACGAATTCTGAAAGTCCCAGTGATTTACACCCACTGGTGAACATCTGGACCCCAGGCCGTAGCAGTCAGGTAAAGCAGTTAGAATTTGCTGCACCCCTTCCTGCTCTGTGTCATTAACAAGTTACCCAGTTCTTCTGATCCATAAAATGAGTATCTTAATATCTACCTTGCTTGCAGGGATTTTGTGCAGTTCAGATATAATTTATGCAGGCGGTATGACACATGGAGTAGGATCCCCCAAATGGTAGGCACTGTTATACTATTATGAGGGCAGGTTGATGTATTCTTCAAAACAAGAGAGGAAAGAGAGGCCAGGCTCCCTGCACACCGCCTGGCTCTGCTCTCATGAAAGGAGGCGTCTGATACGTACCGTGTGTCCGGAGCGTGGACGTTCTGGGCCACAAATGTAATTAAGATGCAAATATTGGATTGGTTAACAGGCTTTACTTGTAGGTTTGGGTATTTATTGTCACGTCATTTTATTATTGTCAGCAAAGTCATTAGTGAATTATGTGACCGACAGTCTTGTAGGGTTGGTAGTACATAAATTTTACAATTTGAATTCATGAAAACAAGGAAGAAAACCCCATGTCAGATTATGCAAAGTGTTTTTTGCTTTGAACCACAATCCATCTATCTAGTCATAACTCTGGTATTTCCTTAACGTGCAATCAGGATTTCTAATGATCACTGCCACTAGTACACTGCCAGCTTCCCCAAGGCTAGGGGCACAGCTGCTGACCCCAGTAGCCCATGCTCCACCAGGGGAGCCAGGATGCAGGCGCTTCTGAAACCCACAGGTGAAAGGTGCTGCTTGCAAAGGGCCGGTGTCCTCAACCTAGACGCTCGTGGCCTGAAACGCGGGCCCTGGGCCTTGCTAGCTTTACCGTAGGACGAAGCAGGTATGACCCTTTAGTTTCATGTCCCGAAGGGTTGAAGACCACTTACAAATTGCAAACAAACTGGGTTGCTCAGGGCTGCATTCTGCCTTTTGTGAGTCCCAGGCAGGTTGGCTTTCTTGGCACCCCTTCCTCCTTTAAAAATATTTAAAATTTCATTTTATTAATGAATGATTGTATTGATGAATATATTAACATATTCATAATATATGTCATGTATGGGAAAGCTCATAGAGTACAGCCATATATGATACATGTATATATGAATGATTAATTGATGACTATTAATTGACTAATAGTCATACTGTGCGTTAAAACATTTTCTTTGACCGGAGAGTTCATTTTCTCTCTGATTTTAAAAGAAATTAAAACAGTTTTGTTGGTCCTAGGTGCTCTGTCTACCGGTGCTCACTGGACAGTTTGACCTTGATGTGGTAAAAATTAAATAAGAAAGGTGATGGCAGGGAGGAAACAATCGGAAATACGAGGAAAAAGAACATCCCTGAGGCCCACAGAGTGGTGAGTTAGAGAAAAGAGCTGGTAGCAGAGCCATGTTTTGTCAAGGTCTCACTTTCTCAGAGGTTAAAATCTGCAGGTCTTGAGAATTTGCTCATTTTACATTCAGGCTGATTACAGTTTAATGCAAAGCACCACGGTGATCACTTTTCAGGAGAAAACATTTTTCTGATTACTCTGCGCTTGTGTACCTAACACTGGTATTCCGTGAATGCAACTGAATTGTCAGATGGCGATTTTGTTCTCCACTCGCAAACTTCCACGTAATGGTCATCTCTGTCGGCCTCCCTCCTTTCCAGTGACCTTGAGGTGTGTTTGGAAGCTGGCAGTCCCTGCCGGCAGATGTGGGAAGGGCTCCACAAAGAGTTGGGAGAATTATGGGAAAGTTCATACAGCACAGTCAGAAATCTCACTCTTCACCTGTCCCCAGACCCGTGTTCTTCTGGTCTGAGATGCAAACACCAGCAACATGGCTGGCAGTCTCACCTGCCAGAGTCGCCAGGACCGCCCTGGGAGTATTTAGCAAACCTACAATGTGGGCACCCCCCCAACCACCCCGAGGTAGGAGGAGGGCTACCCTTTGAGGTGCTGCCCGCCTTTGGGTTGTAAAGGCCAGTTACTTTTCTAACAATCTTGTATTAATAGGCAAAGGCTCCCCGCCACATGCAAACCCAAATGGAACAGGATAGCTGCTCCCTAGAGGGAAGGAAGCTGTGCTTCCAACATACATGACTGCTGTAGTTTCTGCTCATAGGAAATGGTGCTCCTGCGCTGGGCCGTTTCTTTGGTGTCGGGACCTGCTCTGAATTGTTTCCCATTTCTGGAGACAAAGTTGCACTGACTTACCCCTCTTTTAACCAGTTCCCACCCTGGCTACCTATTGCCTCTGGGTTGTTCTCCTCTAAGGAGGACTTTTCCAGCACTTATATTCACTTAGCTTGGTTCTTTCCCACGCATTCTCTCATTCAGGCCTCATACCTCCCCGGGGGTGGAGGTAATCGTCCTTTGTAGATGAGGAAATTGAGGCTTAGAAAGATAAGGAAATTGGGAGAACTCCAACCATAAAAATGAGAGGAAACAAACATATGAAAAACTAAATGTACCAGACAGTTAAGGATATGATTTTACTCAGGCTGAAAAATAAATTTATTCATTTATTCTTTCTCATTGCAATAAGGAGAATGTTCATTAATGAGGAACAGTTCATTAATGGAATGCATGGCAGCCTAGGTTTTATAGATAAACCAGAGTCATCTCTGAGGCTTCTGGGACTCGTGAGGAAGGATGGAGATGGCTGTTGGAATATGCAAGGGTGAGATGGTCCTTTGTGCTGAGCGGCTCCTGGGACACAAAAGCCTCGGGGATTTCTCAACTGTTGTAACTTTCCAGGAACAGAAGTCTCAGGAGACGTTCCACATTGTCAGTCCCCCACTTGTGTTCAAGTCGAGTATCATTCTTTGCTAAACAACTCAGAGGTGGCAGTAAGCCCCCTGCGAGGGTGAAGTCGGGTCTAAGAAATAGTCTCCTGGATATCCAGCTGCACCATCTGTTGAGAGGTGGTGAAAAGATCAGTTGTTTTGGGGTTCTGGAGATCAGGGATCTTAAGGGAAGGATATCTGAAATGAAAAAAGGGAAATATTAACATTAAAGATTGTATTAAAGTAAAGAGCCAGATGCTGAATTCTGAGAATAAGCAGTCCAATGGATTCCAAGAGACTGGGAGAGGAAATTCTTGGTTCTTCAGTACAGCTCTTTGCATTCCCAGAAGCTCTCCATGCTCTGTGTTGTTGGCCACTGTGTCATTTAGCTCTTATGAAAGAGAATGTATGACCGGACGTTTCCCTGGACTCCCTTCGTGGTGCAGACGCAGCTTGTACGGGGGGAATTCTGGCCTTTGACTGGTCTGCTGCAGTGGTGAGCCGCTGGAGGCTTGTGTCACGTCGTCCGGCTTCAGCTTGCAGGGCTTGTTCAGGTCCTAGAGGAAAGGGCCAGCAGCAAGGACCTGGGGGGTGAGGTTTCAGTTCTCAGTGCTGCCCAGTCAGGTGGGAGGGAGAAAAATTAGAAAGGTTTGGAGGATTGTAGCCAGATATTGAAGAAAACTAAAAGGATTAAAAAATTTTGGTAAAGATTGACAATTTGGTCAAGGTAGTAGGATCCAGTCCAGTTTTGGTACCCATGGACATGGTTTTTCCAGGAGGGTAGGTGGGAAGTCAATTAAATCTCTCCCAGACAGACCGAGTTTGCATATCTACCACATACCTGCAATTTTCAAAAGTGAAAGATTTGGTGAATGTTCATGCAAGAGTAATGTAACTCACAAAGGAATTTGTGTGCAAAAAAAGATGCATTTCAATCCAAAAGAAGTTTAGACAAAATGTCTTTGAATATACTGATTAATTCTATTTTTAAGAGTGTTTATTATGTTATTGTAATCCTAAGACACAATATACCATGGAGATCTCAAGCATACAGTCAGCAAACACCAGTTTATCATGAATACCAGGTGAAGAGGTTCTGTAAGCCTGGAGTAGGTTCTAACTATCTGTATGTTAATAAAATGCCACAGATAAGAAAACTCCTCTTGAAATTACTGTCCTAGAAGATGCTAGATTCAAATTAAAGAAATAAAATTGTAATAAAGGTAACTTTTTTTTAATAATGAAAATATGACTTACACCACACTGTTGTTGCCTAATATAAAGCAAAGCATTACCAGAACTCTGGTGAATCGACACATATCATAGACAGTGAGGGCACTGACGGATCTCCAGGGATACAAGGGGATTCCGATCACAGGACATACAACTCTGAAATATTTGTGTTAAAAGCATTGCCCATAGTAATTTAACCTAAGGAAAGCTAAGCATCTCTTCTGATTTGACAACTCTTTGCTTTCAGTTCATCAACAGAAACATATCAGACGAACCTTATCATTTCCGTCGTCTTTCTTTTTACAGAGAGAAAGAACTAATCCTCTGTTATTTTCCAGGGGCCCTCTGGGAAACCTCAAAGACAGTTTTAGGTGCAAAACAGACTTAGAATTGGATTTGGGAAAGGCAAAAATTGAAAGATACTAGGAGATTTGAATACCTAAGATAGAGATTGGATCATGGGTGCCTGAGACACAACATTTTGCTTCTCATTTCACAGTGACAATAAAACATTTAAAATACACATAAAAGTAATATGAGCTAAAGAACCTTAACTCTCGCCTAAGTGGGAAGGTTTTGTTTTCTTAAATCATCAAGGATGCGATAAAATGAGCATAAACCACAGAGGTTATTCTGTGAAGCCACCGAATCTTTACTATCCTGGCAGTTAAACAGAAGGTAAAGAATAACAGTTCATATTAAAAGCAGACCAATCATCCAAGAAAATGTTGTCATTTTCACAGAGATAAAAGCCTCTAGTTTTGTATCCACGTACTTCGTATTAAAGTCCTTTTTGAAATCTTGTAAATAAATCCATCAAACCTTAGCTAGCTTTGACAACAACAGATAAAATTTCCTCTCCACAAATTTTCCATAAGCTTTTATGTCCATCCAGGTTTGGCCTCCCTCTTGCCTCTTTCTCATTCTGCAACAATCCATCGTTTCAGTTGAAGAAGAAGCTCCTTTCTGTCTTCACTAAGCGAGCACATCTTGTCTACTGTGCATGCAAAGGTGTTGCTCTCTGCCATCCCATTCACATATGTGATGATGACTTTTAACCGCAATCACTTCTATTCCACAGAGAACATTTGGGGTCTTGTGACGGTGAACCATGTGTCACACCCGGCATCTTGCAGCAGATCAGCAGAGCTCATGACTTCCGATCGCCGTATGCATCCCTTGGAGTACAGTGTCCTAAAGTGGCAAGAATTAACGTGCTCATTAACAGACTCAAAATATATAGCCTCCTGCAGCATATAAAAATAGGAGGCAAACATATACAATCCTAAAATTATGATTAGTAATTAATGTTTCAGTACTCTATTACTTAGAGATGATGTATGCGTCCAATGAGTATTCATTAATTCAGTCAGTTTAGTAGAAGTCCAAGGTTTTATTTACTAAAGACCTTGGAAATTATCTTCAATCTCACATACTATAAAACAGAATTATTATTGAAATAAAGCTTCCGAATACAGGCATACCTCAGAGACATTGTAGGTTTGAGTCCAAACCACCACAATACAATGAATATTGCAATAAAGTGAGTCAAATGAATTTTTCCATTTCACAGTGTATATAGAAGTGATGTTTACACACCATGTTATAGTCTTTTAAGTGTGCGATAGCATTATGTCTAAAGAAAACAATATAGCTACCCTAATTAAAATACTCTATTGCTAAAAAATGCTAACCATCACTTGGGCTTTCAGTGAATCCTAATCTTTTTGCTGGTGGAGAGTCCGGCCTCCATGTTGATGGCTGCTGACTGATCAGGGTGTGGTGGTTGCTGAAGTTTGGAGTGGCTATTAAAATAAGACAACAGTGAAGTTTGCTGTTTCAAATGACTCTTCCTTTCAGCAACGATTTCTCTGTAGCATGCCATGCTGTTTCATAGCATTTTACTCACAGTAGAGCTTCTTTCAAAGTTGGGGTCAATCCTCTCGAATGCTGCTTTGCTTTGTTAACTGTGTTTGTGGGGTATTCCAAATTCTTTTTCATGTCAACAGTCTTCACAGCATCATCCCCAGGAGTAGATTCACTTTCTTTCTCATCCATAAAAGCAACTCCTCGTCCATGACAGTTCTGTCATGAGAAGCAGCCATCGGTGCCATCTTCAGGCTCCACTTCTAGTTCTTCTCCCGCTGTTCCTAGCGCATCGGCGGTGACTTCCTTCTCTGACAACTTGAACCTCAGAGTCATCTGGGAGGGTTGGACTCTTCTTCCAAACTCCTGTTAATGTTCATGTTTTGACCTCTTCCTATGAATCGCAAATATTCTTAATGGTATCTAGAATAGTAAATCTTTTCCAGAAGTCTTTCCCTTTACTTTGTCCAGATCCAGGAGAATCAGGATCTTTGGCAGTTACAGCCTTGCAAAATATATTTTTTGAAATAATACATCTTGAAAAAGTCAAAATTCCTCCTTCGTCCGTGGGCTGCACGATGGATGTTGTTAGCAGGCATGAAAACGACATTAATCCTGTTGTACATCCATCAGACCTCTTTGGCGACCAGGTACCTTGTCAACAGCACTCACATTTTGGAAGGAATATTTCTTTCTGAGCAATAGTTCTCAAAGGTGGGCTTAAAATATTCAGTAAACTGTGTTGTAAACAAATGTGCTGTAATCTAGGCTCTGATATCCTAGATTAGGTGGGTCCTAAATGTGACCTCTTCTAAGGTCAAAGACCTCTTCTAAGAGGAAGGCAGAGGGAGATGCAGCTACAGAAGAAGCAGGAGATGCGAAGCAGAAGCGAGAAGCTGGGCCAATGCAAGGGTTGGGTCGCACACCAAGATCGCACGCCGCCTCCGGAGGCTGAAGAAGGCAAGGAGATCAGTTTCCCCAGGAGTCTCCAGCCCTGTGGGCACCTCGACTTTAACCAAGAGAGACCTCTGGCTCCAGGACTGTAAGATAATAAATCTGTGTTGTTTTAAGCCACTTAGTTGGTGGTAATTTGTTACAGCAACAATGGAAAACTAATACAAACTCTCTGCGCAGTTCGTCACTCAAAGGCCTTTCCTTACGTTTCTATTGGAGAGTAAACCACACATTCAAACTAGCTTCCGCCGCCAGACTGTGTCTCTCAAGGGCAGCAGTTGTGCCGTCCCCTTCGTATTCTCAGGGCCCCACACGGGGCTCGGATATACTAGGTCTTCCATAACTGAGAAGCCAAAGAGATGCAAGGAAGGAGTCAAAGTAAGAAAAACATACCACTGGTCCCCTCTCCACCACATTTGTGCCCCATCAGCCCTTGGGCATCCCTTCCTACAAAGTTATGTAGCTTCCATCTGACCCATGACACTTCAACCACCCCACACTCACCCCGGGGAGTCAGAAACTGAGGAGGTGAAGGGAAACCCAGCCAAGAAGATGCTCTGTTCTCTCCTGATCAAAACTCACTCTTTAAAGAAACTGGATAATAGAGATAATTGCCAAATGTCCCCTGGGGTACAAAATCACCCCCAGCTGAGAAGCACTCATCTTGAGGCATGCTCCCTCCAGGCTGTTTGAAATCTGCACTGAATCAGAAGCCCTCTGAGGCTGTTAGATGTGGTGCCCTGCATGGCAGTTCTGGTGAGTTCTGACAGCCCAATTCCTTCTTCCCGGGGCCAGGGCAGCCTGGTTATTTTGCCAACTACTCCTCCCAAAGAATTATTATACAAATCTGTCCTGCAGTGAAACCAGAGCCTACGGACACACCGTCCCTGCACCTGAACATTTCCTGTCTCCCTCAGCAGCACATTGACAGAGAACCTCTCAGGGCAGGTCCCCCAGTGGGCCAAGTGTACCCACTGTTTGCTCAGTCTTCTGCTTGGTCTCGGAACACTGACCTCAGCTGCCACAGTCCTGAGGCAACTCCCTGCAGACTGCGAGGCTCCGCTCCTGAGCCAGACCAGGATTCAGAGCCGCAGATGCAGACGAGGCTGCTGGGCGCGACTAGGCAGGGTCTGCCGTGTGCTTGTGGGCTAGGGCGGGAGGTCTCATATCCTTCAGTGTGCTCAATTATGAGCACTATTTATTTTGTACAGAGTAATACTGGGGAGGCTTTCTTTTGGCATTGCCTCTCTTTAATGGGGAGGCAGGTGCACATAGGATGAGTTGCAGAATTAATGGATGAAGGGAATCCCTGAGCGCTTAGTCCGGATGGGCCTACGGGTAGAAAAGTGGCACGCTCTGCAGAAAGCTGATGTGCTAAAGGAAACCAGAATTTTGCAACCAAATGGAATGGATAGATTCCTGGGCCAACAGAAAGAATGCAGTCAGCTAAGGAGTAGCCAAAGACATTAGGAACTTAAGCAAAAGCCTCAAAATGAGAAGCCAAAGCAGAGGGTGTGAGATGTCTGAGCAGATTCTGCAGGACAGGAGAGACTCTGAGACAAGGTCTGATGGTCTGGAGCCTGTCTCCAGAAGCCCGCAGTGGTCCGTTCTCCACAAAAACCCAGCAGACAGACATCATTATATTTCTTTAGCTACCATAGCGCTGGGTGCAGAAGTGTTTGGTAACTGCTGATGGATGCTTCTTAATTGGACCGTGATGCAAACATGAGAGTAGCTGTCCAGCAGATGAGGACCCCGAGGCTCCAGCTTTCTCACAGACCAAGGGGCAAAGCCGAGCAAGACTCCACTCAAACTCTGGCCTTAGAGCTCAATCCATCTTTCCTTTCTGCACAAATTAATGGGAATCACAGGTATTCCTACAGCTACATTTAGTCTCTCCCTTTCAAATTATGCCATCCTAGGTCATTTTACTGGTGCTAACAGCAAGTAATAGAGTGAGCGTATTTTACTTTCCATTCCTTTTCTTTCCCTAAGGAGAAGCAAGAGTCATGGGTTAAAAAGGAATTAGGTAATAGACCACTGAATGATCAAAAGCTAAATTTCCCTGAAAGTTCCTACCAATTTACAAAACCAGGTCAAAACACCCAAGTTCTCACTCAGAGAGCCTCGAGAGGAGTGCCAGCACAAATCAGTTAAATGAAGCTTCCGTCTGTGGAGCTCTGTGTGAGCAGAGGCGGCCGGCACTGGGGAAGGACAGTGGCCACCCGGAGAAGTGAGATGTGAGTTTGATCCCAGTTCTGACACTTGGAACTGGCCTTAGACAAGTCCCTTAACCTTTCTCAGCCTGTTTTGGTTTTTTTTTTTAATCTTTGAAACTGAGCAAACAATATTCACTTTCCAGAGCTGTGCTGAGGATTATATGGAAAAATAATGGGGACTTCTGGTTTCTGCCCTGGCATGTAAGGAGCTTGGAAGTTGTCACTCTGTCTTAAATAAGCAGCTGAACAAACTAAAAAGAGCAGCAGTTCTCAGATTCATCAGGGAAGGGAGGTCAGAGGGCAAACAGCTGCCCTCAGTGTCGGAGAGGCAGACAGGTGGACAGAGAACATGCCAACTCAGCAGGGCAGGACCCACAAACAGAAACAGAAACCTCTATGGACACTAGCAGCAGGGTGGGAAACCTAAACTACAATTGACAAATTACTAGAGGCTCAGTGTGGACAAGGCTGAGAGCTAAAAATTCCAGGGAAGTCCATTCATAGGGGAGCCCCACACTTTTGTGAGTTTTACCTCTGTGAGCTCTACCAGATTCTCAAAAAGAGATAACTATGTGAGCTGATGGATATGTTAACTGACTTGATTGTGGGAATCCTTTCAAAATGTATGTGTGTATCAAATGATCATGGTGTACACTATAAATATATTACAGTTTTATTTGTCAATTATGCCTCAATAAAGCCAGAAAAAAAGTTCTTCAAAAACAAGGAAAGTTATATAGGTCAGAAATTCACATCTACATAAAGTAGGCAAGAGCATTAGAGAAGGACTAGGTAAAGGTAAAATAAAAATATTTAATAAATGACCCAACAGATCAAAATATAATAGAAACAATGTATTTGATGATTATAGCCTATATATAAGTGAAATGAATAGCAACCAAGATACAAGTGACTGGTGGGAAGAATTAGGAATATTTTGATGTCATAAGACACTCGCACCCCTTGTGAATCTCTATGGTGTAACTAGAAAGTGGCCTTGGATTAGTTGTGAATGTGCAGGCAAACTTAAGTGGCCTAGGACAGCCACTGAAAAGAGTAAAGAAAGAAGTAGGCTTGATTTGCAAAGAAAGGAGGGAAAAGGGAATCGTATTAAATGCTCTATTAAAACCACAAACGACAAAAAAAGAGTAGAAGACAGAAATAGGAACAAAGAACAAGGGCAATGAATAGGAAATATGGTGGATATTAACCCAGCTATATCAGTAATCCCTGTGTACATCAATGGTTTAGAATACTAATTAAAAGAGAGATTGTCAGGATAGATCAAAAAACAACACCCAATTATATGTTGTCTATAAAAAAATCTACTTTAAATATAATGACACACATAGATTAAAAGTAAATGGATGGGAAAGATATACCATGCTAACCCTAATAAAAAGAAAGCTGGAGTATGGAGTAGCTGTATTAATTTCACATGTAGTAAACTTCAGAACAAGGAAAGTTATCCAAAATAAAGAGTGACGTTACAGAATGAAAAAGGGGTCAATTTTCCAAGAAGACATAACATGCACCTAACATGCATGCATGTTAATATGCACCTAACAACCAAGTGTGAATGTGAGGCAAAAACTAATAGAACTTCAAGGAGAAACAGATCACTATTGTGGTTAGAGATTTCAACACCCCTCAGTCATAAATGAACAGA
The DNA here is from genome assembly GCA_029783875.1 of Phataginus tricuspis. Taxonomy (NCBI): domain Eukaryota; kingdom Metazoa; phylum Chordata; class Mammalia; order Pholidota; family Manidae; genus Phataginus; species Phataginus tricuspis. The sequence continues at coordinate 26,394,024 of JAQQAC010002701.1, read as the reverse complement.
TTCAGGAGGCAGAAAATCAGTAAAGACAGAGCTGAATTCAACACCACCATTAATAAACTGGCACAATAAACATCTGTAGTGTACTTTACCCAACAACAGCATAATGACATCCTTCTCAAAATCACACAGAGAAAACACCAGGAGTGACCACATTCTGGGCCATACATCACATCTTAACAAACAATAAACAATAGAAACCATATAATGTCTACTCTCAGACTAGAGTGAAGTTACCTAGAAATGAAAAATGGGAAGATAACTGGAAAATCCCCAAATACTTGGAGGTTAAACAACAAACTTCTAAATAATACATGAATCAAAGAAGAAATCTCAGGAGAAGTTTAAAAATATTTTGAACTAAATGAAAATGAAAACACAACTTATTAAAATTTCTGGGATGCGGCAAAAGCAGCACTTAGAGGAAAATTTATAGAATTGAATGCATATATTAGAAAAGAAGAAAGATCTAAAATCAATAACCTAAGGTTCCATCTTAGGAAACTAGTAAAAAGAATCACAGGTTAAATCCAAAGTAATTAGAAAAGAAATAGTAAAAATTAGAGCAAAACCCAATGAAATTGAAAGTAGGAAATCAATAGAGAAAATAAATAAAATAAAAACTGGCTCTGGAAAAGATCAATAAACCTTTAACCAGGCTAACAAAAAGAGAGAGAAGATGCAAATTACTAATATCAGAAATGAGAGAAGAAACACCACTACAGATCCCATGAACATTAAAAGAATAATAAGAGAACACTATGAACAACTTTATGCCTGTAAATTCTATAACTTAGATGAAATTAAATAATTAATTGAAAGACAAAATCTGTGAAAACTTACACAAGATTAAATAGACAACCTGACTAGTCTTATATCTAATTAATATTTAATAACCTTCCAAAATAGAAAATACCAGGCCCAGATAGGTTCACTGGTGAATCTTACCAAATATTTAAAGAAGAAATTACAGGAATTCTCTACAATCTCAGCAGACAGAAGCTGAAGGTATACTTCCTAACTCATTGTATGAGGTCAGCATTGCCTTAATACCAAAACCAGACAAAGACATTATTATAAGAAACTAACAGATCAATATCTTTCATGAACACAGATGCAAACATCCTCAATAAAATATCAGCAAATCTAATCGAACATGTATAAAAGAATTATATACCATGATCAAGTGAGATTTATCTCAGATATGCAAGGCTGGTTCAATATTCAAAAGTCAAATAATGTAAGCCATCACTTGGGCAGGCTAAAGGAAAATCACATGAATACATCAATAGATGCAGAAAAATAATTTTACAAAATCCAACACTCATTCATGATAAAAACATTCAGCAAATGAGAAATAAAGGGGAACTTCCTCAACTTGATAATGAACATCTCCAAAAAAAGAAAAGAAAAAAGCTATAGCTAACATCATACTTAATGGTGAGAAACTTAAAGCTTTCCCATTAAGATCAGATACAAGGAAAGGATGTCTCAATCACTACCCCTTTCAACATCATATTGGAAGTATTAGATAGTGCAGTAAGACAAGAAAAGGAAATAAAAGTTAAACAGATTGGGAAATAAAAACAGATGCGTTGATAACTTGTATATATCAGGCACAGTTATATACATTACCTCATGTCACTCTCTCTACAACCTTGTGAATTGGGTTTACTTTTACAATTCAGCAGACAATACAAGGTCAGAGGATTTAAATTAATTTGTTCAAATTTGTATAACCAGTAGGTACTAAAACACAGATTTGAAGCCAAGCCTCTCTGGATTCAAAGTCCTTGCTAATTTTACTGCACTGTTGCCTTCCCCAAAAAGCAATGAAAATTTTTTCTTCAGGATTCTGGGACTCAACAGTTAGTAAATAGGGAGGGAGGCACAAATTCTAAGACATGAACACTGTGAATCATTGAGAGGGGAGAAGGGGAGGCTGTTCAATGCAACATCAGTGACAGAACACAAGCTGTCTCCCAATATCAAATCTCCCTTTAGGCTATTATAAGGGAAATTTAGCTGGGACTATGCCATCCAAAATAAAATTTAAATTTCCCTGCATCATTCATGGCCATATTACAGGACAATAGAATGTAAACAGAATATCAAATGGAAGTTTCTAGAAACTATCCTCAATGACGACTAGCATGTGCCCTTTTCCCCATCTTCACCTCCCCCTTCTTCTTGCAGCGCATATTGACTGGAGCTGCAGCAGCCATCGTGGACCACGAGGTGATGCAGGAAATGAAGCACATTCAAAGCAAGAAAGAATCAAAGAGCCTGGGTCCCAAGGACCTTAGGAAGCAGAGCCACCAAACCACCCCTGATCGGCCTATTTCTGGATTTTCATGAGAGAAAAAAATTCTGTCTTACTGAATCTGCTGTTCATTTGGCTCTGTGTTACATGCAGCCAGGTCTGATCAAAACTGATACACTAATTGAAAGAAGTTGAATAAATTATTGAAACACTCTGAATTACAGTTTGCTTTTCTATAAAATGAGCAAAACGGTGAGGACAACAGTCCCTAAGGCTGTGGATCGTCATGTGTACTGCTGTAGGTAATGATCTAAAACCACCTAGTACACCACCAGGCACAAGCTGGATGCTGAGGAAGGGAGAGCTGTAAGGATTATCACTAGCTGCCTTCCTGCAAATCAGTTTGGGATCTCCCCAGCATTCAGCTATGAGGGGCGAATCTCCTCAGCGGGTGGGATGGCAGCTGGATGCCAGGTTCCTTCCTGTCATCTTTTGGGTCTCAGATCCTGTTCACCAATGGCTACCCCGAGAGAGGGTTAGTCCTTTCATCTCTTTCTTCCTTCATCTTTCCCTGATGACCTTCCTTCCTAGTTCCTTGAGAAAATAGAAGCCACCAGGAGAGCACAGCCACACACTTCCAGCTATGCACCTGCCAGCATCTGTGCCAGCATGTTCTGCCTTGTTTCCTGTTGCCATGGATACTTATCTGTCCTGTGATCCCAGGTCAGTCCCTCCTCCAGATCCCATGTCTTTTCACCATTCTCTCTCCTGCATCACCTATTTTTTCCTGCCTACTTTCTCGTCTCCACAGCATGCACACATGCTGTCTTATCTTTAAAAAAAAATCTCTTAGCCACTCAGGCCGATCCAGGTATTCCCACACTTGTTTGCACCTCTTCAGAGCTGGGAGTAGTTTCTTCTTCTTGCTGTCTCCAAATCCTCTCCTCCCATCTGCTGTTGAAAGTCTCCAATCAGAATGTTGCTCCCATGACACAGAAAACAGGGGCCTCCAAACTGTTGAACCCAATGGTCAGCTGTTCTTTCTCCTCTTCTTCACCCATCAGCAGCTCTGACAGAGATGAACAAGCCCTTCAGCTCAAGACCCGTTCTTAGACCATTCTCCTTTCAGTGTCAGCCCGTCCCATTCGCTGCTGGTCATCTTCGTTGTCTTGACCTCTAACTGTGCAGAGCCTCGGGGTTCAACCCTCAGCACTCCTCTATTCTGTGTCTACGCTTACTCTTGGAGAACTTATCTAGTTTCATGGCTTAAAAAAATTTTTTTTAAACTGTGTTCGCGCAGACAAAGCCCACATTTCTAACTACCTCCTGCATTTAATTGATATTCCCACCTGTCCTTCAGGTCTCTGCTCCAATGTCACCTTCCTGGTGAGGCCTTACCTAACCACCTTTACTTCAAACTGTGTGTTCTTTTGTTTTTGTTTTTGTTTTTTTTAGATTCCACATCTAAGTGAAATCATACAGTATTTACCTTGCTGTGTCTGACTTATTTTGCTCAACATAACACCCTCTAGGTCCATCTGTGTCATCGCAAATGGTGAGACTTCGTTCTTTTTCGTGGCAGAGTAAGATTCCGTTGTGTCTGTATACCACCTCTTTTTTTATCCATTTGTCTATTGCTGGACACTTAAGTTGCTTCCATGTCTTGGCTATTTGAATAATGCTGCAGTGGCCTTGGGAGAGCTGGTATCTAGGAGCCAGCGAATACAAGGGGCCCCTACAAGGGAAAATAACCTCCATCTGAGAGCCAGCAAGGACAATGGGACCTCAGTCCTGCTACTACAAGTATTTCTGGTATTCTGCCCATGACCTGAATGAGCCTGGAAGCAGATTCTCCACCAGAGCCTCCAGACAAGAGTCCAATCTGGTCCACACCTTGATTGGCACTGTGGTCTCATGAACGGAGAATCCATCTGAGCCTATCTGGGCTTTTGCCTAAACTGTGAGATAATAGATGGGTGCTGTTTTAAACTGCTAAGTTTGTGATGATTTGTTACAACAGCAATGAAAAACTAATGCACAGGTAGCTGTCTATCACCTAGTGATCACAGACCCTGAAATATTTCTAACGAGAGCTTTCTTCCGCCCGAGATTCAGGCCAGCTTTGAGAGATCTGGCTTCTCTTGGCTTCCCAAAGATATCAAACTAATATTCTGAACTATTAAAACTTCACTTTCTTTTGATTCCCCTGGTGTCAGAAATTTAAATGAACAAAAATAAGGGCAGTTGTCCTACATTTATTTTCAGGTTGTGGGGAAAACATTTCAGAGTCTCTCCCCTCTGCAAGGACTGGCTGGGTTTAACTAATTGTCGGATTTTCTATTAAACCTCAGGGGAAGTGAGAATAGCTGCTTTCATAGAATTAGTAAATGCCACCAAAACTAAAGGTCAAACCAAGTTGACATTAAATACAGTATTTCCAGTGGGCAATGTGGGGTGCTTCAAAGAGCAGTTCCCATAAGCCCCCGCAATGCTTATTCTCTGAGCTTGTTTTGAGTGCTAATGGAATCCACTTAAACTCTTTGTCAGCCTCCGACCTTTCCACCTGTGACCTATATTAGCCACAATAAGCCTGTTTTCACAGACAAAACCCCCTTGGTGACCAACGTGGAGAAGGGCCCTGTGGTGAGTTCCACATGGCAGATGTTGCGTTCACTTCTGCAGGCTTCTCAGGGGCTCCAGCACGCCAGCTTTCAGCATCATTGTGAGCTGGACACTTGTTTATCCTCTCATGTTGCTTTGGGAGACAGAGAAATAAAGGAGGATGGGCACAGGGCACATCCCAGCTGAGCAGGGTTTGCACCAGAGACTCAGACTTGAACTAAGGGCCTTGCAAGGGGTTCACAGCCTGGGAGCTTGAGGAGGTGGAGGGAGGCAGCATAGAGGGGAAGAAGCACGGCCGTGGGAACCAGGCTTTGTAGATGTGACTCCGGACCTATCTTGTTTGCTGTGCAGCCTTAGATTCTGTTTCAACCCCACCGAGCCCCAATTTCCTCATCTGTAAAATGGGGATAGTGTTAGATTACAAATCGGATACATGAGGTATTGTTCCTCTCTGCTTCGGAGTTCTGTTACCATACCCTGCTTTATTTTTATCCACAGCACATATCACCATCTGACATCAACATAATACGTGTTTATCATTTCATATCTATCTCCCCACCTGCCAGGATGTAAGTCCCATGGTGGGGGGGCTTCGCCTGTTCACAGCTGTATCCATGGTGCTCAGAGGCGGCAGGAGGTAGGAGAGCTCAGTGGTTAAGAGCAGTGGCTCCCCAGCCCGGTGCTGGGGTTCCAATATGGACCTGCAAACGACTAGCTGGGGGAACCTGGGGAAATGATCCAGCTTCTCAGTTCCCCGGTGTTCTTACCTGTGAAATAAGGATTATAATAGAACCTCTCTCAAGCGGCTATTCCAAGGATTAAGCAGCTAATACGCATAAAGTACTTAGACAAGGGCCAGGCACACAGTAAGTGCTCAATGTTACATAATAGGTCATAATAGTAATAATGAATCTGGCGTGTTGTATGAATAGTAATGACTAGGCATAGGTAATGAGTCAGCGCTGGTTGAATGAATGACAAACATTTATAAAGGTGTGGGAACTATGTCTTGCACATAGTGAGCCTGCAATAAGTGAAAACTTTATACAGTGACATGCCGATATATGCTTAGCAACTGGTTCTCAGAAGGCGGGAGGCTGATGTGTGATGTTTGCTGATGTCTGTGTTACAAGCACTTCCCGTGGCTGATTTCAGCTGCCATCCTGGCGCCACTGAGCCAGAGCGGGGGAGATGCCCAGCGGCATTCCACCGGAGAGCATTTCTCCCACCCAGATAGAATAAACACGTATAATCTCGAGAATAGAGACAGTAGTAGAATAATTAGGAAGTGATGACTTTTAAGTATGTATTGCCTTTGTTTTAATACAATTTAATTGTTAGTTGGTAAACATATTCTTAATAATTGCTGAGTTTGTTTATAATAACAATAACAGTCTCTCGAGCTTTCTGAAAATGTAACACTTGCCTCTTCCGCGCCGGCACAAGCTAACCCCGGAGCGCAGCTGGCGGTACACATACTCTTCCTCCACTCGGTGCACGTAGACACACGCTTTCCCGGCCCCAAACGGGTCAACAGGGAAGCGCATGCATGGGCCTGCAGCAGCCCGGGGCAGACCCCTCTCCCCAGCAAAATATGGAATCAGATCCTAAGGAGGCAACGAATCTCAACACTCAGCCAAACCAGGGGCCAGCCTAGGCTCCCTGTGTCTGAATGCCTTTGTCCCAAATGCCGCTGGGAACCAAAGAGCCTTGGTCTGAACTAGGGTTTCTGGGGATTACATGGTCACTTAAGGGACTAGAATTTGGGAATTTGTCTGGGAAATAGGTAGAGAAGGCGGCTGTGAGGGGCCGCGGTGTCGGTAATCACTGCCACAGCTGGGATATGTGGCTTCTCCCGCTGCTCAGTTTCTTACCCTCCACTCTACATTCAGGAAGAGAAGTATGAGAACCAGAGTAGACAGTCCAGCCTGGCGACCTTGCTTTGCTCCACTCACCGCAGCCCCGAGTAAGTTCCTCAGTCGCCCTGGGCCATTCTTAGCGCTCCTGCGTGTGTGCTGTCTGTCTGGATAGGGGACCCCCATCCAGAGTCCCTGGGACCCTCCCAGGTTCAGTGATGACAGCCCAGAGTGTAGGGAACCCCTCTGGCTGAGCAAAGCAGGCCCCCTGCTCACCCCACGCTGGTGCCACCGCCAGGCCCTGTGGCTCTCAGTCCCCCAGGAGCGCCTTGGAGGGTCTGAGGGTGTTTCGGACGGAGGCCGGACGTGGGGACCCAGGCAGGGCCAAGAGGCCCAGAATAGAAGTGAGACCATCTTAGTTCAGGCTGCGGTAGCAGAATGCACAGATACGGTGATAAAGCATAAACATAAAATGCCTCACAATTCTACAGGCTGGAAGCCCACGATCAAGACACCGGCCATTGCTACCAGTGAAAGGGTGTCTCCCCGTGACCCTCCCTTCCCCAAAATAACTCAGGGAGGCATGAACCCACGCAAGAGATTTTTAATGGCTGAAAGAGAAAATGAAAACAGTGCTCTCTGAGTAGAGAGCAGCAGCTTGTGGGTGAGGAAACGTGTTTTTGAGGAGTTGGGGTTGGGTGTGTCCTGCTACAGGGATGTTGGTGATTGGGTCTTAAGGGGGTGGTGTGATCATCTGGTCGTTGGTGATTGGGTCTTAGGGTGGTGTGATCATCTGGTTGTTGGTGATTGGAGGCTGCGGGAAACAAAATGGCGGCTCCTGATCCCAAGATGGCGGGCACCTTAGTGCACTGGAATTGCCTTCATTCCCATCTTTTTCTTTCCTTAATAGGGGCCTCTGGGGAACTGGGCATAGAATCTCGTTTTCTAGGTACTTCCTGCTGGAAAGGGGTGCAGATTCTGGGGTAGGAGAGGCCGCTGCTGTAGAGTTGGGGAAGGGTGGGCATCTGAGATGATTTTTGATGTCATCATAGCTGGTTTCGTTATTCTTCGCGAGAAGGCCTTGATAGTCCTGGGGGAGTAACTGGTTGACAGTATGGTTAGAAATTTTCAAAATTTGATTTTGAGTGAATTTTTGGAATAGGTTAATGAAGCAGGAAAGGAAAAGGAGAAGAAGAAGAAAGGTAATAGGGGCCAGGAGGGAGAAATTGGGAATCCATGAGCAGAGGAACCCAGCGAGTCCTAGAAAGGAGAGGATTTCGTCTTTTGTATGGGGAACGGGTATGTTTTGAATGCGTTTCTTTCTGGCTAAGGTAATGGCTTTATGGCTGGAGGTAAGCAGAACTCCTAAGTAAGTTACTTCAGAGGTGGAAAGTTGGACTTTGGAAGTAAAGACTCGATACCCGTGTTTTGAGAGAAAGTTGAAAAGGAGAACAGTATTTTGCTGAGAGGTTTGTAAGGAGGGGCTGCATAAGAGAAGATCGTCAACATATTGAAGGAGAGTAGAGCCTGAGAGAGTGAGGGGCTTGAGGTCTTGTGCCAAGGCTTGTCCAGAGGTGGGACTATCCCTGAAGCCTTGAGAAGGACTGTCCAGGTTAACTGAGTAGAGGTTTGGGTGATGGGATCAGTCCATGTAAAGGCAAAAAGATCTTGGGAGTTGGGATGGAGGGGGATCGTTAGGAATGCATCTTTGAGGTCGAGGACGGAGAAGTGAGTGGAAGAGGCAGGGATAGCGGATAATAAAGTATAGGGATTAGGGACTACTGGATGGATTGGAATAACAGCTGCATTGATGATCCTTAAATCCTGAACTAGCCTATAAGAGCCATTAGGTGTTTTGACAGCCAGTATTGGGGTGTTGTAAGGGGAATTGGCCGGTATCAAAAGGCCTTTTCGTAGGAATTCTTGGATGATGTGTTGTAAACCCAATAGGCTTTTCAGAGGTAAGGGGTATTGAGATTGTGAGGGGAAGGAGGTAGGGTCTGAGTTTAATGGTCAAGGGTGGGCAGGTGGCAATGGAGGAGGTAGAGGTATCCCAGACTATGGGGTTAACTTGACAAGGGGGTAAGGGAAAAGGGGAGGGGGTTGGGTCTGGAATGGTTTGGAGAGCAAGTAGAAAAGGGATCAAAGGTGAGTCGGGGTTGAGGCATGGGCCAAAGGTAAAGGTGATAGTGGCCCCTGGTTTGGATAAAAGGTCTCTTCCCATAAGGGGAATCAGACAATGGGGAATCACTAAAAAGGAATGAGAGAGAGTAACACCGTTAAAGAGGCAGTGAAGCATGGGAGTTTGTAAAGGTTGATAGGGTTTGCCCTCTACCCCAACTATAGAGGACTGTGAAAGGGAGGTGGGCCCCCAGAACTCCTTCAGGACTAAGTGGCTCCAGTGTCTAATAGGAAGGAGATGGGCTTGCCCGCTACCACAATGATCACCCTGGGCTCCTGCAAAGTGATGTCAGTAGCCGGGTGTGGGAGTCTCGGGCCCCCTCAGTCATCAGTGGCCAGGTGCATAGCCTGGCACCTCTCGGTGTCTGAAGACAGTCGACAGCCCAATGTCCCTCCTAATAGCATTTAGGATGTGGACTGGGGGCTTCCAGGGATTTGGGCAAGCTCTAGCTTAATGTCCTGACAGGCCACATTTAAAACATGGACCAGGAGGCCCTCCTGGTTGGTTTTTGGGAAGCAGGGTCACCCAGGTTCCAGGTTGGGGCAGGATGGAAGGCTTTAGCCATCATTTGGTATTTTTGTTTATGGGCTTTTGCATCTCTTCTATTGTACACCTTGAAGGCTACTGCCAGGACTTCTTCCTGGGGAGTCAAGGGTTCCCTGTCCAGGCGTTTTAGTTTAGCCTTTATGTCGGGGAAGCTTTGGGAGAAAAGTAAGTCATAAGTAGTTTTCTCCCGTCTGGGGTTTCAGGGTCTAAACTGGTATATTGTAGAAGGGCTTTAGTAAGACGGTCTAGGAACATGGAAGGATTTTCATTTTTATCTTGGATAATTTCTTGGAGTTTCTCATAATTGATAGCTTTATTGGCTGACTTCTTGAGACCCGCCATGAGACAAGTGATAAATTGATCTCAGCTAATGACTCCCCCAGGGGTGTTGTAATCCCAACCGATAGGGTGAGCGGGCGTGGTTTGGTGGACTTCATCGGCTTAAGTTTTAGCCTGTTCCCAGACTCGCCTGTGCTCCGCGGGTAGAGGGTACTGGAGAGGATCGTGTGTACATCATGCAAGGTTAGATCATACAGTTGGGTCAGGTACTGGAATTTCTTTATATAAGTGGCCGAGTTGGAGGTAAAGGAGCCCAGTCTTTCTGTTTGAGACAGGTCAGAGGGAGAAAGGGACACGGACCCGAACAACACCCAAGAGCAAGTAACTGGGGGACCTGGTAGGGGATCTCGGGATGGAAGGGGAACTGGTTGCGGTTGAGGAGGTGGCATTGCTGCGCCGCCACCGACGGGAGCTTGTGGTGGGAGACCTGGAGGGGGTTGAGGGGGAGGAGGCTGTGCAGGTTCCGTGGTGGCACCAGGAGGACCGGGGGTTGAGGAGGAGGAGGAGGTGCCGTGGGGATTTGGGGTCCATAGGGTGGGGGTTCGTCAGCGGGGTCAAAGTCAGAGGAGGTGGTGGGATCTGGTTCGTTGGAGGGTGAGGGCTTTAGGGCGGTAGTAGGTGTTTAGGGTCGCAGGGGAGACAGAGAGAGGGCTCGGTTCAGAGGGAGGAGAAAGCCTGGACGTAAGGAATCTCGTTCCACTCGCCCATATGCTCACAGAAGTTTTACAAATTTCGGAGAATGTTAGAATCTAAAGAGCCATTGGGTGGCTACTTGGGCTGATTATCTAGGGAATATTGTGGCCAGACCGCATTACACTAGCAAATAAGCTTGAAAGGTTTGGGTCGGGGGTAAGGCGGAGGGGTGTGAATGGCGAGTCCACGGGGATGGAAGGGCCAGGTCCCGTGGTGAGAATGAGACCGTTCCCAGACCGCAAGGCGTCCCGGAGCGATACGAAAGGTTGAGGAGAAAACTGAACACGGCCAGGGGGTCGTCACCACCTCTGACCGGGCGGTCGAGGCGAAAACGCCGAGAAGGCTCGGTACCTGGTACCAGGAGTTCACGAGTAGATAGAAGAAGACTGAACCTCAGTGAATGAGGATTCTCACCAGGGGGAGGAGAGGAGGGTCCACTATGGGGATCAACCATGTAGCCATCAAGGCCGTGGCTGGGGTTCCCCTGCCCCGGAGGAGACCACGGGGGTGCCGGGTGCTCAACCGTCACTTCCCGGGTTCCACAGGGGCTTTTAAGTCAACCCGAAGGGAAACTTACCAAGTTGGAGACTGGTGTTGGGTGGGAGATCAAGTGACCGGGGAGATGGAAGGTGGGCTCGTGGAGGAGGTTTGGGGAGTGAGGGCTCCCAAGGCAGCTCAAATTCCCGGAGAGCAAGGTCAGTGGGAGAGCCTCAATCTGAGTCAAGGCACCATTGAAAGGGTATCTCGCTGTAACCCTCCCTTCCCCGAGATAAATCAGGGAGGCACGAACCCACGCAAGAGATTTTAATGGCTAAAAGAGAAAATGAAAATGGCGATCTCTGAGTAGAGAGCAGCAGCTCGCGGGTGATTGGTGGCTGTAGGAGACAAGATGGCGGCCCCTGATCCAAGATGGCAGGTGAACAAGATAGCAGCTCCTCAGTCAAGATGGAGGACGAACAAAATGGCGGCTCCTGATCCCAAGATGGCGGGTCCCTTAGCACGCCAGAATTGCCTTCAACCAGGATGCCCTGAAGCGGCCCAGAGGCTGGCGAGGCCCCCAGGAGGAGAAGAGGAAATTCCACATTGAACCGAAGCGCATCCCCTGTGCGACCTGTGCCGCGTTTGGCCGCTTTCACCGGCCTTGCCCCGGAAGCTGCGTTCGGGCTCCGCTGAGCCGGTGGGGGGTGGGGGGTTCAGAGCTGCTGTGCTCAGGGCACGTCCGTGGGCTTTCCCAGCCCGGCCACTGGGGCGTGAGGGCAAACTCTCGCGGGGGTCGGACGAGGAAGCAGCAGAGTGTGGCGGGAGTTTCTAGGCCCCGGCCGACAGCAGGCCCAGCGAGCGGCCCGCCAAGGCGATGGGGCTGAATGGCAAGCGCTGACCCCAGAGCAACTCTTTTCTGACAAGACTCGGCCTTCCGGCCCTTCGCGCTCTCCCGCCACAGGTCCCCCTGACTCCCTCTCACTTCTTTTCCTCAGCCTCCTGCAGGAGCCGCGGAACCCCTCCCCACCGTCCCCTTGCTCCTGGCTGCTTCATCCCATCCACGTACGCAGCAAGCGCCTCGGAAAGTCCTCCCAAAACACTTCTGCTCTAACGATTTGTCACTGTGGCTTGCCTTTCTAAAAACTCAGTTGGAGTCCTTTTTAAACCCACCTATTCTTTTCCATTCTAACCAGTTCTTGTCCTAAGGTCCCTGTGCCTCCTACCAGCTGTATACACGGCATACAGCCATCATATGGTGCGGGATGGCCGCCTGTCAAATAACCGATCTGGGCCGATTCCCAGCCGACACAGCTCGGTTTCAACAGGGGCTAACGCAGTGACACGGACAAGCATCGTCAAGCTTAAAGCAAATAGACGGTATTTCTCTTCCATGTAGAGTCGAGGTGAGGGGGTGGGTCTGGCGCAGAACCGGGACTCCCCCCGTCTTCCTGGTCGTCGTCCCAGGGCACTGTCCTCACGGGCACGGTTGAAGCTGGGGCCCCACGTCTGAGTCGCAGCCACATGACAGGGAACGAGGCCCTGGGGAGAAGCCCCCGCCGACATCAGGTGCCAGCCGGGGCAGCAGCACCTGCCCCGTCTGCCCGCGTTCCACGAGAGGCCTCTGGGCAAGCCATGTGGCCACTCCTGACCACGGCGGGGCTGGGAAACGGCCGGTGGCCGGGCAGCCATAGGCCAGCTATTATTCCGTCACCAGATGGGGAAAAAACAGATTCTGGGGGACAGCGTCAGTCTTGGTCTTAATGGTCAGACGGTAAGCGCCGCGATGAGGCTCTGCTCCCGATCAGCTCCGCATTTCCTCACTGTGATCGCGGTCACCAATGCGCGCCTCGGCTTTCTCACCTGCGCAGCCCAGCTCGTGATTGACAGCGGTAGTCCCTGGTTCCCTGGACTGGCGGGGAGGGTGCTGCACTGCGGGGGAGGGTCGGACACGTCAAGTGCCTGCGTATCACAATGCTCGGCACACAGTAAACACTGGGGTTTGTGATACTTTTAAAGATGTTTATTATAGTCTTTTCTGTATTATTTAATTTTCTCTAAATCCTTAACTCTGATTTCCCATCCCCCTTCTTTTTTCCTCCTTCCCCTTCCCAATCTTCACCCCTCTCCTCCGCCCTCCCGCTCCCACCCCCGCCCCGCCCCGCCCCTCCCCTCCTCTCCTCTCCTCCCCTCCTCCCCTCCTTCTCCCCAACCCCTCCCCCATCTCCCCCTCCCCCATCTCCCCTCCCCCTTCTCCCCCCTTTCCTGCCCTTCCCCCCCAACTCCCACCCCGCCCTCTCCCCCTCTCCCCTCTTCCTCCCCTCCCCCATCTCCCCCTCCCCCATCTCCCCCTCCCCCATCTCCCCCTCCCCATCTCCCCCTTTCTGGCCCCTCCCCCCAGCTCCCGCCCCACTCCCTCCAACTCCCGCCCCACTCCCTCCCTTCTCTTTTCTCTGCCTCCCCTCCCACCATCTCTCCCTTTCCTGCCCCTCCCCCACCCCGACTCCCGCCCCATCCCATCCCTCCTCCTCTCCTCCTCCCTCTCCCCCTCTCCCCCTTTCCTGCCCTCCCCCTCCCCCCACTTCCCACCCCGCCCCCCTTCTCTCCTTTTTCTCCCCTCCCCATCTCCCTTTCCTCCCCTCCCTCACTCCTGCCCCTCCCCCTCCCCCTCCCCCCACTCAGCCCCCTCCCTTCTCTCCTCTCCTCTCTTCCTCCCTTCCCCCTCCCCCCATATCCCCCCTTTCCTGCCCCTCCCCCCCCAGCCCCCACAGTTCTAGCATCGGCTCCCATCTACCACTCATGCCTTCCGGCCTTCCTCTTTTCTGGCACCTGGGCATTTTCTTCTCTTTCTTTAATGTATACTTTCTTTAAATATACAGTTCAGCTATGTATTTAAATAAAGTTTTAAGAATGTGTTCCCGAGCCCTTCGGCCGCCATGCTGAGGCGGGGGAAAAAGACTCCCTTTTGGGAGAGCGCTGTGTCTGGGTAAGGCCGCGTGTCAGTGGGCCCTGCGCGCAGTGAGCAGAGAGGAGGAGGAAGGAGGGTTTAACCAACTCCTTTGTGCTGAAGGCCCCAAAACATGGGGACGGGGACCTGACGGAAAGCAGAGAGGACAGGGGCCTCGGCGTCCGAGGGTCAGACACTGGACAGAAGGCAGAGCCGGCCTGTGACCCAGGAGGGCTGGAGGGACTGAGCAGAGGGGCACCGACTTGGGCCCCCAGCGCCTCGGGCAGCGTCTGGGCAGTCTCCTCGCCCCGCCTGGGCATCAAGGCCTTGCTCCCCAGCACCAGCCTTTCACACCACCCACGGCACCATGACCCTCTGAGCCCTGGAGACCCTGTCCTGCAGTGCCCAAGGCTGGACAGGTGATGAATGGGTGCCCAGCTATGTTAGTAAAAGTGTAGCAACTCGTGCAGCACCTTGCTAGGCAGCCACTGCTGAATAGGAATCCTGTGGGATGGGTGGTCTTAGTTTCATTTTACTGGTTGCCTTAAATTTAACATACCTCAATAGGAAGACAGTACAGAGTGAAAAACAAATAGGTATCTTTATAAAGCTATATTCTTTCCCTATACCCATCATAATCCTACTGTATATAATTTTCCATGTTTAAAAATATTAAAATCGCAGGCTAAAATTTTTGCACTGAGACTACTTCAACACACTTCAGAGAAAGTCTTTAAAAAACTAAATAACAGCTACTACTAGACTTATATTCATCTAAACAAAAAGGAGAGCCACCAAAGCTGTTTCTTCCAGAAGCAAGACTGTCACAAGTGTCACTTTCACACTGTAACTTTAAGGGAGCAAAATACCTCTGGACTTAGAATAGCCCTTCTGTCTCTGTTTCAAGCCAAGAGAATTCCAAAATTTTGGCATTCAGTCTCAAAACACTTCGGCCACACACTCAAGAACTTCAAAAATTATAAAGCGCAAGGCAGTTATGTAATCCATTAATTTTATCATCATTTTCATTTTACAATTTGAGAAACTGATATTCAGAAGTGCCCATATCAATACGGAACGTTGGCAAGCTTACCTTTCACAAATGAGACCCAGAAAGATTAAATGACTCACCGAGGTCACCCACAAAGTGGGAGGAGAGCCTGGATCTGAGCCCAGTGGGAACTTTGATCAGTTCCTGGGAGCCAGTCTGTAGCAAGCCAAAGACCCACTTCGAGGGCCATCGGCATGTGACGGACCCATTTCTTCTTGAACGAGGCCTATAACTGTGAAATTCCAAATGTTAGTTAATATACCAGTAAAGTGAAGGTTTTGGGATAGCAAACTATGGGAACAGAGAAGCCTTCCTTGCTGTTAAGGTTGCAAACCATATCCAGGGCCCTTAATCCTAAAAGCTGATGCTGTATATCCCGACCGTGTGTCAGGCTCTGGGCTGGTGGCTTTTATTTGCAGTTCTAGATTCGCAGCTCCGGGACTGGGGCTCTGGCTTGTGGCTCTTGGTCCATGGCTGAGGGAACCCAGGTCCTGGCAGGTTGTGTCACCTCGCCAGGCCCAAGTGACCCAGGACAGACCCTGGCTCACTTCCCAGCACCTCCAAGAAAGTACACAGGCTGTGGCCCGCCACATAGTGAGTCCTGTGTATGCATCAGCCCTGGGTTGACCCTGGGGGAATCAGCAGTCAGAGATTAAGACGGGGGAAGAAATTGGAAGATGAAAGAAGTCAATGCTTACTATTCAGTTGGAGAGAGAAGATGGTGGCGCAGGGACATTTAACATGATGGAATGTAGGGGGAAGGAGCCGAAGGAATGGATGTGGTGGCTGGGGGCTGCCAAGGGGATTCGAAGGGTGACAGACAGGCAGCGTGGAGTGCGTCAGTCCTGCCGTTGGTTATGAGAGCAAAGATTTGTTATAATCTTGCTGCAAAAGACATAACCCCCAATAGCCCAGTCCGAAGATGCCCTCTTGGTAGGAAAATCATCGGGGAGAAGAGAATGGTTAGATAATCACAAAATGAATGTTCTCTTGAAGGTCACTAGACTCTTGACTGACAGTCAGCCAGCTGGTGGGTGGGTGGTTAATTTTCCCTGAACAAGTCTTAACTCCCATTATAGTTTCCAAAAAAACAGTTTGAGCATTTTCTCAGGAATGCTTGTTTTCTTCCCAGAACCAGGTTCTGAACGTCATCTCACAAAACATTCTGTCCTGTCCTTCCAAACATCCCTACAGCCCCAAACGTTTGCCTGTACCAACTGGAGCCCATCAGTAACCCGGCTGGACCTCATTCCAGGCTTTGCTTTTCAAGAACTGGGGACGCAGGTGGGGACGAGTCCTACATGCAAGGGCCAGGCTGCCCGTGATAACCCTGAAGGCATGAGAAGGCCAGGATTCCTGAGCTGCGTGTTTAAGGAAAAGAAGTTAATTCCTAAAATAATCATTCTCTTTGGGGAGTTCCCATGTCTTCACTTGACATTTTTTTAAAGATTATATCTTACTTTTTCTAAAAAAAACCTATTTTCTGCTCAATTCATCTCTATTCCTCAATCCTATGGGTTTCTAATCAGGAATAATGATGGACCTCCAGGAATGGCCAGTCCCCTGAGACTATTTCAGATTGTCAAAGGGAATTATGGTCCTGAAAAGTTATGAGCAATGGTAGCTGCTGGCCCCAGTTTTGTTGAGCTAAGAGCAAAGAGTTTTAAAACTCTGTTGAGTGGTGTAGCTGAGAGGGCAGGTACCTTGAGAGCCTTCCTTCTGAGATCACAAGCAACTATTTCAATTAGAAGATGTCCTCTAAAAAAATGGACTTATATGCCTGTGAGGTCAAAAGAGGCAATACTTGTTTAAAATCCTTGAAATAATTAAATGAAAAGAGGAATGTAAGTAAATTAATTAGTTGTACATTTCCTGTGCACAAAGCCCACGGCCGCGGCTAGTCTAGACACTCGTGAAACTGATTCAGCTCCGGCAGCTCTTTACAATCACCCACCCCCCTTCTGACATTTATTCACCGTCACATCCCCCATTCAATCACTCTGAAGTCCCAGATCCTGGGATTCTGCGTTCTGTCCCCCCTGGAGACCGCGGCATCCTCCTGGCGGGTTTCCACGGGTCTCCCCCTACAATCCATGAGCATTTCTGCAAGTAACTCCTGAAATAATATAATATATGATTCTAACAGACACTTCACTAGTCCCTTATTACATACAGAATGAAAGACAAATGCCTGGTCCTTCTCCCTCTGGTTCCTTGAATTTTTCGATCCAAAGTTCTTCCCCACTGTTCCCCCCGAGATTATCCCTGGTCACTGTGTCCCCCTTGCTGTCCCCCAGACCCACGGAGCCCAGCCCTCGCCCACGCCCTGGGCCATCTCCCATGCTCCAGTGCCTTGCCGCATCTTCTGACACTGAGTCCTGCCTGGGCCTCTCCTCCCTCCTCCGTGGGTCTCTTCTGAACCACCCCCGTCTCCATGGTTCTTTGTTCTGACATCTTGACCACACCCTGCACCCTACTCTGTTTCCTCTCTTACGTGTCTGTGTTGTGTTCTAGTTTCATTTGACTCTGACGTCTTCTCTCATTCCTGGGGGTTAGGGATTTGTGTGCCGCTGTCTTGAGATCCCTACCACATTGGATGCAGTGTTTTGAACATAGTAGACCTCAGTATTTATCAAGAACTCAGCACAGGCTTCCTCAGATCTACCTGGATTGAAATCTTCAGCCCCCTGTTTAACAGCCATGTATCCTTTAGTTACTCAGCTCTTTAAAGCTGCCGTATCGTCACCTGTACGTGTAGCACCCATCTCAGAAGGGGGTTGTGAGGATTACTGAGACGAAGTGTGCGCAGTGCTCAGGATGGTCTGAGCACAGTACTCGGTGCGGGGCGGTGGGCACCGTCAGCTCCACCACTGGCACTTACTGGAATCTAGAAGGTGAAAACCCAGGGGCTCCTGACCAGAGCACAGGGCCCTTGGGCCATCCCTTAAGTGAAGACGAACTACCCGGCAGTGAGGCGGCCCTCCCCAGCACACGTATGACCGGGAAGCACTGAGTGCGCGGTCCTGCAGATGTGTGCGGGACACACTCAGATCCGACAACTGGATAAACCAGAACTAGACTAACCGAGCTGCCTCCGTCCAGCAACCCATCCATCACTTCTAAGAAGACCAGGGAGACTGCCCCTCTCTCTCTCCAGAATCCATGGAACTTTCTGTAGGTACCTGCACCATGTGCCTCTTCCGTACCCTTCCAACTGTCAGCTTCTCAATCCCCAAACAATTCATGTCACCACCTCATCTGCCTGGAACCACTGTCCCCATCAGTGAGCATAAGACTTTGAAGAAAATAAAAGTATCTTGTCATTAGAGAGACTTGGGGATCCTGTTAGACTCAGAGCCCTGAGCTGCCCCCAGTTATACCAGCTAACCCCTAACTGTTGCATGTCCCCAGAGGCGCTTAGTGTTTTTCTGTTCCCTTTGGTTCCTCTTGGCTCTCTTCCTACAGCTGAAGACAGCAGTTATTTCTAACTGCAATAAAATCATGCTGTGGGAGCTCCCTGTCCTCTGTCCATTGCCGCTCCCACAGAGTGAAGGAAGTGCAGTTCCAGCACCGCTTTTTAATGTGTCGTCACTGCCCTGTGATATTAGTGCTGCACACCGGTGAGGAGACCTTGCCAAGATGGGCGTTGTGCTTATTAGTAAATTCAACAGCCATGCTTCTGGCATTGTGCTAAGTCCTGGAAAGAGCCTGATAAA
The DNA here is from genome assembly GCA_029783875.1 of Phataginus tricuspis. NCBI lineage: Eukaryota > Metazoa > Chordata > Mammalia > Pholidota > Manidae > Phataginus > Phataginus tricuspis. The sequence continues at coordinate 26,375,335 of JAQQAC010002701.1, read as the reverse complement.
TAAGACATCTTTTCAGCGCCTCACACGGCCCATCTGCCATCCACATAGCAACAGTGCAGTTTATCTGAAATGTAAACCAAGTGTCGTCACTCCCCAGCTCATAGCATCTCCCTGCTCAGCCAGATCACCTCTTATCTCTTCAACACCATCTCCAGTGTATTAAAAACAGACAAGCAGAGTGGGGAAAGAGCTGGGCTCTGCAGTTTAGAAGTGTTGACTTGCTATGGTTCCAGCTCTGGGAGAGCATCTTTAGTGCAGCAGTCACTGCTGACATATGCAGCGGTCATCTGAAGCGACCTGTGTGTGTGTTCCAAGCTGGGGCCTCAGCCTAGAGGGGCCCAGGCTCCTCAGATGCCACCAGAAATTCTCTTTCTTTCCAGCAATGCTCCCTCAAAAAGTGGGTGCTCTTTTTCCCATCAAGTCGGTGATCACTCATTCTCCCAGGCATTGCACAGACCAGAAAGCAGTTTAGTTTGCTAGGAGCCCCTGGCGGGTACTCACTAATCTTGTGTATTTCCCTGGACCGTTCTGCCACCTCTTCACCAAATACAGTTTCTTCCTGAGACAGGCGTGAAAGTTACTCCGTCCAGGAAGCCCTCCTAAATTCACCATCCCCCATATCTAATCATTTACAGGCATACCTTGGAGATATTGGGGGCTCAGTTCTAGACTACAGCTATAAAGCGTGTATCACAAAACAAGTCAAATGAACTGTTCAGTTTCTCAGTGCATGTCAAGTTATATTTGCACTATTAAAAAAGGAACAACAAGCCCAAAATGGAGTCATTTGCTCTCCAGGACAACAAAGCAAGACTTAACTACAGTTTCAGTTTATCCCAGGAATGTGACCTTTCAGTTAACCTGAAATGTCCTGATCAGCACCTACTGAGGGAATCTGCACGGTTAAGAATTTGCCTTCACTGGAAAAAGAAGGTGACCTGGTCTGAACCAATCCTTTCTTTTAGTTTGCTAATAACTTCCTGCCCACCCCTCTATAAAACCTTCCATTCTGTACAACTCCTCAGAGCATCTCTCTGCTTGCCAGATGGGATGGTTCCTGATTAATTAAATCATTTAAAGCCAATTAGATCTTCAAATTTACTTGGTTGAGTTTTTTTTTAATGACACTGTACTATATTAAGTGTGTAATGGCAATATGTCTATAAAAATGCTGTGCATACTTAATTTAAAAATATTTTATTGCTAAAAAATGCTAACTGTAACCTGTACTTTCAGTGAGTCCTAATCACTGATCACAGATCACCACAATAAACATAATGAACACATTTGAAATATTGTGAGAATTACCAAAATGTGACAGAGACACAAAGTGAGCAAATGCTTTTAAAAAAGCGGTGCCAATAGGCTTGCTCAATGCAGGGTTGCCACAAACCTTCAATGTGTAAAAAACGAATGTCTGTGAAACATAGTAAGTAGAGTGTTTACTCCCAGCAGTCACGTGGCTGCGTAGTCACGTGGCCGTGTAGTCACGGGGCTGTGTGTTCCATTTTGTCCTCCTCCACTTGTCCATTTATTGCTGAGACTACAGAGTCTTTATCCTTTAGCCAAAACCTATGGATGTGTTGTGGCATTCAGAACTTTTCAGATCTTAGAACGATAACAGAGATTCTAAAGTAGCACCCATAATCATATGCATAAAGATTTGTTCAGTGACACTTATGAATATTCACACTATGTGTGATACAATCAGTTCTTATCGGTTCAGGTTAGGTTCTGCCCTAAATGAGTTCAGTATTTCAGAAGTGCTGATCTGGGCTCCTAGCAACAGCCACCACTACCAAACCTCCCCCTGGGCCAGGCACCCTGCCCTTGTGTGTATTATCTCATTTAAAAGGGCCACAGAAAAGAGGTCATAGATAAGGAAAGTGGGGCTCAGAGAGGGTAAGTCATTTGCTTGAGGTCAAACCTCCAGAAAATAGAGGAATCAGCATTCAAACCCAAGCCCGCTTGACCGTGAGCTTGAATCTTAATGGCCAGACAGTTTTTGCACCAACTGTTTTCTCTCACATCTCCAGTTAGTGTTCCATATGCAAGATGGAACATGTAGCTTGCCAATGAGGAAACCAACAGGAGAGCATCTAACTTCTCAATCTTTAATTCACAAGTTAGGCTTGCCTTCCCCCAGAAAGGCTGGACAGCATTTAACATCAGTTCTACAAGCTGATCACCAAGCCTCCGGAAGCCCAGATGTGACCAGGATAGACAAAGGCACCCACGGGTACATCAGCAGATAGGTCACGGTCAGGAGGCACGTGGGCCACGCTGACCACCATATGTCCTCTTCAGCTCCCTCAGAATCAGTCGTCCACAAATAGAACTTAGCAGATTTCAGCGAAATCCAAACGGTTTCTCTAGATGTTAAAAATGTTTTTTAATTGTTCACCATTCTTTCTCTTGAAAAACTGCATATGCCCACAGTACCGTGCTTTCATTCCCTCACAGCATCAACAGCTGATGCTGAGGGGCAGCTTCAGGAGGGGTGAGCGTCCCCAGTGGGCCACAGGCCGTCCGTTCCCACGCACTGGCGCTCCGAGGGAACCCAGTTCGGGCCCGCTACCTGGGGGCTGATAGCTGTGCCCTGCCGTGCTCCCGGCAGGCGGGCAGGCTGTTCACGCTGTGCATGACGCCGATGGGCTGTGTGGCTCTCCATCACAATCAAGGGCTTGAAGCAGGATGACACTGGAGGGATGACGCAGCCCCATCACAGCCACCAACCCCCAGCAAGGACAGACTGAGAATGACACACAGAGAGAGCACTTACGGGTGGGCCCAGGACCCAGAAGGAGGCAGAGGTGGCTCCAACATCAGCTCATAAGAGGAAAAGTTCGTCACGTGCAGCAGACATACCCAAACCTCAGTCTCCGGAACCCAGGCTCCTCCACCCTCGAAAGAAGCTGAGAAGAGCCCCCACACACTGTGATGGGCCATGACTTACACAAAGTCGTGTGGGGCACCCTGGATGGGACAGTGTCCTCGCGGGACAAGGCCTGGCCACCTGCTGGCGTGCTGGGTTTCCTTCAGCTCCAGGACGGTCAGCCCACGCCCACGTGTGCCAGCTCCGTGACCTTCCTCAAGGTCAGCGAAGACAGCTGATGTAGGACTCAGAGTTTACACTGGAATGTGCACGTGGAGGGGAGCAAGCTCCCTGTACCCCCACGCTGGGCAGCCAGATTTGCCAGTTATCACCTGAAGTGTACTGTATGGGAAGTACCTACTTTGTACCATCAGTTCCTACACCAGGCCCCTCAAAGGGGATGTCTTGTTTTTAGAACTCTCAGGGGGAGTTCTATGCTCAGGAAAAAAATACAAAGGTAGCAGTAAAGTTCAGACAACTGTTATTCCAAAGCTTGTTCGGGGCGCCATGGGCAAAAGGCCTTGAAAATATCCGTGTACCTGGCATCTTGTAAAGAAGAGCGACAGTGACAGCCTGTCCTGCTGACCAGCCCCACTTCCCTCGGACACACTTAAACCCCTGGGGGTGGGACTGCAGTCCAGTATGCCCTCCCAGCAATATTGTAAACTGAGTTGAGGCAGTGGTGGTTAGTCTTGTGAAAATTTCTACCTGCTCCCGATCAGCTGAGTTCCGTGGGCATGGGAAAGAAAGCCAGCGAGCTGTGTGCCCCGCATCGGGGAGGTGCGGGGCCTGCCAAGCTCACTCACTGGGAGCTGCAATGGAAAGCGGATGTGGTAAATTGTATTGTTGTTTTCCTTTGGACCCGAGAGGCAAACATCCAATTTGAGATCAAATATATGGCTCCTGGGCCTGAGTGAGCTTTTCAAATACGATTCACTCTAGAGCAGTCTGAAAATTAGAATGAAGCACCAGTAAAATTCTGGGCTAAGCAAGGGAAAACCCAAGGGTGGGGGACCCATCCATACCGGATACCATTTATATTTAGAAAAGCACAGCCACAGGGTTAGGGACTAGGGAAGGTTCTTACAGAATCTCGACTTGAATGAAGATAAACAGAATTTAAACGTACAGCACCAATGCTCCCAACATAAGCAGCTGACGTTTACTGAGCGCTTACCATGTGCTCGACCCTGCTCCAAGTACTTTGTAACTACACAATATCACCAACTTTCAACTTGCAAATAATAATAATTAATCCCCCCCAAACTATGAGGTAGGTGTTATTACTATCCCCAATTTACATATGAAAAAACTGAGCAACAGCTAATAAATGCTGGTGCCAACATTCAAACGCAGAATGTCTGACTCTAAAGCCCATGTGCTTAATTACTAACCTTACCTACAATGTATTCTTACATCGCTCCAAAGAGAAGTCCAGGTTCTCTATGTCTCACCTATAAGGTAGCACACATTTTTCCCCTCCCAGTAGCATTTTCTGCCTCCTCTTTAGTTTGTAGAACTTCACATTGTTTGAGAAGCAACATCTCAAAGAAATAGGGACCCTCCTTCGGGATTAGGAGGTGAATTATCATTGGTCTGAGCGCACAGAGCAGCCTCCTCTCTTCTGTGGGGACTGGTGGACGTGGGACCCAGATCTATCTATGAAAAAGGTCTACGCTGTAATAATTTCTAGAGATAGCCTCTCAATAATGACATCTTTAACCACTTAATCAAACAGTAGGAATTTACCAACAGTCCTAAGTCCTTCCCCTCTGCAGGCCTCAACTCCTCACCAGTAAAATATGGAAAATGAAATCGGTGTTCTAGACCCTTTCCAGCTCAGATACCCTTGACTCTGGCCGGATTCTTAAATACGTGGTTCTAATACTCATGCACTTCTCTTCAATGCGTATACAGCCATGTACTGGTAAAGTCTAAACCATACCTAAGACCTTTTTTCTGGAGCACATTACTTAACTGTAAAGTCAAGCGGTCCACTTAGTTGGGAGCCTCTCTTTTACCTCTGCATCCTCAGTGCCGAGCACAGCCCGTGGTGTGCAGTAGGCCCTCGGTAACTACTGGTCACGCAGTTATGGCCACCATTTTTTTTTAAGCATTGACTCCTTGACAGTCATTTTAAAGAGGGCATCTCAAATCCTCACCACGCTCCTGCAAGGGCAGTATTTTTACATCTATAACCTGAATAAAACAGGGTGGCCTGGAGGGCTGTCTCAGCAGAGTGTCACCTCCAGATCAAACACAGCAGAAGCTCTTTTCCACCCATCTCTCTCCCACCTTACAGAGACCTCCGATCTCCATCTTCTTCAAATGCCCTAAGAAACCTCCTGGCCTCCTCCCCGTTCACCTCTTTGGGTCGATTCTGTCCTCGGGCCCTGGGTAAATTAAATTAGGTTAAAAGTTTGGCATCTCTGAGGTCTCCAGCTTTCCCCCTCGCTAATGGCCAGGTACAGTCTGCAAGTCCTGGCTGCACCAGCATTTTGGGCCCATGCCCTCCAGAACACCAGGCAGTGGGCGTGCATCTGCTCAGGCAAGGCTGTTCTCTCCATGTCTGCAGCCCAGTGGCTGCCTCAGGGCCACCTGAGAACTGGTAAAAAACACAGAGGTCTGTCTCCACACCTGTCCTTCTGAGCCAGAGGATCCTGGCATGAGACCCAAGATTCCACATTTTTAATAAGCTTCTCAGGTGGTTCTGAGGCAGAGCCCAGTTTGGAAGCCCTGCTTTATACCACAAAGGCTTCTGAATTGCACTGCGGGGTACCTTGTGCACAGGAACATGGACCTCTCCTGGGCCCCGTGTTAGTGTTTCATCTTCCTTACAACATGGTGTTCCCAAAACACAGGCAGTCCTTGACTTCTGAGCCCTGTGGGTTTCAAAGCTGCCTTAGCCAGAGTGTGCACTGCAGAGTCTCCAGAGTAGCGGTGACTGGAGCCCCCGCAGGCCTGCGAGCGAGCTCCAGAGCTGCATGGCGTCTCAAAGTGCTGCTGTGAGGAAATACACGCAGGAGTCCCCACGGGGGCTGCCAGGAACAGTTCCTCCCTGAGGCTGGGCAGTAACGGCCTGACCCTGACCGCCTCTGGGGGGGCCCCTGCGGAGGCCAGAGCAGGAGGCAGTCAGATGGTGACCAAGAGCAGGGAGCTCTGGTGGCTTCTGGGGCAGAGACCAGAAAAGGAGCTTTTCCCAAGACCTCCAGGAAGTGGACCCCCTAGGAGGAGGGGACACCAAAAGCAGGGTTTTTACGGGAGGCCCGGGCGATGGCCCCCATCACAGGGTCAGGGCTCTGAATGGGGAGGGAGGAGGTGTTCTCAGGGCTGGAGAGGCACCTGGAGGGGGAGGGAGAAGGAGGGCTCAAGGCCCCGTCCAGAATGAGGAGGGGGGGCCGGCAGGCCCAGCCCAGGCAAGCCCCTCACCAACGCCCACCGCAGGGTTCCCTCTCCTGCTGCCCGGAAGCCCTGTTCCCCTGGGAATGGACTTCAGCAACTAGCGGCTCCGTGTGGGGTCCTCCGAGGAACTTAGCCACTGAAGAAATACTCCCGACCTCATTATGGGGTGACCTACTACGCAGACTCTGAGGGGACTTTTAGAGTAAGGGCAGTGTGCGTTTTGAAACTCGGCTACATTCATGATTAGTAGCAATTCCTGTCGACAAACACTGATCCAATATCCACTGACACGCTAGGTCTGCAGAACACGGGGACAAGGGGGAACCAGGCCTTTGGCCTCGAGTACCACGAGTCAGAACACAGGATCGGACAAGCGTTAAGAGTCCCAGTGACGTCACTGGGACAGAAAATTTGAACACAGAACTACCTCAGAAAAGCCAGCCATGTGCTTGCCTGATAAGACTGGAAAGGTCAAGGGGATCGTTGATTAAGACAATCGATTGCCTACACGCGGTTACATGAGTATAGTCAGACACAACGTGATGCGACGTGACATGCGGTCACATCAATCTAATCAAAACGTGAGTGCTGACCCGACACAAACATGGGCACAGCCACCTGTACAGGGAGAGGGGTTTCAGCCCTTCCCTGCGCGTCTTCCAATCGTGAGACCAACCGAGCTGGTCGCCTGTCCGGTTGGCCTCAGAGACAGGCGCCCGGGGAGCCTTTTGTCACTGCATGCTCCCCTGTGCCTCATGTTCCACGACAGCCCGTCCCCATGCCCTTCCGCGGGGTCCCTGCCTTCAGCCTTCTGAATGGACTGCCGTTGGCCCTCCTCCCTAATGGTCTGCAGAGTTACTTTGGGCAGTGGAATCCTTTAAAAAATAAACCTCCCGTGCCACTCCCATCCTTCAAGCATATAAACAGGGCTCTGAGTCTTCCTTTCCCCAGACCTCGCCTGCCTCAGAAGCATTCCTGGAGTCGGGGGAACACAGCTGCTCAAAAACATCCATTGGCACCAACTGTGGCCTCTGGCAGAGACTGCAAACTGCCAACTGCCATCCCAATATCCCTTTCCCTCCTTTCTTAGTAACAGTATTCTAATTAGGATGGGAGTAAAACCAACTAAAACACTACAGCTCCCAGCCTGTCTGGCGCCTAGTGAAGTCAGCCCCGTGACTGAAGTCTGGCCAATGATATGTAAACGGTAGCATTATATGAGATTCCAAGAAAGACTCCTTAAAACAAAGTTGTGCCTTTTCTCTCCTTCTGGTCTTTCTCCTTCTCACTCTCTGTAATACAGGTGTGATGGCTTGAGCTCCCACAGCCACATTGGGCTCTTAGATTCCTGTGAAGTTGGACACTATGCTCCAGAGATGGTGGGGCAGAAAGGCAGACAGCACCTGGCTCTGCACGACTTCGTGGAGCTGCATTGCCTGTCTCTGGACTTCTTTTATGGGAGACAATAAGCCGTTTGTGTCTAATGCAATGTTCTTTAGATTTTTCTATAATTTGCAGCTATATCAAGTCCTAACTGATAGAGAATCGGTTCTGTATTAACTTTTCCAGCAAAAAAAAAAAAAAAAAAAAGTATGGGTCTCTTCTTATGTACTATTTTTGCAAAAGAAAAATTATGAAGTGTGTATAGCCATTATGGTATACACTATATGGATCGACTTATTGTTAAAATTGATAATAATAGTGGTCAATTACTGTGTACTGAGTGCCAGGCTGTCTGCGAAACACTTGAGCATACCTTATTTCATTTACTTCTCAGGTCTACCACATAAGATAAATAATATAATGGATAGGTTTTGGATAAGGCTGAATTCATATCTTGCCTGAAGTCACACAGCTACGTAGTTACACAGCAGAGAACTGAAGCTCCATCTCTTTTATATAACAAACTTCCCATGAAAGGGGGCTTAAAGTCTAAGCAAAATAAGTGGTTCCATGAAAGGGTCTTTTCAATAACTTTGCAATACAGACAATTTAAGCAGAGCGTGGCTTATCCTAAGAAGTTTGACTCATGTCTTCTTTTATGATCAAAACATGAGGTGAGGCAGCTCTGGAATAGAATGGTTTAAGTACACATCCTTGCCCTACCGCCTCCCAGACGTGTGATCTTGAGCAAACTGCTTTCACTTCTCTGAGCCCCGGCCTGCCTTGCCCAGCGAGGCCTAGATCAGTGAACAGTGCACGTGAAGCTCACAGCACAGTGTCTGTGTGATGGGGAAGCCGTTCGCCACTTTGTAATGCAGAGCAGGGATGAGGCCCGAGGCAATCCACTCATTTTCAGAAGGATTTGAACATAGTTCTTAGGAGATCCTGTGCAAGATAGAAAAGTGTTTATGGTGCCTGCTTGCATACCAGTTGTGTGAAGCTGAGCAAGTTGCCTCTCTTCTCAGTTTTCTCATCTGTAAAGTGGGAATCACTCCTTTACACAAGGTCATTGACCAAAAGAATTGATGACCTGCAGAATGATACCCAGAGTTGAATATCATTCTTACCTTCACAGCCCTGCCACTTCTTCATTTTTCCAAACAGTGACAAACTACCCTCCCCACTTCTTTATCTTTCTTAATTTCAAACTGTTACTAGGATTCCTTTCATACTGTGGAAATTGATACCTACAGTTATGATTCAGAAATGCTAGCCCTAATAAGGGTGAAAGAATCAGAATTGAATGATAGAGAGAAAAGAATGCCAGGCACAACAAGAATGGTAGTCTTTAAAGGAAATGTGGTAATTTCTAAAAACACAAAGCCTATCAGGAAATCGCAACAAAATTTAAAACTTTTGTGTATCAAAGGACACAATCAGCAGAGTGAAAAGGCAACCTAAGGAATAGGAGAAAATATTTTCAAATCACGTGTCTTATAAGAGAATATCCGGGACATAGAAAGAACTACAACTTAACAACAAAAAATGACCCTATTAAAAACGGGAAAGGACTTAAGTAGACATTTCTCCAGAGAAGGCATGTAGATGGCCAACAAGCATATGAGAAGACGCTCCACATCAGTCATCAGGGGAATGCGAACCAGAACCCCAAGGAGGTACCCCTCACACCCATCAGGATGGCTGCTACCAAAAAAACAGAAAAAAACAAGTGTCAGTGAGGATGAGGAGAAATTGGAAATTTTGTGCACTGTTGGTGGGAACATAAAATGGTGAAGCCACTGTGGAAAGCAGGGTGGAGCTTCCTCAAACAGCTAAAGATAGAACTATCACATGATCCAGCAATTCTACTTCTCGCATAGACCCAAAAGAATTGAAAGCACGTAGGTAGAAAGTGAGGAGAGGTAGTTTGCCACTTTATCTGGAAAAATTAAGAAGGGTTAAGGGTTAGAAGGCTAACTACAATGATGGTTATTCATACTGTATTCTGCCACTAGTCATCAAGTTCTCAAAAAGGTATTTGTACACCCATATTCATAGCAGTGTTATTCACAGTAGCTAAAAGATGGAAGCAAGCTAAGTGGCCATGAATAGATGAATGGATAAACAAGAGTGTGGTGTATACATATATAGTGGAATATTATTCAGCCCTAAAAAAAGATGGAAAGTCTGATGTACATTACATCAATGAAACGGAGGTCTTATGCTCAGATAAGCTAGTTGCAAAAAGACAAATAGTGTCTGATCTCACCTAAGGGAGGCATTTAGAGTAACCAGATTCATAGAAACAAAAGTAGAAAGGTAGTTTCTAGAGACTTGGAGAAGGAGAAAATGGGTGGTTGCTGTTTAATGGGTGTAGAGCTCCAGTTTTGCAAGATAAAATAGTTGTGGGGATTGGCCGCACAAGAACATGAAGATCCTTCGCACTGCTGGACTGTCCACTTAAAAGGCTTAGGATTGTGAATTTATGGTATGTGGGTCTTTTTTTTTTTTTTTTACCACAGTTAATAAAAAAATCCCCTTAAGAGAATAGCAACAGGAGGACATGGAAAAGAGACGGAATGGAGAAAGAGCAAGTGACGGGAAAGCGGCAACGGTACGTGGGCGCCCACGGTGCCCAGGACCACTTCCATAAGTGCTGTGCTCCAAATCAAATTGGCCTGCTTTTGAATGCCCTCATTGAAATGGAACGCTGGCAGGGTGAAAACACCACGTAATCAGGGATAAATGGGAACTACGTCTGGTTGGACGCAAAAGGTCAGGGAGACTGGGGTGGGAACTGGCCTTGTTCAACAAACTCAGTAGTGGCCTGCAAGAAAACGGAAGTAGCCACCGCTAATGAAATTTGCAATGATATGCTGGCAATGCCCTGGCCTTGGCCGTAGCGGTGTCAACATCGCTGGGATGGAGAGAAATTTTCCACTAGGTAGATAATTGGATTAAACCAATGACTTCCTGGGATAAGAACACTTGCTTAATTCTGGCTCTTGTCTCCAGAGCAGAAAGCAAATGCTGAAATGGGATGCAATTCATAAAACCATACTTGATTCAGGCCAGTGGAAGAATGATGCTTTCCCAGAGCACAACTCTGTCTTGGTCCTCCACCTCTAGGTAGAAGACAGTGGAATCTACCCGTGAAAAGGATATAGAAAAGGAGAAAGTGAGAGAGAAGGGGGTACAGTGCTTCTTCCATGGGGGAGGTTCTGGGCCAGACACCCACTCACCCTCAACCCACAAGGCTTGGAAACTTGGCACGGATGTTGTCACCCCCTCCCCTGCTTAAAAGCTGGTTGTTTCCCAGGGCGCGTGCTCAGCGGTGGGCAGAGAGCTCCCGCTGTGCCAGTCAGCTTCCAGCCCTTGCAGAGCAGCCACTGCCCCGGCGCAGCTGGCCTGCTCAGGCTGTCTGCGCAGGATCTGCTTGTAGGCCTTCCCGGACAACGGCACTGTTTCAAGCAGGACAGTTTTCTGCAGTGCAGAGTCATCATTAGCATTTAATAATTCTACTTCTGCCCACTAATTTCCAGTTATAGCCCCATCATCATTACAGTGACAACGAGAACAAAATGTCCCCCCACACACACCTGAGTACCACCTATGGTCAAGAACTACAAGACACCGTAAAAGAACGTGTTGCTGGAAATCTCGGGAGGAGGCACTTGGCCTGGGCGCACCCCGCCCACCCGTCAGGCCTCCAGCTCACATGTGACCTGCTCAGGAGGCCTTTCGCATCTCCCCTGTCTGAATTAGGTCCTGCCCGACACTCCCCACCTATGAGGCATGCACTGATCCAGTCTGTTGTGTGGATACTTAGTTGTGTGGTTGTCTGCTCTGGACCCAGTTCCTCCCACTGGACCCGAAGGCCCATGAAGAAAGGGGCTGTCTATTTTGATTTCCAATGTCTGACATTCGATAAACATTTGTAAAGAAAGGGAGACGGGGAGAAGGGAAGGTTGCTTGGAAACAAGTAACACTTAGCGACGAGGATCTCAAGTCAACCCACAAAAGGCTGTTCAGTCTAAGAACCTGAAGGTCGTCTCCTCCGCTGCTCTTCCCGAGAGAAGGGGAATTCCCAGGGCTGGCTGTAGGGCCCCCAGGCCCATCTGTCCCTCCATGAAACCAGCCCTGAGAATTCCCCTGGGGCCCAGGGGAGCTGCTCCCACTTGGGCTGCAGGGACAGAGCCTGCAAGATGGAGGTGGAGGGCGGGGGTCCCGGCCGTTCCATCAGCAGCCCCTCTCCTCCCTCGGTCCAGTGGTGTCAGGAGCTCCAGCAGTGGAGAGAAGGGAGGCAGCCAGAGAGGGACCCCTTTGGGAAGCAGAGACCTGTCTTCTAAAATACTCCCTTTGGGGGAACATATGTTGTTTTGTGGCACCCAGCACTGTTTCCCCATTCCTAACACACTCCTGTCCCCTCAGGGAAACCACCCCCCTGTTGGTGGGATGGGCAGTCCAGATGCCTGCTTCCTGCTTTGGAGCCCAACGGATCAAGTCCTTCCCACCTTGGCTGTCACACAGTGGCACGGCTAATAGGTTCTCTTCCAGGACTTTGCATATTGAGTGAGCCATGTAAAGACATTTAAGACGTGTCTGGAGGACATTGGACCAGTAATGTGACCCTGACCACATTCCTGCTGCTGAACAGTCCTGATGTCTAGTGTCCTGGCCTGCAAGGACTGCCTGGACACCTGCCCCTTTCCAAGCCTAGTTATCTAGACTTTCTCAATTCTTGGACTCTATCTCATTCTAATAAAACCCCCTTTGTCTAAATTACCAAGGTCAGAGGCTTTGTGTGCCATGCTAGAGTCTGGATGGACTTCTGGAGGCTGATCAGGTCATCCATTCCAGTCTCACACCTGCACTCATTCATCCCAGATATGGCTAATGGAAGTCCGTCACGCCCCACGCCCTGTGCCAAGTGTTGGGTGTACAGAAACAAAGAGGGCGCACTCTGCTTGAGAAGGCAGGGAAATAAATCAGCAACGAAAGCTGAAGTGGGGTGATCTGTGGCAGGGAGTCCTGGGAAAATGATGATCTCAGCTCCTCCCGCACACCTCCAATCTCACTGGCTCTCCCAATTCAAAAGTTTTCAGGAGTCTATAGAAGGCAGGCTCAGATGAAGATTCTGGTTCCGTGCCATCTCTGTTGAGAGATCCTGTGCAAACTTTCTCTATGACGGGCGAATGGGAAGCCAGAGTTGGAGAAAGCTCCAGGCTGGGGTCATAGGCAGGGGGTCACATAAGAGCTGGGGTCGCGGGGGAAGTTGCCTGGGTTCCTGAGCCCTGAAAGGCCAAGTAGGATAGGATAAGCAGACTGAGTCCTCTCTGCCCCCAAGGCATGAGAACCCAAGAAAACTGGGGAGCAGGAGGCTTCCTCCAGGGCCCCAGCAATCTGCCGGCTTCCACACACTGCTGCAGGCCACAGGGAGGACAGGCAGCTGACTGTCTCTCATCCGGGAACCAGGCAGAGGAACCCTCAGAGGAACAGAGCTGCTCAAGAGGAATCCCAGCATTTTGCCTATGAGGTCACGAGGGCTGAGGGAGGCTTAAGTGCCGTGCTCACAGCAACAGCAAAATAGTCTTCAGGAACTTAGAAAAAAAAACTTAGCTAAAAGATTCAGGATAGAAATCAAAGAGGATGACCCAAATTAATGGCCTGGATGATCAAATATGAGAAATATTTCAGTGCACAAAGGAAAAATACAAAAGATGGGTATCATGAAGGAAAATGTAAGAGGCATGAAGAATTTATCAAGAAGACCTGATATGTAACCTATAGGTGTTCCAGAAAAGGAGACTCCTAGTAAGTAAGGCCCCATTCAGCTCTGCACCAAAGAATATCCCAGTAACATTCCAAACTTTAGATAAAAAGAAAAACCCATCAAGCAGTCAAATGAAAAGAACATAAACTCTGTGAGGGAAAAATAAGCAGAATGGCATCTGATTTCTTTACTGCAACTTCGGAAGAGGGAAAACAGAAAATAACATCCCCAGACAATATGAGACAGCAGACAAGATCCTACACCCATTCAAGGTGATTCACTTATTAAAATGAAAGCAAAATGCTTGGGGATATGCCAGAAATCAGAGACTGTATAACTCTTATAGTTCATCTTAGCAAAAGAATCTAGGGAGGATATCCACATGCAAAAGAAAAAAAATTGGGCCCCTGCTTAATACTATACAAAAAATTAACTCAAAATGGATCATAGATCTAAATCTAAGAGCTAAAACTATAAAACTCAGAAAAAAATAGGAGTAAATCTTCATGACCTTGGATGAAGCAATGGTTTCTTAGATATGTCACCAAAATCACAAGCAACAAGTGAAAATAGAGAAAAATTGTATTTTGTCAAAATCAAAAATGTTTGTGGTTCAAAGAACATCATCAAGAAAGTGAAAAGACAACTCAAAGAATGGGGAAAAGTATTTGTAAATCATATATCTGATTAGAGACTTGTATCCAGAATATGAAAAGAACTATTACATTCAGCATTAAAAAGATAAGTCTACTGGGTGGCGGGGAAGATAGATAACTCAATTAAGAAATGGTCAAAGAATCTGAAGAGACATTTCTCCAAAGAAAATACAAAAATGGCCAATAAGCACATAACATGAAGCTCAACACAGTCACTAGGAAAGTGCAAATCAAACCAGCAATGGATACCACCTCACGACCCCTAGGAGGGCTGTAATTAAAACAAACAAACAAAAACCCAGATAATAATGAGTGTTAGGGAGGATAAGGCGAAACTGGACCTTTTTACATTGCTGGTGGGAATGGAAAATGGCGTGGCTACTTTGGAGATGGTTTGTCAAGTCCTCAAAATGTTAAACATGGAGTGGCCAATCTGATCAGAAATTCCACAAAATTTTGTACATGAATGTTCATAGCAGCATATTCATTATAGGTAAAAAATGGAAACAACCAGATATCCAACAACTGATGAATGAGTAAATGTGGCCCATGCATACAATGGGATGTTATTTGTTAATAAAAAAGTATATTTTTTATTACTGATATATTCTACAACATGGTAGAACCTTAAAAACGTAATGCTAAATGAAAGAAGCCAGCCACCATAGAGCCCGTGTTGTATGATTCTGTTCCACAAAATGTTCAGAGTGGGCAAATCCATAGAGACTGAAAATACATTAGTGGTTGCCTGGGACCGGTGAGTGGGGCAGGGATGGCTCGGGGCTGACTGTGATGGGTTTGGGTGTGGAGTACCGAGTTTCTTTTTGGGGCAGTAAGAATGTTCTAAAGTTGTGTGATGATAGTTACCTGACTAAATATACTAAAAAACCATGAGACTATATACTTCATGTGGACTATAGCCCATCACAGATGTCTTCAAAATTAAAATTTGACTTTTTTCCAATCACATTAACCACATTTTTTTAAATCTAGAGGGAACTCTATGAAAGAACAAATGAACTAGAACTGCCGCTTTGAGAAGTAGGAGAAAAATGAGAGAAGAAACAGTGGTGAACAGAGAGCCGAGCAATAATATGTGAATAACTGGATCTAAATGGATAATAACGAACTGAGAATATGAAATATACATGTTTTAAAAGGTCTCTGGTAACAGAAGGCATATATTTCAAGGAAATAATTGTCTGAACTAAAAGGGCTTATTAAGACTTAGATGTAGTAAAACCAGCCGCTGAGGTAGAAGGGAAAGTAAAGCTTTCCATAGTCATCATCTTAGCAGGGTGGAGGGCAGCCGGGCATGAAGTGTCTTAGGGGGGCAACTGTGTGTCTGGGTGGAGGAAGCTGCAGTGTACTGTGTTCAAATAATATCAGAAACACATGTGTCTGACTGTTAATGTAGAGAAAGTGAATCAAGCATTAATAGAAGGGAAAGCAAGTGCAGTTTTCAAATTAACAAGGGAGATAAAGCGGGGAATGGCATAGAGAGCAGCTTGAAAAAAAAAACAGCAAATATAAGAAAAGAAATAACAATGTGACATCACTGTTTAGCCAAGCGGGGTTTGTCTGATGTTTTCTCACGGTTACCCTGGGGCTGTGGGTTTGGGGAAAGACCAGCAGAAGAGTAAAATGCCCTTTCCTCCAGTCGTACCAGGTGACAGATGACATCCACACAGCGCCACTTGGTGACATATATTTCCATCAGCTGGTTAGGGTGGTGTTCACCAGGTTTCTCCATTGTAAAGTCACCATTAATCTCTTTCCCTTGGTCTATTCTTTGGAAGCCAACCAGTAAGTCTCCAGCCCTCGAGGTGGGAGAGCCTGGAAGTAGGCTCCACCTACTGGTGCAGGGAGTGGCCACATATTTGTTTGGCATTCTGGAATGAAGGTTTATCTCTTCTCTCTCTCGCAAAATAAATTTTTGGAGAGCATAAACATATAAGTAAATATATAAATAAATATTCCAGTGTGGAATGACTGAAGTCCCCTTAAAAGGCAGAGACTCCTCCATGAGGAGGGATAAGACATAAACAGTCTAAGCAAAAAAAGACCTTCCTAACCAAGACTGAAACCTCTGGAGCTCTAAGGGAAGACATACACATATTTGCCAACATTTATTTATTCAACAGGTACCCACTGAGCACACTCCTGCCCCTAGCGTCCTTCCAGGCCCTGCAATACAGCAAAATTCAGGACAAAAACCTGCTCTCCCAGAGCTCTCATCCTGGGAGGGAAAGACAGGAAACAAACAGACCATACATAATGTGCCAAATGATAGGAGGCCCGTGAAGGGCAGAGCTGAGTATGGGGCTGGAGGGACAGGGCTGTCCTGTACGCGGTGGGGGCGTGGAGGCAGCCTCTCGGATTTCTCTTCCAGAGGAACCTGCCTGGGACAGTGTAGCTGATGACGTCAGCTGCTGCCACACGTTCAGGAGGCACAGCAGCCCTCAAGCCAAGGCCATCTCTGCCCAAGCGGCTCCCAGCGCATGACTGAGCCTGGAGTGCCTGCAGAAGCCGGGACCGTCCCAGCCTACCTAGGACTCCTCCGTTAGGCAGTCCTTGCTCTGGGACTCCCCGAAGGCCTGGCTGAGATTTCCTCAGGGCTGCATCGTATTCTGGAGCGCCTCCCACCCAGCCCTCCGTTCTTCCCCATCTCCTATTACAGGTGTCGCACCTGCATCGCAGTCTGAAACCTGTTTCTGCCTATGGCTGCTCTTCCCCCTATCGATCTCTTACCCTCAACAACAACCAGATAGTTACATACAAAAGAATGAAGTTGGACCCCTACCTCAGACTATATAAACTTCAATTCAAAGTAGATGATGGGCCTAAACATAAGAGCAAGAACTATAAAACTTTTAGAAGACAGTGCAGGAATAAATCTTTGTAATCTCGGCTAGGCATGCCTTCTTAAATATGTCACCAAAAGCACAACTGACTAAAAGTAAAATAGATAAATCGCATTAAAATTTCAACAAAGCTAGAAACCTTTCTGCTTCAAAGGATATCATCAAAAGAAGTGGAAAGACAATGTACAGAACGGGAGAAAATAACTGCCAGTCGTATGACTGACGTGGGATTTGTATTGAGAATTTAGAAAGAAGTCTTTACAACCCCATAATAAAAAGACAAATAGCTCAATTAAAAAATGGACAAAGGATTCGAATAGATATTTCTCCAAAGAAGTTAGACAAATAAATACATGGAAAGATCTCCAACAAAATCAGTCATCGGGGAAAAGGAAATGAAAAATCACCATGAGAAATATTTTCCACTTACTTGAGTGACTATAATGAAAGAGAGATAATAGCAAAGGCTGGGGATAATGAGGAGCGGTCAGAAGCGCCGTCTACCACTGGTGGGAATGCAGAGTAGAGCAGCCATTTTGGAAAACAGTCCGGCCGTTCTTGTAGCAGTGAAACAGAGAGTTATCATATGACCCAGCAATTCCACTCCTAGGTATCTGTGATGGTTAACTGTATGTGTTAACTTGACTGTGGTGTGCCCAGATAGCCAGTTAAACCTTATATCTGGGTATGTCTGTAAGGGTGTTTCCAGAACAGGTTAGCACTTGAATTGGTGGACTGAGTAAAGCACAGGGCTCTTCCCAGGGTAGGTGGGCATCATTCAATCCACTGAAAGCCTGAAAAGAACAAAAAGGCAGGGAGAGGAGGAATTTGCTCTCTGCCTGACTGCTTGTGCTGAGACATCCGTCTCCTATGCCTCTGCTCCTGGTGTCAGGCCTGCAGACTGGAATCTACAGCATCCACTCCTTTTGCTCTTAGGCCTTCAGATGAGCACTGGCTTTGTGGAATCCAGATAGCAGATCGTGGGACTGCCCAGCCTCCTCATCACACGAACCAATACCTTACAATAAATCTCTTCATGCATATTGGTTCTGTTACTTTGGGGAACCCTGCATAACATGGTATATCCTCAAAAGAATTAAAAACAGGAACTCAAACAAATGCATAGTTCAAAGTACCACTGTTGACAATAACCAAAAGGTGGAAACAGCCCAAATGTCCATCAAGGGAGGACTAGATAAAGCCAATGTGGTCCATCCATACAATAGAATATTACTCAGCCATGAAAAGGAATGGCATACTGACATAGCTGCAACATGGACAAACCTCGAAACCGTGATGCTCAGCAAAAGACACCAGCCATGGAAGACCACCTATTGTATGACTCCATTTATATAAAATGTCCAGAATAGGTAAATCTATAGAAACAGAAGGTTAATAGTGGTTGCCTAGAGATGGTGGGTTGTGGAGAAAGGAGAAGTGAACAGCTACTGGGTACAGGATTTCTTTGTGAGCTGATGAAAATTGTCCTAATACTGGTTGTGGCGATGAATGCATGACTCTGAAAATATTCTAAAAACCATTGAGTTGGTTTCCTCAGAAATACAATTCCCAGTACATAGTACACTCTCAAGTATATCTATTTTATTGCCTCATTCTTCATACCAACGCATTAATGATTACATTTAGAATTACAGTTAAGGTTAGAGAAGCAGAGTGACTGTCCATCTATAAGAGGATGTTTGGATCAAGTCATGCATTCTTGCCATGAAATATGACCCAGGCATGACAAATCACGCATTCGTTCCCTAACAGTTGCCTTGAAAAATTTCCATTCGTTTTTGTGAATAACTGTGTATATAATGTGACCACATTTTGGTAAAATAAGTGATGATCAAAAACCCTGCTTCCTATGCCCATATTTGTGTGTATTTACACACACACATGTCGTATGTGATCATCCAAATGTAAACAGAAGTGTGGAAGAATGCCCCAGGAGTGAGGGGGGCTGGAGCCGGGGAGGTGATGCCGGTTGGGTTTGCCAATGAGATACCAGCTGTATGTTTAACACCCAAGCTTAAAACTGAACATTTTAAAGCTCCTAAGATTTTAGATGTATATGACTTACATGTAAGCCCCACAGGATGCAGTCTCTGCCACTTACTAGCTGTGTTATCTTGGGCATATAACTTGACCTCTCTGTGCTTCAGTTTCCTCAGCCAATAGGAAGATCATAATAGTACCTACTTTATTGTTGTGAGGATTGAAAAAGTGAATATGTATAAAACACACAAATCCTGTTGTTTGCTATTTATTATCATTATCTGTATGGCTAGTCCTTGGCTGCAAATGTTGTGCAAAACCAGTCTGGCCCTGTTCAGTAAGTAAACAGATGTTTATTTCTCCTCTTATTGGCTTCTTCTTCCTCCTCTTCTTCCCGTCATGGAAGGAGCATGCTCCTGGCTTGTTCTCTGGCCACGCTGAAGTCATGGCAACGCAGAACAGAGAAGCGGGCCATGCACTGAGGCAAGGCCAAATGATAATAGAAACGAACTTTGCAGATTAGAAATATGGACAGCACATAATGAAATGAGATTAATCTCAGGAGGAAAATGCAAACTTGTTTATCTAAGAAGAAATAGTCCAATACATATTCAACCTGGAAGGGAAGGAGAGCGTGTCTCAGGGAGGCAGAGATAAGGAGAGGGAGCCGGAGGGGTACCCGTGGCAAGGTGGCCAGGCTGTTCGTGCCCAGCACAGCATGACCCCAGCGAGAGATGACTCCCTATGAGACGCCCACTGAGAAATCTCCTTGTTGTATGGACGGTTTATTTTGCTCGGTTTAGATTTTCCAACTCAAACAGAGGTCAGTGGTCAAGTGGTTGATGTAATTGTGCACCAAAAATATTTTTGTCAGTTGTGTTAGTCTTAGTTGGGCGCTTTTAACAACCGAAGTAAAACAATCACAAGTCTAAACCCCTGCTGGGCACTGTGCCCTCACACAAACACCAAATCTGCGAGAGAGGCAGATCCCAGTTGCACCACAGAGACACAGCCTTGGGCTCCAAAGTTAACGCCCCAAAATACATTCCAGCACAGAGTTGGGCTGGGCACTGAGGGCTCAGAGCTGTGGCTGCACGTCTACACCGACTGCAGCCGGAGCCTGCCTTTCTTCCCGGGAGCGGGGAGGGCCCGTTCACCTCAGGAGGCTTCGTGTCTGTACACAGCATGAAGGGCTCCTCTTGATGAAGAACTAATGCTTCAGTACAAAGCTGATCAGATAAGCTGGGAGAGACCTCAGGCCTCATCCATCCACAGATGCTTACCGAGTCCCCTTTCAAAACCGCAGACACAGGGGGACTCACACAGAATAGCCAGGCTTGGTTCCCCATCTTAGGGAACCATCAGGAGGTTGTGTCATCAGGAGGGACAGATGGGTATGTAAATAAACATCAGGCTAAATCTGAAAAATAAAATGCAAGCATAAATCAAATATAACAAGGAGAGGGAGTGTGTGGAGAAATTACTTCCACCTAGAAAAGATCTCAGAGCTTTGTGAAAGAGGAGGCATTTTCTTGGGGCCTGGAGGATGGGTAGGCATTCGGTAACCAGAAATACTGGGCTGGGAGCCTACGGAGGGGCCAACGCTCCTGGATGAGGGATAGTGGGAGCAAGAGCACAGGAAAGCAGGGGGCATGGAGGGGGAATGGCGAGCCGGGCTGGAGCAGAGGGCCTGCGAGCTGGGAGAGAGGCACAGAATGAAAGACCTGAGATGGTAGCAGGAGGCCAGATCCTGCCGGGCCTTGCCTACCTGGGTCAGGAATTTGGACTGTGCTTCGCAGGCAAAAAGAAAGCCAAGAAGTTTTCCGGTCACGGGATTCGCCAGTCACTGCTGTGCATGGGCAAGGTTCCTCTGGCAGCACCGCGCAATGGGAGATGGGTGCAAATGCGGTGGGGAGCCCAGTTAGGAGGAACCTGCGGAACCCTGAGTGACACTGACGAGGGCCCCACCAGGGCTGGGCAGTGTTGGGGGACGCCCATTAGCCTGGCGCAGGCTGGGGACTCAGGGGGCCCACAGCTTCTCACGAGGGTCAGAATGAACCAGTGTCTGTCTCAGCCCCTGTGACAAACCTCTTAAGCCCTCTAGCTTTCTCTGCCTTGGTGGTTTGTCCTCCTGTGAATTGGGGAGTATGACTCTGGCCTCTGATTCCATCAGCAGAGACTGGGGGTAATAAAATGCATTCAACCACATAAAATGTTCTGGAGTAAAGATGCCCTAAACCCACAATAATCTTAGCAGCCCCAAAAGAAAGCCAATTGTGTTAGAGTGAAGGATTAATGGGTAGAATTTTTCAGTCCTCACAACCTTCCTATTGTTGCATTGCCTCAATTCCCTAGTTAAGGGAAGTTTTCCTTTTCAGGGTTGAAAACTGAAAGATCTGAGGGACATCCCAGACTAAAATGAACATCAAAGCTTCCGTAATTAATGCTCACCAATGCCTGGTGGAATCGTGCGATTGATCCCAGAGGTACTACACACCAATAAAGGGTTTCATTGTCAAGATCTGCTGATTTCCTTTATGCCTAGGGGTCGTGTAGTCTTGATTCACTGAAATCTATTAGATCATAATCCCCGCGAAGGAAACAAACAGCTATTTTGTTCACAAGCAGCATCCTCATGACCTAGCCCAGGTGGGCACCCAGGCACTGAATAAACGAACGAGTGGATGAATGTGCGGGCACGGTCTGCCCCACAGTGCACGGTGCATTCTCCTCCCAGCGCTGTATCACAGAAGTATTTCAATCCTCTCTTACCGCCCAAGGGAAAAAGTCTAATGGACCCCAGCAAACTTTTTCTAGGGGGAAACTTTATATTTTTTAATATGTATATGTATTTCTAAATTTCTGAATTTTATTTCCTGCAGACTGACTTCCTTCTGCCTCATTCTAATTTTTCTTAGGGCTCTGTGCATATAAGGTGTGATCAGCATCGCCATCTGGGTCAGGACTCCAGGTCATGTTTGATAAAGACCTTTTTGACCTGACTCGTGTAATAGTGACGTATAGGCCCAGGCTTATCTCAGGCAAGACCGAACTCGTGCATCTGGACAATGCCAGCAGGACTTTGTCCCTCTCCATCTCTCGGCTCTCATTTCCTCTGTGCTGGCTTCATTCTCAGCTAGTCTGTCTGTTATTAGTGGCAGAGATCAGAAACTGGAGGCTTAAAGTTTTACCAATCTGAAAACCCAAGAGGGAAAAAAGAGCTTCTCTTTCCCAGTAGCGCTTGCTAAAATCCCAGGGTTGTCTCTCATTGGCCCGGCTTGGGTCACATGTCCATCCCTGAGCCAATTACTGGGATCCTAAGCCCAGCCCAGGAGCAAGGGAAATGAGATGCTGTCCACCGGACCCCAGAGAATATAAGCCGGAAAGTGGGAACTGGGGTACGGTTCCCAAATGAAAAGCAGGTGCTATTAACAAAAAGGGTAAACGGATACCGGGAGGACTAGACCGGCAGAGGTCATCTCCTCCGTCTGTCCAGAATGACGCTGAATAGGACCACATCTGATGCACCGTCAGAAAGAAAGTGATGGAGCCTTTTGCCACCATTGACGCTGTGCAGGTGCTTAATGATTACAGATGAGATGCAGCGCCCGCGAGCAGCTGCAGGAAGGGAACCAGCAGGCTGGGAGTGGAAGCCGAGCGCCATCCATCTTGCAGCCTGAGAGTTCCCCCAAGGCTGTTTGACTGCATGACTCGCCGAGCCTGACTCAGGCACTTTCCAAGTTGCAAAACTTGCTCATGCTCAGCAGATATATTTGAAACTGTTTTATGACCAACAGTTAAACAGGAGGAAATTAAGGGAGAAAAATCAAGGATATGGCTTTGTGCATAAAACTCAGCCATACAATTAACAGAGCCCACATTAATCACACGTCAGTTAGGCCTCAGCGGTTTGATAGCTTTTCGTTGGCAGGAATAAGCTGATCCTGATAGGCAAAGAAGGCTGAGGCCCGTGTAAATGAAAGACTTAAACAAAGGGCCCCCACCACTAATTAATCAATTAATCACCCTCTGCGTGGTATTTGGGGGATATTTGGTAATTAGGTTTTTTAGTGTTTCTCCCCGTTTGACTCCAGCTCTTTATCACACCCTCCACTCCTCATCTAGATGGTCTGGTGGAAGACGAGATGTGTTTTTAATAATAATAAAATCCTCATATTTGTGGATCACATTGTGCTTTGTAACATGGCTCACCGGAGTCTTCAGCAGCCTTGGAAGATAAAGCAGCACAAATATTATCTCCCAAGTAACTACCGGTGCGTCTGGCTTGAAGTCAGACTTGAAAAATGCCCGCAGAACCCAGGTCTCTTGGGGGCGCGCTGAGGCGTCGTCTCTTTGCGATGCCGGGGCTGGGGGCGTGTCCTGGGCCCGGGCTCTGGGTGAGGCGCAGGCGGGGGGAGCCGCCTGGTCAGAACCGAATCGCTCACAGTACCTACAGTCCCTGGGGTCCCACGATAGGCCCGCACAACTGCAAAATCATTAAATGTACCTGGGAGCCTAAGGACATGTCCAAGGCCTGACGAACAGTAATTCTATAGCGAGGGAAGAAACGCAGTCAAATAGAAAACCTCAAGAGATGCATTTCTTAAGATAATAAAGAAGTGCTTTAATGACCCTCCCATTTGTATTATGGTTTAGAATTCTTCGTATCTCCTTGAAAAGCATCATCCCGTTATCAGTCTCTGCAGACCAGAAGTACTAGCGTCTGTGTGACTTTGAGAAATCCTATAGGAAACAGGCAAGGTCCTGCACTGCTCGGAGAGAGCTCCTGTCTTTCAGATGAATATTTCTCGGGGCTGATAATAGAGTAAATGTATTCAGGAAGTGGTTCTTTGTTTTAATCAGAAAAATATTGGCTCACGGAATTAATGCTGGTTAGTTTTTGCATGAATTTGAGGTCCATTCTTGGAACTACTGTCCCTAAAAATGATCATTATAACAAGAGAGGCAGCTGACTTCACTCTCTAAATCATTCACTTATTGTCTACCAGCTTTTTCAAGGACAGAATGCCAAGTTCTACAGTGGCGCAGGGGACGTAAAGATGAAAAGTTACAGTCTGCAACCTCCATGGTAGACTCACAAACTAATCATTCCAGCAGCCGCTGCCACGACAAATAACTGCATGGGTTTGCGAGCATGTTCCATAGTCTGGGCATGGCGCCAAGTGCCTTCAGCATCATTTCTTTTTATCCTTCGATATTAATGCCACTGCACAGATGAGTAAACTGAGGCTCACAGTGGTTAGGTGACTTGCCCAACCTCACAGGGCCAGTGAGAGGTGGAGCTGGGAGCCAGGCTCAAGCAGTGTGACCCACAACACATTCCCCGACCATGAGTACACTGGTCACAGCATGGATAGCGTTTAGTGGTAGCACAAAGAACATATCCGAGAAGGGCTTAGTTAATATCACAGGAGAGAGAGAGTATCTGAGCTGAGACCTGATGGATTTGTAGCATTTTTCAGGCCAGCCGGCTTGCCAAGGGCGTTCCAGGCAAAGGGGACAGCGCGGCAGAGCACAAAAGCAAGAAGCAGCCTTATGCATTCTGTGACCTGCAACCAGGTCAGGGCAGCTCGGGCACGGAGCAAAGGGAAGGGGAGAAGGGGAGAGAAGGCCTGTGAGGAAGGCAGGGTCCGAATACCACGCCTTAACTATGCCAGTATCCATATATTATCTTCAGATATGAAACAAATCTGTCATTTAATTTGTCTGGCAATTAATAGCTCTCGCTGCCTGACTAACATCAGAGTAAACTCAACTTTAGTTTGCTGGACTCTAGTCTATTTGATGAACAGGCTAATTTTACTGTTACTGTTTAGTGTCAAAGGTCTTTTTTAGGTAAAGACTTTAATATCATGATTGTTTGGTCTTGTTTTCAATCTTAAGGGAGATTTAGAATGTCACAGATTATGGAATCTAATCAGTTTAGATTCATAAATTTGAATTCATCAAAATGTATTCTTACTCCATATAATTACAAATGTGTGTAAATATAATTGGTTAAAAAAGACTAGAAGAAAATACACCAGTATTTTAAAAGCTGCCTTGAAGTACTAGAAAATTTTCTGTAGTTTTAAAATTTTCCATCATGAGTATATATCGTTTTTAGGAATGCAGAAATAAATTTTTCTAGGGTGGAGACCAGTCAGTTTTTAAATCAAAGTAGGTGCCAATACAGAGTTCAAATTTTTCCAATAGGCTAGTAATGAAAACAATACTTTGCCCTTCACTCCTCCCTCAGTCTTACCCCCCCAAATCAACCCACTAACTTTAACAAGTTTATTCTGTGGTTAAATAAAAACACTGTAGTTCTACGGCTCCATAGTATACATGAGTTTATATGCTATTTTCAAATTTGTCCATTTTAGACTTTCAACTTCCTGCTATAAGATTCAGCTCACTTATATCACCTCCACCTGCCTTCCCCAACTTCCCGATATGGTTAAAACACATATTTAGGTCTGTATGGTCTGGTTACCTTTGAAATTTTAGTTCACAAGCCTACGCCATCATTTCTTATGCCACCAAACATCGTCTGTCAGCGTCGCTGTGGAGCAGCAAGAACACAGCAGCCCCAGCCTAGGCTTCGTCCCTCTGTCTCCTTTCTTTGTCGTTCCAGTCTTAGAATGTACAGATTGATAACTGTAACTCTGATTAAATCTTCTGTGCTTTCTCTAGCAGTTCATTCTAAAGTTTGAAAACTAGTTACAGCATTTGTGTTATTGTGACTGTGTAAATGTTATTGACCGAGGACAGATGGCATTTTGTGAGTATAATTTCTTTCTTAGATACATTTTTGTTTCTCCTGATTCTAACACTATTTTTAAGTTTTCCATGACGTCAGGTGTTCTACAAAGTCTCCTTTTTTCCCCAGGAGCCCTTTCTCCAAGGGCCCTCTGACCTGCTCTGACCTGGGTTGGGTGTTCTGTGGTGCAGAGGACAGGGTGATTGATTTTTTTCACATCCACTCATTCCATCACCAACGATCAGACCGAGGCAACAGTCATGTTGTCAGTGAGGACCTTCCCACCCGCCTTCCGTCGTCCTCCCACACTTCCCATCCCCTCCTCTGCTTTCGTTATCTCATGGCACCTATCACCACGCAGCCTGGAGATGTTTTACATACTTGGGTGTCATCTAGTCATCTGAATGTGAGTCCACGAAGGCAGGGAGTTTCATCTGTTGTATTTTCTGCTCCATCCCCAGTGCTGGGAACTGGAGGACTAGAAGTGACTCCTCTTTTGCTAGACACTCTTCTGGGGATGGGCAGCTGTTCGAGGCCAATTTGGGGCTGTGAAATGTGAGGAAACAGAAGCCAGTCTCTCTCCTGATCGGTGTGAACAAGGAAGCATTTGCTCTGCTCAGGTTGCTTCTGGCAACCATCGTGTGACCAGGAGGGAACACAGCTTTAGGGTGAAGACCAAGGATGACAGAACAAAAACATGGTGACGTCCTGGGGTTTCTTGATCTTTCAACTATTCAATCAATCTGGGGGTCCTCCCTACGTTTGGTTTTTGTTTAAGCCAACTTGACTCGGATTGTCTATTACATGCAGTCAAGGACTCTCCCCCATTACCTTAGCTATGCTGGACGGCTGCCATGGTAGGAAGCCTCCACACTGCCTTTTAGAGCCTGAATCACACGTTCAGGTTTATTATCTATTGATTTATTATCTTGCTTTACTAAGACATATGCTGGATAACTTTCTGAGAAGTCATTTTTTCTTACTCCTTGAATGTCTTAAAATGTTTTCATTTCTACCCAATAGTTCACTAGTGAGCTGGGTGGGTATGGCTTCTAGATTGAAAACCATAATACCTCAGAATTTTGAAAACATCCCTTAAAATGCTGTTAACCATCCACTGTTGCTGATGGGATATTTGGGTGATCTAGCTTTGTTCCGGGAAATAGGATTACCACATTTAGCAAGTAAGAATGGAGGATACCCAGTTAAATTTGGATTTCAGATAAACAATGAAGTATTTGGGACATCCTTATTCTAAAAAAGTGTACATTATTTACATGAACTTCAAATGTAACTGGGTGTCCTATATTTTATCTGTTATCCCTATTGGGAAAGTTTCAGGATGTTCTCTTTATCTTTGGTGTTCTGAAACTTCACAGCATTTCTAGTTGTGAATCTTAAGGGAAAAAAAAAGTCAATATAGTAATGCTAACTAAGCCCCAGGAAAGAGGATATGGTTCTTGTTGACATGTTTAACTGGTGAGTCACCAATGTTTCCAGGCCCCAGCCCTCTGTCAACCTGCATTTGAGGAACTGGAACAACAACAACAGAAAAAAAAAGTAAAAAGTTTTATCAACCTTAGAGTTCAAAAATCTTTAGAGAAAGTAATTATCAGATCAGATGGGAAGGCTCCAGTCTACTCCTCTGGGCCCTGGTCATCTAGTTGAATTATCTGGATTCAAACCTGGCCACCCAACTGGCACTCCACACAAGGATCAGTGAACAGTCTTAAGAAAGGACCCAGAGCTTAGGCAGAAGGGCCTTGTCGTGTAAAAGTAAAGATTCGGGACACATCCGAAATTTACCATGCAATTTCTTTGCTGTGAACATAGCACAGAGATACACTATCTCCACAGGAAAAGATGATTTGCTTGTAAGATACATATTCCTGGGGTTATCTCTGAGTCAACCAGCCAGAAAGTAAGTGAAGAGGCAGGAGTAGAGATAAGAAGTATTCACTTTGGAAAGTAGTGGTAAAATCAGGCAAGGTAAGAACAGGTCAAAGAAATTAGGAGGAGAGCTGCAGAGTCAAGAGAGAGGAGAGGACAAAAATGACTCAGAATCGCTGAACTGGACGTGACCTTGGAAACATCTAGCCTGCCCTCCTTGTGCTGTTGACGATACCCAGGTGAGAGAGTGGAAGAGGCTTGTCTGGAGTCACAGAACCAGACTAAACCAGTTCCTCGATTCCTGTCCGATATTGTTATTCCATCCCATTGCTCCTACTGTTTGGGACCTGTTGCTCAACGGCCCTATTTAATCATTCTGACAGCCTCTGAGAATGATAAACTTTCTCTGCAATGCTCTGACTCAGCTCAGGGCAGCAGCTTCACCAAATGCCCCATTAAAATTCAGTCCGTTCCAGGAGGGGATATCAGGGGGCTGGGAAAAGTTTCCTTGAACCAAAAACCTTGCTTGCACCAGGTACCTGCCGGTGTGCCTGCAATTAAACCTTGAAAATGTCTGTTGTAATGCAAATGACTACATTTAACATTTTCCCTTGGATCTCTGTAGAGGCCCCTTAACAAAGAAGGTCTTGATGGCATATGACACAGGACAAATAGGTTTGATTGGACCGGGGTAGAATGATTAGACAATGGTCTGAACCCTATTAGATGCCATCAGGTGCCTACGTCCCCATCATCATTTCAGATAGGAACAAAGCAACAGATTGCTTTGTGCTCTAATCATTTTCCTGTCATCAGATTTCACATTTGGTGTCTGATGTCACAGGAAGATA
>JAQQAC010002701.1:26326090-26346377 GCA_029783875.1 Phataginus tricuspis | reverse complement strand
CCAATAATTAAGGCAAGAAGGCCTCCAAATGCCTGGGCTGCAATCCATGAAGGGACAAGAGCGGAATGTGAACTCATTAGGACGATGCCCAGGAAAACTCAGCGAGGAAAAGAGAGAAATGGGGAGAGAGGCGAACTGCAGATGGAGAGAATTCTAAAGCAAGAATGGAAAAAGTACTAATCAGGTCATTTGGAAACTGAACAACCGAATGTAATTCTTGCTGAAGCAATGAGAGAATAACCAGGGGATGACACATAAGAGTAACACAAATACAAGCTAATAGAGAGAAACAGGATGCCCATGTAACTTAGAACAACCGGCCCCATGCAAAGTAATAGATGTCAGGTGGAAAAGAGTGAATTTCAACACAGATTTGAAAAATATACAGAGGAAGCAGTGCTCAGAAAATATTTGCTGAATTAAATTATATTATTAAAACCTCAGGTGTCCTCCACTATTTGAAAACTCTAACATGAAGTAAATGAAAAATAGGAAAAATCTCAGAATAATTATTCCTTTTTACAGGATTCACCACGAATATATTTTAACAGGAATCTTGCCCCTTTAAGATGTAAACTTAAAATATTTGTCTACAAAGATTTTTTGTTCACAAACATATAAACAAGGTAGAGTCCAGAATCAATGCTTTATTTAATTTTGCAACCATGTCACCAAACACAGATGCAAGGTTAAATAGCTTTCAGTGAATGAGCACGTGTTTTGGTTATCTGTTGGGGCATAACAAACCACCCCAATGTAATGGCTTAAGAAGACCTCCACTGGTTAAAGCAGGTCACGGGGCCAGCCCACCAGATTCAATGAGCAGGGGAACTGCAGAAGGGTGTGAACAGGAGGAGGGGTACACTGAGGCACCTTCTGTAGCCTTTGAGGCAGGAAATAGGCTTAGAGCTATGCAGCTACGAACATGGGTCATTCTTATGAAAAAAGAGGAATGACTCAGAGCCAGAGTCCAGAGGCTGAAGCAAAGAGCCGGGGGGAACCATTCCTAAACAGCAAAAGTGTGCCTTCATCAAGGAACATCCCCTGCCTTGAGTCAGAGAAATTGGGACATGTGCCAGGCTGGATTTCAGAACTGCCATCAATCAGGAGCTGCTCATGTCTCTTTATTTCCCCTTTTTTTGAACAGGGGAGTC
The DNA here is from genome assembly GCA_029783875.1 of Phataginus tricuspis. Taxonomy (NCBI): domain Eukaryota; kingdom Metazoa; phylum Chordata; class Mammalia; order Pholidota; family Manidae; genus Phataginus; species Phataginus tricuspis. Next base: position 26,345,223 of record JAQQAC010002701.1, on the reverse strand, counting down.
AATTACCATTTTTGTCTCTTTTTTGCCATTATATGTCGGGTGAGTTGGGGGCAGATAGCCTGTCCTTCTTCCCTGGTCTCTGCACCTGAGGAAGACATGTAAGGGAGGGCCCCTGAGGAGTCCCGTCCCGACTGGCCCCAGACTTGGTGGGCAATATCTGGGATTGAAACTGAGGGCGCTCACCAATATCCATCTTCTCTCTTTCCTTGGCAACCTGCTGGATCTGTCCCCAGTCCCCTGGCCTCTAGGTGGGGCCAGGTGACTAGTTCTTGCCAATGGAATGACAGAGGAAGTGATTTATGCCACTTCCAGCCTTGGCCTCTAAACACAGCCCACCAGACTGTCCATGTTCTTTCTCTGTCTCCTGGCCAGATGCAGAGGGTCCTATGGAGGACTCAGGAGGGACACTAAATGGAAGGAGCCTGGGCCCTTGAATCGCTACAGGGATATATGTAAGCGTGATGAACGGCAAGCTTGTCTGCTGGGGGATGAGGCCCCAAGCAGAGCCGAGACAAGCCGTCCCCCCTGAACCATCCTAGATGAGCTAGCCCCCCCCCCCCAGTCTGGCAGACTACCACAGGTACATGAGACACCAAGTAAATAAACATATTAATGTCAGTAAATGTAGTAAGTAATAAATGTAAGTAAGTAAATATATAAATGGGCTGTGATGTGGGAGAGAATTACGCCTTATGGCATGAAGCCGCCGAGACTGTGACTTTGGTACAGTTTTACCCCATACCGACACCATGCTGTAATCTGAATCGAGGTCAGTTGGACCCCAGGGCCTGTGTTACCAGAGGCCCAGAGCACAACAGGTAGCAGATCTCACTTCCTGGCCCGCATCACCTAAAGCATATCTGGCTACCTAGGAAACTGTCCCTAAAATCCCGACGCACATGGTCTCACCAATGGTACTGGACTCTAGCAGAACTCTGAGGAAATACCTGTGCCAGTTAGCTTTGGGTACATGACAAAACACTTCAGAACCAAGTGGCTTCTGACAGCAAAAAGAAAAACAAGAAGGAAAATGTTATTTTGGCTCGTCTTTTGAAAGTCTGCGGTTGGGGCCCCCGCCACTCAGTGGTTCTCCCAGCCTGGGCCAGGCCCCACTAGTGCCGTTTGCGCACTCGTGCATCTGAGATCAACTGCAGAGGCTTGCAGCTGCCTAGTCTATGGCGGCTCCGCCGCGATGGGTCATCTCTGCTCCATGGGGCGTCCCTTCCTCCAGCAGGCTGACTTGAGCTTGACCACTGGTGGCAGCAATACAGGTCTCGAGAGCAGCAAGAGAACAAGTCCCAGGGCACAAGCCCCTTAGCCAGAGCAAGGCACGGGGCCATGGCAGGAGTCACTGTGGTCCGGGGACGGGAGGTGGGAAGAAGTGCAGTCATACGACAATCTGTCTGCCCCACATGCAGATTACGGTGTGGGAACCAGAGCACAAAACCAGTGTGTCATGACTGTAAAGCCCCCAAAGCCCTTCCTTCCAGCCTCTGAGCTCCAAGCCTCCAGCAATCCCAATGGCAAGACCTTCTGTGGGTCGACAGCATCGGTTGGCTTTTTTTAGCCTTTATTGGAAACCATGCTTGGGAGGAAATGACCGCTTCACTGTTCCTGTGGCTGGTTTGGCAGGACTCTGGAGGCAGAGAGCTGTCTCCAGATGACAAGAGGCTGGCTCTGCCGGGTGTGAGCAAGCCTCCTGCAGAAAGGGGGTCCCGGTGACGAAGAGCACCCTCCTCGCGCCCTTCTGTGGGCCGAGGAGCACGGGGCCCCGCCCCTGTCGGGGGCACGCCTTCCTAAGAGAGAGAGGGTGAAAGACACAGGCAGGAAGAAGAAAATCGCCTTTGGAACCGCTGCCTCGTCTGCTCTCTGCTGGAGTTTCCCTTTGGTCCGGATTTCTGCGTCTAAGATCTTCTCTTTGTGGCTTGCTGTTGTTTCTGTGAAAATGCCTTTCACTTGGCAACATCTCAGCCAAGAGAAGCAAAATATCTAATGAGAAGAAACAGCTTGTCTGCCATTTCAGTGACTTAAGGCCAGAATTATGAGTAGTTATGGTTTGAATGGTGCCCCTTAAAATTTATATGTTAAAGTTCTAACCCCCAGAACCTCAGAATGTGACCTTATTTGGAATTAGGGTCATTGCAGATGTACTTAGTCAGATGGGGTCAGACTGGATGTGTGCACAGAAAGAATGCCTCACGGTGCTGGGATCGGAGTGACACAGCAGAAGCTGAGGAACACCGAAGAGTGCCAGTGAGCCCCTAGAAGCTAGGAGGGGACGTGGAACAAGCCCACCACACCTCGGTCTTGGACTTCGGCCTTTAGAACTGGAGACAATACATTTCTGTTGTGCAAGCCACTTGGTCCGCGGTGCTTTCTGCAGCAGCCCTGGGGAACGAATGAAGTGAACACCCACCCATGTCATCAGCCATTTCACACCCACTCTCCTTTTCACTCCTTGCCCCCAAGACTGCTGGCCCAGTTCCGGACCAGAACTCTGAGACTGACCAGCATGGCCAAGAGGCAGATTCAAACCCAGGTCTCCTGGCCCTGCCCATGCATTTCCCTTTACACAGCGCTGCTGCCTAATGGTTTCTGACAAAGGTTGAAGGCAAGGCAAAGGATGGACCGGCAACTCTAAAGGCAGCTATCCCCATTGTGTGAGACGGGGTTTCTGAAAGATTTAGTTCTTAATCAATTCCTTATAAACTCAATGATATTCTAAGTGCTTCCAAGGAGTGTCCAATTTAAAGGAGCCCTGTGGGAGACCCTTTTGTATAGCAAAGGGTCTTTTTGGATTGTGAATGATCACCTGCCTTCCCCTAAATTCATTTGCTTTCCAAGTGTAATTTGGTTTCGTATGAGAGAGTCCTGTGAATGCGGGCCTGCCTTCCCTCTGCGCCTCTCTCTGCGCTGGCTGGCAGGGGCTCGGAATGCTTGCCCGGTGCCTGTGTGGTTAATGAAAGCAGGGAAGGCCACCCACAAGTACCACTGCCTTTTAAATACACGTGGTGTCCGGGCTGATTTCCTCCCATTTCAAGCCATTTTGAGCACCCTCAACTTAAAATCATTGCTTGGGTAGAAAAAGAGGAAAAACATCGTTTTGTTAAATGCCAACGTGTAGCTATTAATTCCCCCCTAACTATTAGTGAGCTCTGTGTTAATTGCTATTGCACATACCTAGGTGTTTGTAAATTAGCAGGTGCTTCATTTCCTTCTCTGGGACTGTCTTTAAGAATCTAAAAGATTCCCTTTGGGGAATGCATACGGCCCACTAGAGAGGGGACAGCTGTGGCTGCAGGGGTTAGGATCTTAGCACTTTAATAACAGCCTCTATTTGGGAATGCAAGTTGCCAGTGTCTCAGATTACTTTCAAGGTTCTTTCCTGCAATTGCTTTTATTATTAATTAATTAGTTAATTTCTCGAGCATCAGCTGAGTATCTGCTGAGTGTCTGGCACTGACCTTGGCCCTCAAGTAAGAGGACTCGGGCCGTACGCCTCACCCCTCGGCATCTAGTAGCAAGATACATGTGTAAGTCAATAACCACACAACGAGGTAAATGCTCTGCTAGAAGGACGGAGGGAGGCATTCTGGGGACAGAAGCACTGGACTTTGCTAGGAATGACAGAAACCATTTCCCAGAGCTGGTGGCACTGTCACCAAGCCTTAAAGGATGAGTAGGAGGAAGCCAGATGTATGTGTGACAAAGGACATTTCAAGAAGGGAGAGGGTTGTGCACTACGATGCAGCCACGAGAGCCTGGTGTTTGAAGACGGGTGGGTGACCAGACGCAGGAGGCAATGAGGTAGTAACAGGAAGTGAGTTTAAAATGGTTTTCTGGGGCAAGACCACAGGGGCTTGGGCATTAGCCTATGTGTGACAGAGAGCCATGGAAGGGTTTCTTCCTAGAAGGAAGGGTGACCTGATTAAATTCGGTGGCATGTTAGATGACCTGGAATGTGGAAGGGCTGGAGGCAGGGAGCTGAGCAGGGACACAGATCCAGTGGGTGAAGGGCTAAGCGAAGGGAAGCAGCAGTGGAGATGGACAACAGGGCAAGAATTTGAGCGACAATATCAAAGTTGAATTCTAAAGGTGTCACTAGGGGATGAGGACGAGGAAGGGTCTAGTATGGCCTCACGTGTCTGGCGCGTGCGTCCCGGCATACAACCCAGTGTGGGTGACACAGACAGAATATAATTCATTCCAAGTATATGCCTTCTTTCTTCTTTAAGAATAGTAAATGCTTTCTAAGTGCAGACAGTGCAAGAAATCTTCCAGAAGTGAGATTTGCACTCACTCCTTCAAGGCTGATTTGGGACTTGCTTCCTTGTTCTGACTCAGCAGCTCCTGGGAAGCTGTACGTGGCGCCACGGAACAAAGGAGTTCCATTTGGATCTGCATAAACCGGAGGCCTGGCCTTACCGACCCACCATGGAGGCTTTTCAGTCAGGCTCTGTTATAGTAACAGAAGCCCCTCCGGCTGCCTGAAGCAGAAAAAGAATTAAAGGATATTGGGTAGCTCAGAAAATCTCCAGGAGGGCAGGAGGCCAGGCCTGGGGGCAACATGATCAGGAAAACAGCACATGGCCCTGCACCCTGGGTGGCCCTGCGCCCCAACTCTGGGCCCTGGAAGCCCCAAACCGCCCTGCCATCGCTGGTCTCCTAGAGCCAAGGGTCTCGCTCACCAAAGTGGGTCACGGTGGCTGCTGTTTGCCCAAGGTCTCCCTCCACGCATGTGAGGGTCTGAACTTGGACCCGTGAATGTACACCCGCTGCAGGGAAGGCAGGGAGAGCGAGGGCTGGCTTTCTGTTGGGCAGGGTGGCTTGTAATGCAGGAACGCCGCGACCTAGGAAGGGTTTTAGAGCATGAGATTAGAAAACAGACGATGATTAGCTTCAAAGGGCTAGTGTTGAAGGAAGAAGCTAGAACGAAGCCGTCTCCTCCTCCCGGGGTTTGTGAACTGCTGCTTCTGTAGACGCCCAACCTTATTTTGTCCTGGAGCTCTTTCCCCCAGACTGGAAAGCTCCCTGTGGCAGGTGAGGCGCCACCGACAGTTCTGTGTGCCACACTGTGGGTGCCACGCACCCAGGAGGAGCTTGATAAACATGCCATCTCCGAGCCCACAATAGCTAGGAACCAACTCTCTGCTTGTTCGCTCAGTGAGCACTTCCCACATACATACTGGGTGTCCTGACCTGTGTTGAGCATTACTGCATCTATTTCAGCAGGCGAACTGGCACACACGTGCCCCAACCCCAGTCATAGGGCCTTCCACGCAAAGGGCACAGAGATGATGCCTTTCACTTATCACCATGACAATCCATCGTCATTAGAGGGGTGGTCAGTTTGCCCTGAGAAAGAAGCCTCTGTGGTCATTCAGGGAGGGGGCTTCCCTTGGCAGGGCCACCCTGGCTGTACCTCCTTGGCATCAGTTTCTATAGACTGGCTCAGTAAAAAGAAACCAGAAGGGAAATGGCATTGAGTTCCAAGGAGATATCCAAATAACCTAACCTTCTAGGTCATTTAGCCAGGCTCTTTGAAAAACGGTTCCAGGCCTGGGGTGAGGCTTAGACAACAGATAACTCTGTTTCAGTCTGTCTGTTCCCAGAGGGTGATCATCAGGGACAACCAGCCATCTAGGCCACCAGTTCCCCTGCAGACAGGGAGCAAGCCGACTATTCCTTATCCCAGCAGAGCCGCTCCACCCGGGAGATCTGAATTACTGTGCGAAGAGAAAGTCATTTATCCCACTTCTGCCACAGAGTTAACCACAACCCCAAGAGGCAGAAGTAAGGCTTCACTTCTCAGTCTTGAATTCCCCTGTGGAAGTGTTAGGAGGCCCCATGGGGCTCAGACCTGTTTCCCTGGAAACATAGGCAGAAATAGTCTTCCAGGAAGCCAGACAAATCCACTGTGACCAGGGACCCTGGCCCAGCACTGCCTGCAGACTTAGCGACTTCCAGCCGACTGGGGCAAGTGGGTCACCAGAACAAAGGGTAAGTCAGTGGCCCAGCACCCATGACAACAGGGCCTTCTGTGTCTTGCTGACATTCTGTGTCTTGCTGATAGATTGCAGGAAGCTCTAGTGTGGACTTCGGACCTGGGGCAGGGAGGAACTACACATACCAGGGCGTCCTGAGGTTAGTCTCTCACTCTCTAATATGCTCTAGGTTTCCCTGCTCGAGGGTTTCATGACTATAGCATCATTCTTTTGGATTTGAGGCTTCTTAAAAGCCAAGTCTTTAAGCAACCTCATTTTAAGTTATCTTTTGTCTATTTCCACTTCCACACAAAATGGATTAAAAATGACAGAAGGAAGGTCTCAAGTCAGTAAGAAACTTACTGACTTAATTAATGAGAAACCACTTTAAGAAACTAGAAAAAAAAGTAAGTTAAACCTACTATAAGAAGAAGGGAAATAATAAGAGTCTAAATCAATAAAATAAAAAAAGAAAATAGCAATAGAGAAAATCAGTGACACCAAAAGTTGGTTCTTTGAGAAATCAATAAAATTAATAAACCTCGGCACAGACTGATCACAAATAAAAAAAGACAGAAGACACAAATGATGATGATATCAGAACGAGAATGACTATCACACCAGAGCCTATAGAATTAAAAGCGATATTATGAATAACTTTATGCTAATACATTCAGCAACTTAGATGAAATGGTATAAATTTCTTGAAAGGCATAACCTACTGAAGCTTTCTCAGAAAGAAGCAGATAACCTGACTTAAGTAGTCTTAAATCTATTAAAGAAATTGCACTCGTAACTAAAGACCTTTTCCTTAAGAAAACTCGCTGACTTTAGTAGCAGATTCTACTGAACACTTAAGAAGAAATTATACCAGTTCTACACAAATTCTTCCCAAAAGTTGAAGCAGAGTGTGGTAGGCAGAATGATGGTCCCCACAGATGCCCATGTCCTAACCTAATTCCTGGATTTATGAATGTGTCGCTTTATGTGGCAAAAGAGACTTTGCAGATGAGATTAAATCAAGGATCTTCATTCAGATGGAGGGATTGTTCTGCATTATCCTGGTGGGCCCCGTGGAATCACAGGAGTCATTAGAAGTGAAGGAGGAGGCAGGAGAATCAGAATAAAGGCGGGACTGGAAAGTTCTATGCTTCTGGCTTTGAAGATGGGAGATGGGGCCATGAGCCAAGGCATGCAGGCAGCTCCAGGAGTCAGAAAAGGGAAACTGATTCTCCCCTGGAGACTCTGGAAGCAAGTAAGCCCTGCCAACACTTGGCTTTTTAGTCCAGAAGACTCAGTCTGGGCTTTGGACCTCTGGAACGGCAAGGGGACACATTTTTGTTGCTTTAAGCCACTGAACATGTGTTAATTTGGTCGGCAGCAATACAAAACTAATAAAAAGAGCGAACACTTCCAATTCATTCTCTGAAGCCTACGTTGATCTTGATACCAAAAGAACAAAGAAACCACAGGATATACACACTGACACCATGACCAAATTTTAGCAAATCCAACCTAACAATATATAAAGCATATAAATTATCATGACCAAATGGGGCTTAACCCAGGAAAGCTACTATGTCTTAATACTCCCCTGCTTTCCAGCCTGCTCCAAACATCGTTGATAGACCTGGCCTCCAGCAACCCATCCTCTCATCTTCCATCCTTCCCACGCCACCCTTGACTCAGGATGTACGGACATCGGCCATCTCCGCATTCCCTAAATCCGCAGGTGCCTCTCCGTGCCTGTGCCTTTGCTCATGCTAGTCCGCTGCAGACACCCCTCCGCTGCCCTCTCCTTGGGGGGCACTGGCTCATCCATCTTCTCACGCTCTGAGAACACTCCCCCTAGTGCCTCAGGCTTCTCCACCCCGTCTCCCCTCTCGCTCCCACAGCACTCCATTAGGCCTTCTGTCATAGGACTTCACCTCCCACTAGAATGATTACTTTCTTCCCACACTGCGAGTTCCACCAGGACAAGAATGGTGTCCAATTCATCTTTGAAGCCTCAATACCTCAATAGCCTGGTGCCCGGCACGTGGGAGACTCTTCATAAATCATTGATCACTGGGCACCTTAGGACAGAAGGATTGACAGTCCCTTGAGAGGCAGTCTGGTGTTCTGCAGGACAGAAGGAACTAATCCAAAGGGAAGAAATGATCCTCGGAGGGGATTGGAAGACTTCCAAAACAAACACATCATCTTTTCCACTCACAATGACATCATCTCACTCACCCGTGTTCAGAGCCCCATTATGCCAAAGCGAATAGAATACATGTAATATTCTATTTGAAGGTGATAAGGAAGATGTGATTAATCCCATTTTTCTGATGCAGAAACTGAAGCTTGGGAAGGATAAGTTATTCACTCAAGATTATGGTGTGAGGTAGTGAGAGGAGTAAGCTGCATGCCCAGCCTGGCTGCGGGATGCCTCAGGGGCCCACCCCTTCCTGAAGGAAGCCTTTGGGTTGGGCTCTATGCACCCCATCCACACTTCTGAACTGCCTGCCCCCTGGGTGACTTCCCTGCAGCTAAGGGGCTGGAAGCGCCCACGGCCTGGGGGCAGCCAGGGTGCCCTCTGACCTCTAGCCCTTCTAGGCACTGCTTTCGCCCCCAGCAGCTCTGCCTCCTTTACTTCTCTTCCAAAATCACTAATAAAAATGACAAAGAAACTAATTTGAATTAAAGTGAAGTAGGTACAGCCACACAGGCCAAGGCGGGGTAGCTGTTCCCCTTTTGCATCTTAAACACCGTCTCCTCTCAGCCATGGTGTGCCAGGTCCGTGGCCACGTGTCTCCCGCCTTGGGAGTCCTGCGGACACTGCCCCACCTGCCGTGCCTCGGGCAGGTCCCTTGACCCTTGTGTGACGCGGATCTTGTCACACTAGTATCTCCAGTCTGTCTGTCTTTTGATTCTTACTGTCCCTGCCTTTGTCTTGTCCATTCTGGGTGCCGCCGATGAAAGCTCCTTGTGAGTGCCTCTGCCCCTCAGCTTGAGAGCGTCCTTCGGGTCCCCCGTTCAGGTCCCGTCCCTCTCTGTCCGCGCAGAAGGAGCTGAAGTCCCTCCATTGCTTATTCAGAGTTTGCATTTATTCATTGTCACAATTCTATTTCTTCCTCTCTGAGGAAGAAATTGCTCAGTCTCTTTATACCTCTGATTTACGCAGTCTCAGTTTTACACTTTAATGATTCCTATAGCAGGCTTGGGAAGATGCTCCCCCTCGGGGGGCTCTGGGTCCCCAATAACCAAACCACAGGCTTTGCCTGATGCCCTCCAGATTGGAATCGAGCCACAAAGCCCAGGGACACAGGCAGAGAGGGCTCTAAACCCCCTAAAATAGTAACAGTAACAATGATATCTGACAATGGTAAGCTTCTCACCTACATCATCCACCTGACGGCCCCCCTCAGCCCCTAACAGCCACATAAGGCAAGCAGGGCATGGCAGGCTGCAGCAATAGTAAGAATGATCTCTCAGGCCTGGGTTCAGCACTCACAAAGGTTCTGCCCTGCTGTTGTTTACTGTTGCCTTGTGGCAGGCGATCTCATGTGCTCAGGTCTTCCTTGTCCTTGAGAAAGAGGCCTGGATTGGCTCCAGTGTTTAACCCATGCCATCAGAAAATTCACTCACTTCTCCAAGAAGTTGGTCAGTGGCAGGAGGTTCATGTCCCCATAGCATCCTCTGAGTCTCGCTTCATGTTACTTCTCAGCTCTTGGTCTCCCCTGTAACCGGCACGATTGTTTGACCTATAATTGACCCAGACGTGGAACTCGGCTGTATTCTTTAATTCACACGCAGGCACACGTGTACACAAACACATACATGCATCTTTATAAATAACAAAGACTGCTCTGAAGATCTGGGGACACAAAGGAGTGTGTCTTTTTTTTTTTTGCCTTTTATTTTATTTCATTTTTTTAATTAAGATGTCATTGATATACAATCCTGTGAGAGTTTCACATGAGCAACATTGTGGTTTCAACATTCACCCATATTATGAAGTCCCCCCCAACCCATTGCAATCACTGTCCTTCAGTGTAGTGAGATGCTATAGATTATTTGTCTTCCCACGCTACACTGCCTTCCCATGACCTACCTATATTGTGGGTGCTAATTATAGTGACCCTTAATCCCCTTCTCCCTCCCTCCCCACCCACCCTCCCCATCTTCCTTTTGGTAACCACTAGTCTCTTCTTGGAGTCTGTGAGTCTGCTGCTGTTTTGTTCCTTCAGTTTTCCTTTGTTATTACACTCCACAAATGAGGGAAATCATTTGGTACTTGTCTTTCTCTGCCTGCCCTATTTCACTGAGCATAATACCCTCTAGTTCCATCCATGTTGTTGCAAATGGTAGGATTTGTTTTCTTCTTATGGCTGAATAATATTCCATTGTGTATATGTACCACCTCTTCTTTATCCATTCATCTACTGATGGACACTTAGGTTGCTTCCATTTCTTGGCTATTGTAAATAGTGCTGCAATAAAAATAGGGGTGCATATGTCTTTTTGAATTGGGGATCTTGTTTTCTTCAGGTAAATTCCTAGGAGTGGAGTTCCTGGGTCAAATGGTATTTCTATTTTGAGTTTTTTGAGGAGTCTCCATATTGTCTTCCACAGTAGTTGAACTAATTTACATTCCCACCAACAGTGTAGGAGGGTTCCCCTTTCTCCGCATCCTCGCCAGCATTTGTTGTTGATGTTGGCCATCCTAACTGGTGTGAGGTGATATCTCATTGTGGTTTTAAGTTGCATTTCCATGATAATTTGCAATGTGTAGTATCTTTTCATGTGCCTGTTGGCCATCTGAATTTCTTCTTTGGAGAAGTGTCTGTTCAGATCCTCTGCCCATTTTTAAATTGACTTATTTGCTTTTAGGGTGTTGAGGTGTGTGAGTTCTTTATATTTTTTGGATGTTAACTCCTTGTCAGATATGTCATTTATGAATATATTCTCCCATACTGTAGGATGCCTTTTTGTTCTGCTGATGGTGTCCTTTGCTGTACAGAAGCTTTTTTGTTTGATGTAGTCCCATGTGTTAATTTTTGTTTTGTTTTTCTTGTCGGAGGAGATGCATTCAGGAAAGAGTTGCTCACGTTTATATTCAATAGATTTTTGCCTATGTTGTCTTCTATGAGTTTAATAGTTTCATGACTTACATTCAGGTCTTTGATCCATTTCGAGTTTACATTTGTGTATGGAGTTAAGATAATAAATCCAGTTTCATTCTCTTGTGTGTAGCTGTCCAGTTTTGCCAACACCAGTTGCTGAAGATGCTGTCATTTCCCCATTGTATGTACATGGCTCCTTTATTGTATATTAATTGGCCATATATGTGTGGGTTTATATTTGGGCTCTTTATTCTGTTCCATTGGTCTATGGGTCTGTTTTTGTGCCAGTACCAAATTGTTTTGATTATTGTGGCTTTGTAGTAGAGCTTGAAATTGGGGAGTGTAATCCCCCCAGCTTTGTTCTTCCTTCAGGAGCATATCTTTTACATGAAAAAATAATGCAAACCTTTTAAAACAGACATTGACTCTCCAGTGGGCAGTAGGCAGCTCTCTACCCATTTGGGGCAACTTTCCTCCTTCTCGTCTTCTCTTTGCTCTACTGTCTTCCCATCCCCCAAATTCATACTCATTTCTATGGGAGAACCAACCAGCACCTCTACTCCAGGTCTCCAAGTTCCTTGTCAGCAAACTCTCACCCTCAGCCCCAAGCAGTTTCCCAAGGTGTTGCCCAACACAAGAACAGGAGGAAATCTTGAGATAGCCATGAAGATAATTGCTTGAATTCTAAGTAGCAACAAGGAAACTGATGCTCAGAGGCTTTACAGACCCTCCACGACCACCAGCAAGGCAATACCACTTCCAGTTCTCTGTTAATCAAAAGACATGAATCCTCAGGCATAACTTTCCAGTAAAGCTTCCGGGGCCAGGCTGTGGGCCTATTTTAAGATTCAATCAAATGCACTTGGAACATTTTATAGAAACAGTAGGACCTTCTCCACCCAGCTTGGTGGGGGTAGGGGTGGGGTTGTGGAATGAAATTGTGTCGCGGGACCTGCTTGTATCACATTGTTACAGGACTGGGGCGTTGCCTCCAGTTGCCTCAGGAAGTGTAAACACTCATGTTATTTTGCTTCCAATGTGTGTGATTCTTACTGATATAAAATAAGTTTTATTCCACTAAACACAATACCCAATTGAAAGAGATGCTCATGGTCTCTCCTTCCCTTTTGTATAGTTTTCTTCCTATACTGCTAATTTCCTCTGTTATAATGTGATTGGGACTTGCTTTCTATTCATAAGTCAGCAGTTTCCAGCAAGAATAAAAATAAGTACTTATTCCAATGGTAAATGCAAAGATTTCTGCCCTTGTCTTATGTTTACTTAGCCTGGACTGAGACTCAGGTTGAGTTTTCTGAGGAAACAGCACATGTTAGAACTCCCCACACAGTCAGTCCCTGGGGACCCCCGCACAGTCCCTGGGACTCCTCACAACCTCCAGTTACACCTCCAGACACATGTCCCCAGCACAATTCAGATGGGGCAGTCTGGGAGGAGGGGACCTTGTGCTTCTTGTGACCCTGGAGCCACCTCTTACTCTCTTTGCACCACTATCCGTGAAAAGGGGGTAACGATATTACCTCGCAGGCTTAGGTAGGGAATAAATGGAAATAAATAAAGAATAAATGGAATAAAAGGAATAAATGGAAAGCAGTATGGAGGGTCCTCAAAAAACTAAAATTAGAAATACCATACAACCCAACAATCCCATTTCTGAGGACTTACCCCCCCAAACAAAACAAATCACTGGCTCGAAAAACATGCACCCCTATGCTTATTGCCACATTATTTACAATGAAGGTGTGGAAGCAACCAGTGTCCATCGACAGGTGAATGGATAAAGAGGTTGAGTTATATACACAATGGAATATTACTCAGCCACAAAAAAGAAATCTTGCCATTTGCAACAACAGGGATGGACCTGGAGGGTATATCGTTAAGTGAAATAAGCCAGGCGGAGAAAGACAAAAACCGTATGATTTCACTTATATGTGGAATCTAAAAAACAAAAGCACAAAAACAGAAACAGTCTCATAGGCACTTAAAAGTGCCTGGTGGTTACCATGAGGGTGAGGCTGGGGTGGGTGGGTGAAATAGATGAAGGGGCTAAAGAGCAGAGAATCTCAATTATAATATAAATTAGTCATGGAGCTGAAAGTGTAGCATAGAGAATATAGTCAATAATTCTGTAACATCTTTCTATGTTGACAAATGGTAACCACACTAGTTGGGATGAACATTTTAGATTGTAGATAACTGTTAAATCACCATGTTGTATACTTGAAACCAAAAACCTTGTACATAGACTATACTTCAGTTTAAAAAAATCAACTCACACTTTTTTTACACCATTGGACATATTTGCACTCATTCAACAAATCTAAGTGCCTATTGAGTGTCATTTTTTAAACTTACTTTTTATGAAAGCACAAGTGACATGCAACATTATATTGGTCTCGGGTATACAACAACGATTTGATATTTGTGTATACATTGCAAAATGATCAACATAATAAGTCTATTTACATCTGTCACCTTGCAGTTACAAAAACATTTTTTTCTTGTGATGAGAACTTTTAAGATCTCGCTCGGTAACTTTCAAATATGTAACACAGTATTATTGACTATAGTTATCATGCTGTACTTTACACCCCATGACTTATTTATTTCATAACTGGAAGTTTATACCTTTTGGCCCCCTTCACCTATTAAAAAAGAAAGAAGGAATAAACGAGCCAAATGCCATTGCTATTGTTATCATGGAGCAGGGTGGGGTTTGAACGAGCACTGGGGGACTGACTTAAACAAAGATGGAGAAATGGAAAGCATGGAGGCCTGGGCAGGGGATGGTGAGGCATCAGCTCTGGCTGAGGCCCCAGGGATGTTGGGAGTAGAGGGAAGAAGGCTGGAAAGGCTGCCTGGGTCTCATGATGGAGCACTTCAATACCAACCCAAGAGCTCTGCAGTGAATTTGGTAGCAAGCAAAAAACACTGAAAGTTTTTAAAATAGGGGGAATCATGATCAGAAATTGCTTGTCTTGATATGTTGGATGACAGCAACAGAGAGGGAGAGGGAGGAACCTTCAGCCAGAGACGAGAGAGCCAGGTAGAGACCCTGGTTTGCAGGAAGAGAGGTGTCAACTCACAGAGATGGAGAAGCTGGCAGTGCGTCCAGTGGAAACATCTAGCGGGCAGGTGGACATGCTGGCCTTGAATTCAGGAAATGTTTGGGCTGGACACACTTGGAAGACATCCATGGAAAATAATAATTAAAACCAAGAGCATGTGTAATTGCCCTGAGGGAGATCAGGTAGGGGAGGAATACCAGTCTAGGGGAACTGGGGAAGCCAGAGAAGCTAGGAGAACTGGGGTTTGCAGAATCGTGGGACTAAAAGAGGAGGAGAGCATCAGACCCTATAAATGAAGACCGAGAAAAGGACTCTGAACATGGCAGAGACAGGCACAAGTGAACTTCAACAGGACAGCTGAGAAACTAGGGCAACTTTCTTAATAGACTTTGGGGCCTACTGTCATGTGAGGCAGGTGGGGAAATCTTCGTAAATATTGGCTACTTGAAGCAGCTGTCACATCTCGGACTGAATGCCTTCTGCAAAGCAGCCCAGGCCCACTGCTAGACTCTCCTGAGCTTCAAAGCCTGGCCTGGGAGAGAAGTTGGTTACTTTGACTTGAAGTGATTGTGGGAGGAGTTCTGAACCAAAACACAGAGTTACTTCTTTGATCTGCACTCTTTTGACCTTGAGGATTCATTTAACTGCTTGCCTGTCTTCAGAGCATCTAAGCTGGCTAGAAATCCATCTCCATTTTTAACAGCTCCAGAGGCAACTCCTTAACAACTTTTGGTAGTCTGTTCTACAGTTTCTGCAAACCTGTGCCAAACTCAGTGAGAAATAGGTCCCTGTGACCCAGAATTTCTGAAAAGCTCACTTGACAAACTGAGTCATGAGTCAACCAATTGGAAAAATAAAGTCAGAGACTGCCCTGCTTCTGGAAAGACGTGTGGGGTCATTGGAGGCTGAAGGAGTGGATTGTGAAGGGGATGCAGAGGCCAGCGTCCCAGAGGGTGTTCTGTAGGGCTCTAACTCGGAGAACTGAGGGGCACTGTCATGCACAAGAACATCAAAAGCATGAATACAAAGCAGCGTTTGTGCTGTGCCCCGAGAATAAACTCGAATGAAGTTATTCCCAAGGAATGACTGGCATCAAGGTCTGTCATTGAAGTTTTTCCATTTCTTGGTGCCTAGAACAGATAAGCCCTGAGGCCAAGGGCATCACTTATACTCCAGGAGGCACACTGAGAGAAAAGAGTGGGAGGACCGAGGAACGGTGCGCAGAGAATCAGGATAAAAACATACGCTTGCTGTAGGTAAGACGACAGAGCTCCCAGTCACCTTATGAGAAATAATATTTCATTAGATTTTTTAAACATTATTTTAGTCATTCAAACATTTATTGAGTAGCTCCTGGGTGCCAGGCTAGGTAACGGGACAGGGTGACACATTCCCTTGAAGGGTGAACAGCCTATTGAGGGAGGTAAATGGGAGCAAATGACTGTGGAACCGCATGAAACAGCGAACAGAGGCCGGCAGGAGATGCTGATGGAGGCAGCGGAGACTTACTATGCCCAGAGAGACAGAGCAACTGAAAGAGTGGCAGAGACACCATTGCACTCCTGAGGACCTTCAATTGAGCTACGCGACTGGTCCAACTGGCATTTACAGACTGAGTATTCATGGATGAAAACTGTCTCCATTGAGTCATCTGAAAGGTCCTTGTCATGAGGTAATTTGCTGACACACAAATTTGAATGGCTTAGCAGGAGGCCAGAGTGTACTCGCCAGCCACTAGCTAACGAACGGGCCACGCTCCACGCCTGGCATTCGTGTCCCAGCACAGCTGAGCTCTACTCTTCTCATTGATGCCTATGTAGAAATTCTCATACTGTGATTCGCATTTTTTTTTTCTTTGCAGAGCCAGGGAAGAAGGGAGTTAATAAGATACAGTTTTAATGAAGGAAGGAGTTTATTTTAATGACAAAATTTATTTAAGTAGTTTTAGAAATTACCTTTAGAAATTGGTCCCACATTTATAGAACCATTAAGATTCTGAAATGATCCCATACATTTTTCAGTTACACTTCACTGCTTTTTATAGTGTAAATTATATGTCATGGTGACATTCATGATTTTGGAGACTCACAAAGGTCACGGATGAACCCTTTGAGAATGTCAAGGGTCCAAGCCTGTGAATAATGAGTTATATTTTATTGGCACTCTGCTGGGTATCACAAGGTCTCATTTAAAGTTTGAAGAAAAGATATATCCTTCTTATATGATTTTTCCTAAATTTGGGGAAGGCTACAGTTCTATCCTGTTTATGAAGGCTTAGCATATGCTACTGGAAGGCAAAGGATGATATTTATCCACAAAATTGCAGCCAATTAACTCATATCAACAAAGATAACTAAATTCCCCATATTGAATGCTTTTCTCTTGGTCTATTTCCTGGAACCTAATGACCCTTGAAATGCAAACTCTGGCCCCCTCCCCAAAACACCCTCCCTGTACCTCAAACTTACCATGACAAGACTCAAGCTCAATCTGCTTCCACTTCTGTCTCTTTGCTTTGACTATTAGGATCATATATATTTAATTGGTGAAACCAGAAAATTCAGAATTGGCCAGACTCTGCTCCCAACATCTAATCGGTAACCAAGTAACTCAATTTTACCTCTTAAACGACTCTCGAATGCAGCCAGGGCCAGATCATCTGTCATCACCCTCCTGACACCCGGCCTCTAAACTGTCCTTGCTGTATTCTCCAGATTGACAAGAGAGTTATTAATCTCAAAATGCAGATCTTTCATTCCTTGGCTTCTGCTGAAGATCAAACTATGGTCCTCTTGGCAACCACCTCCTGGCTAGTGATTCTGATGTTCACGGTCTACATGTAACATTCTAAAAACCGCCTTGGCTGTGCGCTGTTATTCCCCCTGAAATACTGTGTTGTCGTGCCTCTATGCATTTCGCACTAGTCCAACTCGTCCTACACTGCCCCGTCACTCTCTGCTCTTCTGGGTGAGCCTCTATCAGTTACTGCAGGATCCAATTCAAATGTCATTCAAACGGGCCATGTGTAAATCTCTCAGTGGCTCTTCTGTCTTGGGTTCCCATAGCACTGGATACACAGCACTATAAAAGCATGTGTCATAGTTTATAACACTTGTTAACAGGTTTATCTTCAGTGATCCTTGAGCTCTTATTCACCTACGAATCCTGGTGTTTAGCACAGTGTTTGGTTCCTGCCAGGCAGTCAGTGTTTGCTGAATGAAACGACTAGTGATTGAGATCTGTGGCAACAGAGTAACATGAGAGAAGCCCATTATCAAAGGGCAGAAAAATGCTTTTGTGTTAACTATAAAGTGAATCAAGGTGCCAGAAAAGTTAAAACAAGGATGAAGAGGGCTTTTAGATCTCAACCGACTTTTAAAATTACTCATCACATCCGTCGTAGCTAAAGACTAACTCCAGCAAGCGTCCTGCAGTCTCTAAGTCAGAGTATTTCACACTTAGGCACCAGATCCTGCAAATGTTCAATGATGACAGAAGACAAGAAGCTATTGGCTTTGAAAATGTAAATGTAAAAAGATGCCCTGCAAAAGCATTTGCCAAGTATTTTTTTTCTGTTTGGCACATTAGACCACAATATCAGATACACGACATGGGTCACATTGTACATAATGTCCAATATCTGTGGTGGCAGTTCCCCCTGGTCAGTTACAGCGAGGCCCTCTGTCCACTCTTCCATTCATGCACAAACAGCTGGTGGTCAGACTATGTGCCAGTCATTATGTAGTGCTCTGGGGAAGCAAAGACAAGAATGGGTCCGAGATTCCAGGCTTTCTGTGGGGCGGCTGGATTACTACAAAAGGGGATCCTGGACTTGCATCATTAACAGGTACTATTTAAATTCAGCCTGGTTCCAAAATGTCCCCAAGTTCCCCTTGTACTTAGGCCACTGGTTACCTTGCATAATGTCAAGGCAGCTGCCAAGCCTTCTAATCCAACTAGATGGTCGTTCTGGGCACAACCTGGATCTAGAGTGCAGTTACATTCAAACTGTGGTGTTTAGCGTGAATCTACCGCTGCTCAAATCCCCCAAAGTATGGGGAGGAGGGGTGAAGAGCGTCTTCTAAGAAGAAACAGGTTCGAATGAAGACCCGCAATGAA
This sequence comes from Phataginus tricuspis, assembly GCA_029783875.1. NCBI lineage: Eukaryota > Metazoa > Chordata > Mammalia > Pholidota > Manidae > Phataginus > Phataginus tricuspis. Next base: position 26,326,926 of record JAQQAC010002701.1, on the reverse strand, counting down.
TACAGCGGAGCCCCTGCTTCATCCAGAACTCTTGGCATTTTGGTTACTTGGTTTTAGGGCACGGAGGGAATCTGTGGGCCCTCCCCCCACAAAGTGGACAGTGGTGGAAAGAAAAGCTTCCAGAGTAAATCCTGCGTCTCGTACACTACTGGAGCCCCGACTTCACCCTTCCTTAAAGCAGGACACTAGTGGACCTCAAGCCTAACTCACGAACTACCTTAAAATAACTGGAGAATCTCGCATATCGCTGCTCCTCTAACCCTTCGCTCTCCCCTACATTCACTGCCGGGTCCCACAGTGGCTGTAACTCTGGACCACGCCGCGCCCTTCGCGGCCCACCTGCCGCACCAGGCCCGGCGGGTCCCCGCAGCCCCTCCCCAGCCCCACGTGGCGGCCCCTTCGGGTTTGGGGTCCCCGCGCCCACACCCGGCCCCACGTGGCGGCCCTCCGGGTCTGGGATCCCTGCGCCCCCACCCGCAGCCCCACCCGCAGCCCCACCCCGGCCCCGCGCGTCGGCCCCTCCCGGCGCCAGCGGCCCTTTAAACGGCCCCACCCCATATATAACCCCCCCCGCCCCCCCCTCCGGCACACACACGCGCTGACGGCAGCCGGAAAGGGACAAAACTCATGGCGCGCAGCCAGTTTCCTCCGCGGATCCGGTCCCGGGCTGCTCAGCCCGCGGGGCCGTCCCCCTGGGCCACAGCCCCCGGCGCCCCGGGCCCCTGGCGGCCGGTAGAGGAGTGTCCGCGCGGCCCAGCGGCGGGGCGGGGCGCGGGAGTGCAGGTCGCCGCCGCCGCCTCCGCCCGCACCCGGGCCGCCCGCTCGCCCGCCGCTGG
>JAQQAC010002701.1:26189964-26325690 GCA_029783875.1 Phataginus tricuspis | reverse complement strand
TGCTGCTGCAGCCGCGGAGGCAGACGCACTGGGCGCCGCCGCCGCCGCCGCCCTCCCCCGGCTCCATGCCGCCGCCTCTCCGGCGAGGGGCGGGGGGCTCCGGCCCCGGGTGGGCGCCGCTGCTCGCCGCGCCGCTCCCCTCCCTGCCCTCCGCGCGGGCGCTGGATCCGGCGGGGGCGCCCTCCACCTCCTAGGAGCGCACGCTCGGCGCGCCCTGCCGGAGAGGGGCGGGCGGGGCGGCCGGGACCCCGCGCGGCGGCCGGAGGAGGGGGCTCCCCCGGAGGATGCCCGGCGGCTGCTCCCCGCTCCGGGGCGCCAACTGAGCGGACCTGCACCGGGAGCGGGCGGCGCGTCGCCATGCCGGCGTGACGGGCGCCCCCGGCTGCCCGCGCGGGCCCCCGCGCTGCCCCACGCCGCGCCGCACCGGCGCCGGGCCGCAGGATGGGCTGTATCCAGAGCATCACCTGCAAGGCGCGGATCCGGCGCGAGAACATCGTGGTGTACGATGTGTGCGCCACCATCGACCAGTGCCCCACGCGCATCGAGGAGACCTCGCCCATCGTCCTGCGCTACAAGACCCCCTACTTCAAAGCCTCGGCCCGCGTGGTCATGCCCCCCATCCCCCGCCACGAGACCTGGGTGGTGGGCTGGATCCAGGCGTGCAACCAGATGGAGTTCTTCAACACCTACAGCGACCTGGGCATGTAAGCGACCGGCCGCGCGGAGCTGGAGCGGGGTGCCTGGCCCCGTCTCCTCTCTCCACCCGGCCCTCCTCCCTAGCTCCTTCTTATCGCGCTCTCCATCCTCTTTCTAAACCTTCCTCCCGCCTCCTCTTCCACCTCCCTCCTCCCAACGCTTTTGTTTCAGTGACAGGGCGGGTGTAGGGAGGCTCCTCGCGAAGGCGTTTTCTCGTGGTTTGCCTCTGGCTCCCCATAAACGCAAAGGGAACCGTGCCGGCGGGAAGAACGCTGCAGGGCGGGTTCGCGAAACGGATATGGGAGCGGCTGGCGAGGACCCAGGGAGTTTCGGGGCGCTCTCTGTGTTTTGTGTGGCTTCCGGCAGAGTTTGGGGGACCTGTGGCGAGAGGAGTGGAGTGGAGTGTCGGGGGCGCATGGGCTGTGCCGCGCGTCCCCCGGAGAAACCCGAGCGGTCTTGGAGGAGGTCCCGGGCGTCCGAGCGGGACTCGGCGGGTCTGCTCTAGTTTCCTTGACTGTAAATTCGAGCCCGGTCCCCCAGGCTAGGAAGCCCGGAGGCGTTTCCGTGCGGATCCCCGGCGCCCTCCGGACGAGTTCCGCGGCGGCGGGGAGCTGGCAGGTGTCTTATGCTCAAGGAAAGCATGGGTGTCTTGTTTGTCTGGGGTCTTACTCCAAACTTTCCTAATTGCGGCGCCGGAAGGGATTCCCCGGCGCCCACCACGTCCTGCAGGAGAGCTGGGAGCTCTCCAACTTCCTTCAGCAGCGCCGCTTGGCGCGCGCCGGGCTGAGCGGTTGCGGGGGACCCGGGACCGCGGCGACCCGGGCCACCAGGAGCCCACCGCCCGCCCTGGAGGCTAAGGCTGCAAAAAAATTATGACATTTTCTTAATTTCCGCAATGCTCTGCCCACCACCTTTGAGAAGTTGATCCTGAGTAGTTGGGAACGACAGTAGCTGAAAGGTTGGGGGCCTGCATTCTACCTGCTTTGCAATGTAGGTCTAGAGAACCCTAATTAACCTGCAGCCCGCAGGGAAACCCTTTTCTGGAAATGCAGCCTCATTTCATTCATTAATTGAGAACTCTAGAGCTCTCAAGGTTCAGCTATTGGATGTGAATATGGGGTGGGCGAGTTCTGTTTTTAAAGGTTTTTTTATGTTTTTAACAGCAGTTTGCAGGCTTCTGGTTGCACCCTGAGAGCACATAAGTTAGCCCTAGGCACGGGTGCTAAAAAGAATTTAGCCAGGTCATTTGCATCCCCCTCCCCCCACCAAGAGTCTGAACTTATCTCTTTAAGCATGATAGCTCACTGGATGCTGGAGAAAGGTCATTCCTTGAGAACGATGTGAGAGTCCAGTTTCCTGTATGCCTTACATGCGGGGTTCTTGTTCTGGAAGGCAGCTGGATGTGCGAAACAGGGGATATATTGTTTTGGGTGAATCATGCCATTTAAAAACAGACACACCCTCCAAACAATGGTTATATCTGAACTCCTGTGTGTCTTAAACGCTGTGGGTTTTTTTTTTTTTAGAAACCCATTATTAACAGCAAAGTTGGAGAAAGCCACAGACTGGGCAAAGGCCCTCCCCTTTGTCTCCCTGGCCTGGCCCTTATGGCCGTGTGCATCCTGTTGGGGCTGGGGGGCCGCGGGGTAGGGGTGGTAATTGCTGCCTGGCCTGTAGAGGCATCCAGGAGGGACTGAGGAGGAACAGCCCTCCTTTTCCCAAGACTGCATAGCCATGGCCGTTAACTCACATCTCTTGTAAATTAGTACATCAAAAGCAAATAAATAATCCTTCCCATTGAAAAAATACTTTCTACCTCAGAAAAAGCCATGTTGAGATATAAACAGGCATGAGTTTCCTTGAATCAATGGGAGTCATGCATGCACAATGGAACCCACCTCAATGGGCATGAACCGGTACTGGCTCTGTGGGACATGTACTCCCTCACCATTCCTTGCTGAATTCTTGCCTTCGGGGTTTAGAGAAAAGTTTTGTTTTGAAGCTGCCACTGCCAGTATTTTAAGATTCTTGGTGTCCGTGTTGTTGATGGAGGGGAACAAAAGCAGTCCCCAGGAAATCAGGCAGTGTGTTATTGTAGATCTGTCCAGAGCCTACCGGTGTTCATGGTCGTAATACTATGCGTTTAAGGCCGCTTTGGAGCCCAGATTTGGTTGAACCAATTTCCACAAAATGTGTATGCCCTGCACACTTTGTGAGTATAAACTTTTTCGTGGGAACTCATATTGCATGAAAGCCACTACAGTCTGGTAGTTACTATGTCCACTTTGGCCAGCGTCGTGAGTGCAGAACAAGCTGCATTTTCACTCCTGTGTAGTGCTCTTGTTACATGAGGCCTGATATGATGATGTGTAGGTTAGACAGCAGCCTTTTCAACATTGTAAAAGTGACTATGCCAGAAGAAATCCACCCCTTAAAATGGCAAGAAGCCTGTCTACCGGCTTGAAAGCAAACATGGGCTTTTGTGGTTTCAACAGTTCTGAGAAAGGGTAGGCTTCCCAAGGAGCATTTGAAGTAGTAGCCGATCACCATGGCCAGGGTTAATTTGAACATGAACTCAAGTGACTTGGGACTTCCTCAAAGCCTTCTGTAGAAAACAGGTTGGTGAGTAATTGTGGCATGGATTTATTTAGCCCAGTGTGCCCTGTGAATGCAGTCCTTCTGTAAGCCCATCCTCCAGGGAGGACGGGACGCTGGCTTTTCTCAGTCAACCCATTAATAAACAAATATTTGCCAAATGCCTCCAATGTACAGGCACCAGCAAAGAAAACAAGGGAATAAGCAGGCAGCTTCACTGTTCCTCAGCGTACGAGGCAGGGACACATGCAGAAAAAGCCAGTGCCCCCAGGCAGAGTAGGAGAAATGCTGGAGGGAGGGGTGGGGACTGAGCCTGGGCACGAGGAATGGGTACGACTGAGCTAGGCAAGGAGAGACGAATCCTAAAGGAGAAAAACAGCACATGTATAGTGGTGGGGAAGCCGAAGGTGTTCTAAGGGGCATATGTAGGCTCCCTTAAGTAGGAGAACACTAGGTGATGAGGTCTGGGGGGAAGGCCTAGGACAATCTGATCTGGAAAAGAGGAGAGTGGGGTCAGGTCTCCTTACCCAGACAGTCCGAGGGAGCTCTGCATTCCTTCTTCATGCCCCCCCGGGCACGCAGGAGCTTTTCAGGAGAAGCATAAGACCCTCATGATGGAACAGTTTGAAATGCTCCAGTGTAATACCCAGGAGGGCTCCTGAGGGGGGCTGAACAAGGATGGAGTTCATGTGTCAAGGGTGAGTGAGGTGAAGCCAAGGTCAGGGGAGCGTGGCAGTGGCTAACTAAAGGCCCTTCCCACTCTGAGCTCACGTGCATAGCCTTCTAGGGGCATAAGGAAACCTCCGGTCAGCCCAGGGCCACTGGTGTGGAAGCCGTCTCCACTGCCAACCTGGAGGACCTTGGCCTGGGTGAAGGGTTGGGAGGTCAGAGCTCACTCTTGTCCTTCAAAGGACAGCTCCTACCTGCCTCTACTCCTTCAGCACCAGCATTATTGAGGGTCTGACTGTACCCACCTCTGTTACCTGTTCAGTTCTGTCCAAGTCCTGGCTACTGTTCATTCCAGAACTGTTCTTGCCCAGTCTGTCTGTGATTCCCATGTTGGCAAATCCAGTAGGCACTTTGGAGAGATACTCACCTTTCAGCAATATTTCATGCAGTTGACAGCTTCCTCTGCCTTGAATCACACCCATCTTTTAGCTTTCATGCTATTTTTTGAGCTGTTCCTCTATCTCACCTCCAGACACAGTTCATCAGGACACCCCTCATGCCGTTCTCTGCCTGGGGCGTTGCTTCCAGCCCAGCTGTGCAGTTGCTGTCCGGGCTGTGTAGTCGCCTGCCCTTTAGGTGTATGTGTCTGCATTTCCCCATCTTAGGAAAAACACCTCCAGTTCCTGAGTTGCTCAAGCTGAGACATCTGTGCGTCATCGCGGCATTTCCCCCCACACCCAGTCCATCATCAGATCTTATCGATCCCGTCCCCAAGAGAGCTCTGTGATCCTGCCGCTGCGCTGTGTCCACCCAACCCATCCCAGGCCATGCCACCGTCAGCTGTCACCTGCTCCAGCAGAGGATTCCTAACCAAACTTGCCTCCTCCATTCTTGCCCCCCTCCTGGTCTCTTCCGCGCACAGTAGCCGGAGTGATGTTTTAAAAGCATAAATGCTATCATTTTCCTGCTTAAACCCTGGAATGACTTTCTGTTGCAACTGGGGTAAAATTTGAAGGTCTCGGCCTGCTCTGAATTTCTGTTCTGAAGCCATGTCAGCCCTCTTCCGTTTCTTCAAAGGAACCGGCTTCATCCCGGGTCAGAACTTTTCCACATGCAGCTCTGTCTGAAGTGCCTTCCTCGCCTAGCAAATCCCTGCTCCTCAACCATGCTGCACCCTCAGAGAGGCCAGCTCCGATTTCACTGTTTACAATAGGGTTCTGTTCTCCTTAGTATAATGCATCGTTTGTCCCAGTTAGTAAGAACGTAACTGTGTGTTTATTTAACCTGTGGCCCACCCACTAGAGTGTAAACTCCATGAAGGCAGGTGTTGCGTCCATTTTATTCCCTATGAACAGTGCTTCGTCCATGGCAGATGTTCAATAAACATTTAATAAAAATAAATAAATGAGCCGTTTTTCTGACCTCAAATAGTCTTTGTCGTCTTCAGCAAATCCCCTCTCTTCACATCAGCTTTCCGCTCTAGACCAGAGGCAAGCCCTGAGCGCTAGACTCTGCGGCCTCCACCTAGCACGTGAAGAGTTTCGCTCCGCTGTGCTTGGCTCATTGTGTTCCGCATCCCCTGCCAGAACACAGGGCTTCTTTTGTCCCTTCCTCTGCCTCCCTTCGGTGTCCTGCACACCAGGAGTGGTGTTTGGCAAACACTGAAGCCTAACTCTCACGTCATCTGCCGTAAAGTGGCATTCAATCTACCCAGGCAGGCGTGACATAGAAACCTGAGGGCTGTTCCACCTGTGTCACTTACTCGTGACCTGAATCCCTGGTCTTGCGCAGGTAACGGCCCTGACCGTTGCTTGAACACCTTGCCCGGGCGTGTCATTCCCCCAAAGCTAATCCTCCCCTACTTGTTCACGGCTGCACACTGCCTGCCTGTCTAGCGTGGCTTTGGGTGTGGCCCTCACTGGCCACAGAGGTACCTCCTCCTGGCATTCTGCTCTTGAGGGCCAGCCCAGCCTACCTGCCCAGGGAGCCCAATGAGCCTCCGGGCCGCTTGCCCCTGCACCCACCCTCCATTCCCGTCACAGCCCCAGTCAGGGGGCTCCTCATGGGGAGGTAGCTAGAGCCGCCCCTCACCAGAAACGGGGGGACCCCCACCCGCAGCGTCAGATGGCAGAGCAGGATGCAGTCCCCTTGTTAGAGGCTGAGTGCCCTTGAAGGGGAGATGGCCTCGCCCTTTGCCTCTAATCTTCTCCATCTCGGCAAAGTGGGGCTGCAGAGGATCAGCTGGTCTTACCAGGAAGCATTAAGCTCAGTGGAGATAAAGAGCAGCTCAGAGTTGGAGGGGTGGGAGGAGCAGTGAAGGGACCAATGAAGAGCACATGAGTTGGAAGGGGAGAAAGAAATGGGAAGTTAAAGATGCTAAAATATGACTGCATGGGCACAGGTGGGACTGGGAAAGCAGACACGGGAGCTGGCAGTGTGTCAGACTGCAGGGTGTCTGACCTTCCACATGGCCACAGAGGCAGGTGCTTCACGTTCTAGGTTAGGAGAGAAGGCCGGCAACTGGTAAGGAAATGCAGGATATGGTGTGGGACCCGGCTATCCCCTTTCCCTCTGATTTGGATAGCATGCTGTCTTGCCTGGCCCTTCCCTCAGCCGTGAGCTGGATGCCTGCCTGCTATGTGTTCTTTCGTATGTAACAGCAATGGTGTCAGACACAGCAGTAACCGTAGTGTAGCTGCCTTCTGCTTCCCAGACCCGATTCCAATGGCGTTAGATATGTGGGAGGGGTCTTCCCATACTAACACCAAGCAATTCTCCAACACCAGCACAGTGTCTGAGAACTCAATTCTGATGCTATCTGCCCAGAGACAGCACCAGATTCCCAGGTTAAGGGATCTGTCCTACAAGACTGCCCTCCACCCCCACTCCTGACGCCAGTCACAAGCCCCAGGCAGTTCCCTGTGCTTCTGACCTACTGGCTACAGATGGGAGGTTCCCACAACCTCCCCCTTAGGTTCGATTAATTTGCTAGAGTGGCTCACAGAACTCAGGAAAACACCTAGTGTACCAGTTTAATAAAGGACATTGTAAAGGATACAAGTTAACAGACAGATGAAAAGACAGGACAAGGTGCCAAATAAAGGAACTTCTGTCCTCGTGGAGCCTGGGGCCGGGCTCGGGGGCCCGTGGAGGTGTTGTGGTTCCGCAGGCAGAGAAGCTGTCCCCGACAGTGAAGCAGGATCCAGGAGAGCAATACGCTCTTCTCGGGGTTGTGGGGCTTCACTGCAGTCGGGATTGAGTAAATTACTGGCCCTTGGGCAGGGGCCCAAAAGTCTGTCATTGACATGACAAAACACCCATTTCACTTTTAAGACTGCAGTGTTTTCAGGAACTGTGGATAAAGACCAAATATACCTGGGAAATACATAGTTGGTCATGTGAATGACCAACTATGTATTTCCTATGACTCATTATATCACACTACCTTACTGATGAGGACACCGAGGCCGCAGGAGGGCAGACAGCCTGCCTGGGGCTGTGCGTCTAGTAAGAGGCGCAGCTGGGACATCTTCTGGCCTGCGCCCTGCCTGTCTGTACTCTGTCATGGCTTGGCTGGCTCGCAGGGGCACAGGTCAGCCCTGGGAACCCAGTGTCATGGCTGCTCAGTGGGCCTCCTTCCCCAGCGACCCCAGAGGAGATCACAGGCCCCCAGAGCCACAGCAGCTCCCTTCTCACCAGCCAGTGCGGCCACTGAGAAGAAAAGTTGTCACAGACGAGAGGGGCCATGGTTCCTGTTGTGCTGACATTAAACAGGCCCCAGGAAGTGGCCATACTACATGAATTGGCTATTGTGAGAAGGAATCACATGATCCTGCACTGGGCCAGGGGTGCCTAGGAGGGCTCGGAGCCCCCACGCCAGCAGCAGAGAAGCCCACAGGGCAGGAGTTGCCCCCGGAGGCAGCCATGGGGCAGGTCAGCCCTTGTTCGCACAAGTCCAATCAATGAGGTTTTGGAGTTGCTGTGCTGGGTTTTAGCCCAGGGGGGCGCACTGTGCCCTCGTTCACAGGAGGACCTTGGGGGTGGGGGAAACCAGAGGTCTGTGCTGGGCGCTTTCCCCACGCTGCCGGGTGGAGACCCTAGGGTGAGGGGGTCTGTGTGCAGCAGGAGCGAAGCCATGACCCCTGTGGGAGGCATTCCGAGCTCCTCTGCAAAATGTTGCTGTTCCTTTGCAAACAGGGCCTAGCAGTGCTGTTTGCCCTGGTTTGTGTGTTTCCTCGCCCGATGCAACCCCTGATGTGAGGGGGCTCACAGGGAGCGGCGCGGGGATGCGTGGGGCCAGGCTCCCTGGACAGCTCCACTTCAGGGACCCCGCTGGCCAGTCTGGGCTGCAGGTTCAGCCGTGTGCCCCCTCCCCCAGGGCAGCCCCACACAGTCACCCTGACCCCTCGGGAACTGGACTTGGGAAACCATGTGTCCCTCAGACCCTCCAGATGGTTGCTGTTTGGACGGACGGTTAGGAGAAAGAGGACCCCTTTCTGGTGGTGGGAGGGACCCGGGCCCTGCTCAGCTCTCGGGCCCGTCGCCCTTACCCCGCCCCGGCTCCCAGGGATTCCTGCGCTGTGGCTGCTCCTCCTCCCAAGGCCCCGGCAGGCCGTCCTGACATCGTGGGGCCCCTGCTTCTTCGTTGGGTCCCAGGATGCCAGGCAGCTGGCGCTGTTCACTGAACTGGCTCCCCAGCATGATGGGCATTCGAGTTAGAAGACTGGGATTGAGTGCCAGCCGTGTGACCTTCGTCAGGTCCCGTAACAGTTCAGGGTTGGGCCTGCACACACCTACGTGGGCAATAGAAGGCTGTCCTGTCTTCTCACTGGGTCAGGAATCAAGTGAGAGGAGACTGTGAGAGGTTCTCCAAACGGTAACATGCTCTGCACAGGCTATTTTTATCATCATGGGGCATGACTGTTTCTGCCGGACAGTGACTCTGGGTCCGCCTCAAGGAACAGGAAGGTCGTGGGCATGGCCTGGCGGCTTCCCTGGGCAGAGAAGCACTTGGACTAGGGACAGTTCCCAGACCTGTCAGCCACCGTGCGGCCACAGCCCCACTCAGAGCCGCAGGGAGGAGGAAGGCTCGCCTTGTGCTGGGGAGCCAGGCAGCCAGGGCCATTTCCCACGCACGCACAGGAAGACGGGGGCTGCCGCTCATCCCACCCAGCGGTCACCCCCCGCCTGACTCCAGGAGCATCCAGGACCCCAGTGCCTCCAGCTCCTGGGGAGGATGCTTGCAGCCCAGCCATGTCCCCCTAGTGACTGCGTGCCCCGCGCCCAGGACTTAGGGGCGGGGCTGAACTAGAGCGTGGAACCCTTGCTGTTTGGGCCCAGGAAGGTCCTGACTTTTACAGCCTGGGTGAGACCAGCTGTAAGTGAGACCGGCATCATTTCTGTCCAGAACTATTTTTAATATACTCTATTTTTCCAAGTCCCTTTCATGGTTTTGTTTCTTTATAAGGAGACCTCACATAATTGATTTCACAATATCTTGAAACGTATTTAGGGCAACCATTATTCCCATTTTAGATAAGCAAGTGGAGGCCCAAGGAGGTTGAATAGTGTGCTCGAGATCCCCCTGGCAGGGCTGGTAGCCCAGGCCTGGTGTCCAGGCCTCCCAGCTCCCCCGTCCCAGTGGCCTCCCGTGCCAAGTGCACGCGGCCCGCCGAGCCGACACAGGAGCTGGGGGTGAGAGAGGCTTCCTCAGAGCCTTGTACGGGGAGCGCCTCTGGGTCAGGCGGCACGTGGGCACTTTTGGGGCATCACCTGTGGCCTCTGACCATGACCACAAGAGACATGACCCTCTGACCATGACCAAGACAAGAGAGGGTATCTAGGAACATCTCAGTGTATTAAACACAAGCGAAGAAAAATCTTCAGGATGTCAGATTAAAATGAAAGAAATAAGACCCTGGCCTCTGATGGCCCCGCAGTGAGGTTCCACGATGGGCCTGTCCCAGAAAGTGCCTGACTGCTCGCTGTCTTGGGGACTGACCTTTCCACGCTGGCGTGTTGGCCTGTGTCAAGCCAGGAGCTCAGAGGCTGTCCGAGGTCTGGCTAATCGACGAATGAGCATCGTCAGTGGGCAGGCCCTGCAGCGGGCGCCCCGAGGGGGCAGGCAGGCCACGGGGCCAGGCCTTCTGGGCGTGCGTGGTGGCGGGCAGGCTTTCACAAGGCTGGGAGCTGCCAGAAATGGGCAGAGGAGACGTTGCTTTGCCCTAGACATCAGGGGCAGGGGTTGGGGCCGGACCGGGAAAGGTGGGGCGGAGGCTGACGGGGCTGGACAGGCTCATTCTGCGAGCGGGGTGTGGCTTTCTCATTCTTCCTCCTCCCAAGAGCCGCCACTGAGCCGCCGTGTCACAAGGGCAGCCGCCGCACCTGAGCCCCAGGGACCCAACTCAGGACCAGAGCTTTTGAAATGACTCAGATGTGAGAATCTGTTTCAAACATCCATGAACAACCTTCGCATTTTTAAAGAAAGATCGGGGATTTATGCCAAGAAACTAAACCCAAATTCCTACTGAAGAGTCTTCCTTGGCCTTGGAGGCCAGGGAGCCTGTCTTTGGCTGGGCAGCGGGTGCCCTTTAAGGAAGGGGCGGGTGTTTGCTTATTGTCTGTCTCCCCAGGAGGCCATAAGCAACTTGGTCAACTGACCGTCACCACCATCTGTGGGACACTTGCCTGTGAGGGTCTGTGAAGGGGGCGCCAGGACTTCCCCACTATGGGGATGAGACGGAGGCCTCGGGGGGGGTCCCTTGCCTGCCGTCACCCAGCTAGTAAGTGACAGCTCCAGGGTCGGAGCCCAAATCCCAGGGATTCCGTGGGGCTGCCCAGCTTCCTGACGGGTTGGTGAGTGACGGGGGGCCCGAGCGCCTGGGGGTGTCCTTGAGGAGGAGACCTGGGAAACAGAGGGTTGGAATCAAAGCGGAGACAGGCCGCCTGCTCGCCTCCCAGGTGGTCTGCGCCATAGGTCAGGACATGGTGTTAGTGAGACCAGGGTCTTGGGGTGGGACCCAAGGGACCTCTCAGCGCCCCAGTCAGCATTCTTGGCCCCTGCAGCTCGCAGCCATGGCAGAGTCTCAGCGGAAGAGTGGAGAAGCCAAGTGGTCACTCAGCAGACTCATCCTAGCCTGGCGGCTGTCAGGGCCGCGTGGGGGGGGGGTCATCCAGCCCATGGCTCCCATTACGCGCGGGGACTCAGAAGCCCCGAGACGGGCGGTCAGTGACACAGCTAGTGAGCAGGAGACCCAGGCCCACCTGGCGCCGCCCCCTGTGCTCTTCCCCCGGGCCTGGTGGAGAGCAGGTGGCTGACTCCGTGGGGCAAGGCACCCCTGGTCTGCAAGCCGGTAACCGGGGTCACCGCCTCCTGCTTGCTGAGAGTCCTAGAGCCTGGGCGGAGGCGGCGGCCTGCTCACAAGGGGAGCAGCATGGGGTGGAAGACCTGGCCCTCAGCAGCTCAGAGAGACCAGATCCCCGAGGGGCGCCCCTCTGTTGCCAAGAGCAGGGAAACCAACCTATTCCCAGTGTCCGCAGTCAGTGATTTGCAGCAAGAAAGGAGAGGGTCTCCCGAGGGACAACCTCACAGATGGCAGGAAAGGGGGCCTTGGTGGCACAAGGGAGGTGGGACGTATGGGGCGATTGACATTCAGCCTGGGTGCCCAGCAAGCCGCCAGCGCCCGGCCCAGTGCTGTGCCATTCGGGGCCTCGCCCCCCTGCCCAGAGACAGGCAGGGCAGCCGTATGGTCAGAGGCAACAAGATCCAAGTGGTGTCAAAGAGGACAGACTGAGAGGGGCCAGGGGCCCTCCCTGCCAGCAGGGCTCTGCAGGACAGATGGGGAGTCTGGGAGGGATGTCCTGCAGCCTGGAGATGCTGTTTCTGTTGTGGCCTCTCGTTGGGTTTCCGTAGTTTTTGCTGAGGCATTTAGCCCGGATGTGATCTAACTGTGCTGCACCCGCTTTGCTGTCAAGGAGGGGGGAGCAGCCGACTGAGCAGGTTGAGGCTACCGCCCCTACTGGGGTCTTAGGGGGGGCGGAGGAAGGACGGCAGGGGGCCCGCGCGTGCCTCCGAGCAGCGTGTCACTGTCGCTGGTCAGGCTGACTCCAGAGCTTCAGTCTTTGCCCGACTCCAGGCCGCCTCTCCTGCAGGAGGCCCTGACATCCAGGCCGTGCCCGATGGCCCGTCTTCCTCTTACAGGGGCCTGTTCCAGCCTGGTCCTCCCTCTCAAACTTACCCTGGGGACCTACCTCTGGCCCTCCCTGGGGGAGGAGGCCCCTTTGGGTCTCCCCGCCTCCTCGGGCCGCTCACCATCGTCCCATCCGCCTGGTGGGGCCTCTTCCAGTCCTGTGACTCTCAAGGCTCCCTGTGCCTGCCTGGGCAGCCCCACCGCCTCACGAGCCTCCGTGCCTGGATTCTGGCCTGTGCTTCTCTCACGCAGCCCCTTTCAAGGCCCCAGCCTCTGTCCTCCTGGGTCCTCTGAGGTGGGGGAAACAGGTGCAGGGGGGCCACAGCCAGAAGAGGAACACTGTCCTCGCCCCGGGAGCCCACGAGCCCCTCCGAGCCCCTCTGACCCGCACTGGGCCTCCGCTCTAGTCTCGCCGGTGGGTCCTCACACCTGTGAGTGATGTTTATAAAGAAAATTGCTTGTGACTTAGGGAGCTAAACTAGAGCTCTGGAGGGCTGGTGAGGAAGCCAAAACGGTTGAGACCAGACGAGGGGAGCCTCCCCTGAGGGGTGGGGCAGGGAGAGGGTGAACTGAGTCAACTGGCATTCGGGGAAGTCCACTCACAGTAAGTCTGTGGCAGGGAAGGGGTATGAAAGCCTAGGAACGTGGTGTCCTACCTCGGAGCCCTGAGGTGGCCCCCCTGTGGCCAAGGTGGGTGTCCTCCTGTGCTGGCCACTGCCCGGGCTTCTCTCACATGCCTTTTCAGAACCTGAATCCCACAGAGAAGCTAGACCATCTGGGTACCTGTGGGGCTGCTTAATCACTATTAACAAGGCTTTCAGAGATGGATGTTGTGTGAGCACAGTCGCACCTGGAGGAAGGTCGGCTGAAAGGGTCATTGGGCAGGTCGAGTGCCAAAGGGCCTCTCGCTCCTGGAGGAACTACCAGGCCCGCAACATGCAATGGAAGGGAAGACGTGGCATTTGTCCACGTGATAAGTCTTCGTGGAGACCCTGTCTGTCAACCTTTAACTTTAGGATCTGTGCAGAGTTCCTTTTTCATGAAGCAGCCAATTCTCTTTAGCTGGATGATCGTGCGGTCCTGCCCTTGAAGCAGAACCACTTTCCGTGGTCCCCGCTGGGGATTGACTGTAAACACCTGGGGAGAAAGGGGTCTCTCCTGCAAACACTAGGCCACAGTTGGTATCAACAGCTCTAGACTCAGGATTCAGAAGTCATAGGCCAGTAATCCTACAACTGGACAGACTTCTACCCCCGAACCATGAAGAGTGGGACGCTTCCTGGTCAGAACACGGGTGTGTTGAGGTCTTCGCTCTCGGGGGGAAATCCCCAGCCTGCACATGGAGAGCCTTCTTTGGTTTTGGTTTTACAAGATTTCCCCTTAGCATCTAGTGCTTCCTGAAATGTCTGGGCATCAGAATTGGGATCTAGAATTTCGTCTTCGTATTTCTGATTTTCCACGAACAGGAAAAGCACGCTGGAATGTTTTCACGCCATTTCAAAAGAAGAAAGACATTTAAACAACATTCTATTAGAAACTCCTCTGGGTAATGGAAGCAGAGTAGCCAGAGAGAAATAAGTGGTGGGATGGCCAGGCTGCCTTCACAGGACAGGTCAAGGGCTAACTATTCATAATTCAAGCACACTGACCTTACGGGGTAGCATTGAACTCTTGAGCTGTTACAGCTCTGCCTGGAGCCCTTTCCAGTCTCAAGTGTTCAATTTTTCCTGTGATGCCGTCCCCATCTGTCAAAATGTTGGTACGCACACGAGCCAGGACAGAACTGAGATGGGTCTCCCTAGGCAAAAATCAACTTCCATACAAATTCAGATATCTCAGTTCTGGGTCACTCCGTCCAACTTCGGAACTTGCCTGACCCGCTTCTCTGTATGCTTTCAGTGAATGTGTATCTACTATTTTTTGTGTCTAAAGATCAAGCTTGTTAGACATCTGTGTTGTACAAACGCGCTCTCTTCTGCCCTTTTTAATCTGCTCCAGCGTCAGCTACTGAGAGGGTCTGCGGGAATTTCTCTCCGTGCTGATGTGTTCACGGCTCTTTGAGGCGTACTCGATTTTCCTTTGTACGTTTTGAGGCTGAGCCTGCTTCCCTCTCTTGGTTTTTCAATTTCCTCTTCGCTTTTGACCCTGGGGATTTATTTTGTAAGTTCAACTATGGATTTGTTAAGAAATTTGTAATGGAGGGTTTTCCAAGATACTTAGTCACCAGATTATGATTTCCTCACTCGATTCTCCTGTCGCTCAGCTGCAGACAAATGTTAAGCCCTGGGTGTTTTTTTCTGGGATTCGAAAATGAGCATCTTTTGGAGCAAGCTGTCTGTAGGAAGAGCTGAGGTTTCCTAGCATCCCAGCATGAGGATGGAGAGGGTGCCAGGGCACTGTGAGGCCGTGAGAGCCCCCCGTGCACCCCGCTGCCCCAGTGGATGGAGCGTCTCGGAGGATGCATAACCACAGCGTGCGCCACCCGTGTGTGCGCACGCGGGGGCCCTGAGTCTGCCTGGGCAAGCCGGAATGTGCTGCTGGAGAGGGAGCCGCTTCACTAAGAAGCCTAAGGTCCTGCTCATTAGCTGTCCGCAGGGTCCCTCTGTAGCGTCAGAGACTCAGCAGCTGGCTCCAGGTTTCCTGGCTCGCCTTCCCCCTGAGGCTCGGTTTGCCCTGGCGTTTGGCTTCCTGCAGGTGGTGAGCCTCTCGGCCTCCTCTTCCAGGTGGCTCTCAGAAGGGGCCGCAGGAGGAGGGAGGGTGGGAGGCAAAGCTGGCTGCTACTTGGAAGGGGTGACCAGGGGCGCCTGAGAAGGCTGACTCTGTCCAGAGGTGGGGCCGCGAGGGGGTGCCCTGCTTCGGGCTGTCTGGGATGTGGAGCTCTCAAGGCGGTGGGGGGCACATAAAGGTAGAATCCAGAGATAAAAGGCTCGGCTGGAACGTCAGGGTTTACAAACATGCTTTTGTGCACTTACTCCGTTGGGCCTCACCCTCTACTTAGAGGCCGTGGTGTCCCTGTGAGTAGGGAGAAGCCAGGAGGCTTAAGTGGTTGGGCAGGTAGACCGTCAGGAAGCGGCCCCCTTGCTGTCGGATTCCGGGTGGATCGCTCCCTTTGAGTAGCCCGCCCAGAAAAGGAAACAGGGATAGACCTTCAGAAGGAGAAAAGACTCTGGAGTTCCCCAGGCTGACTTCTTTATTTTACAGGTTAAAACAAAAAAAAGATACAAAAGAGGTAAAGGGAGTTGTCCAAGGCCATACCAGAGTCAGTGGCAGACCAGCTGAGACCCCTCAAAGGTTTTAAAAATAAATTGTCTCCCCCCTTGTGTCCATTTTAACGCCCCTCAGAGATCTGAGCTGTAGCTCAACCCACTTGGCTCTCAGGTAAGTCCCTTCCTAACCCGGACCATCCATCACTGACTCATGGATACATCACCTATTACAGACACAGGATGAAGACTGAGAGGCATGAGGTGTTTTACACAAATGACGCCTCATTTAAAGCTCATTGAAATTCACATTATCTCCATTTCATACATAAAGAAACTGAAGCTCTTGAAAGATCATGTCATTTGCCCAAACTCACGGTGCTAGAATTGGACATCAGGTTCAAAGGACTCCAAAGCTATGCTTCTAACCACCATTATTAGCATATTATAGCTTCACCTAAGAAGGAAAAATTAACCTCAGATTCCAAGGAGAGGTTGAGAATACTGGGAACAGCAAATAACGTGAACAACAGGTAACAAAATCATTGGCAACACTCTTACCAAAATATGAAAGACATTTCAAGATTTTTCTGCAAGCCAAAACATCTCTCTCAGAAACACGTTATTGAAGATTCCAGTTCTTTGTGTTGCCATCTTCTAGACCCCTCGCATCGTACCCTGCATTCGTCTGAGGTTTCTCTGTGGGAGGGCCGCAGACTGGGAGATCGACCAGCACCATCGTCTCATTAAAGATCAAACACCGGATGACCAGAAAAAGGGTGCACAATGGAAGGCATGAGGTTCAGAGGCCCCAGTCCCTGAAAATTCATTGCCCTTAATTTCTCTTTGACTGGAAGCAGCATAGTGTTAAAATGCACAGACCCTGGAGTCTCCACACACATGTTCGAACCTTGCCTCCATCACTTACTAGCTGTGTGATTTCAGGCAGCTTGGCTAACCTCTCTTTACCTCTGCTCCCCCATCCATACACGGGAGGATTCATAGTACCTACTTCATAAAGTTGTTCAAAAGATTAAATGAGTTAACATTAAAGTGCTTAGAACAGTGCCTGATGCATTATAGACACAGTTTTTGTTGAATTTTTTCAAATGTGTGGACAGATAGCTTAACAAACAATATTTATTGAATACCTGGTACGTGCCAGGAACTATGCTAGGGAGTTTTTCATGCTATGAAGAAAACCTTGTCATGATTATATAAAAGCCCTTCCTACAGCTGGGGCAGCCAGTTCATAAGGCCGAGGTGCCCAGTGGGGTGCTGGGCCACCAGGGCTTCGTGGACAGGGAGACCCCCTCAGGGGAGGCAGAACCAGATACTCTCATAAAGCTCCTCTGAAGATCACCGCTAGTTATCCTTCATCCAGCCTCCGGAATGGTGCCGGTTCCCTGGAGCAGCCCTACGGGCCGACTTGGGCATCCTCAGGGCTCTGTTCCCGGGGAAGGCCCAGCCTGAGCAGGCAGCAGCTACGAGAGCTCACAGTTCCCATCTAGACATTATTCCCAGCATGGTGCCTGCTTTATATTTCCAAAGCCTCAGCTCTCCAGGAAAAGAAGTCAGCTGCTACCTTCACCACCCACCGGGACTCCTCTGGCCAGTCTCCCCCCACACACAGCCAGCCTTTCATGTCCTGCTTGTGGGTGAATTTCCCGTCCTGTGTCCATCGCTCCACTTACTGAACTGCACCTTGTTCTTTCCCGACGCCTTCTCCTGGGGTGAGGCCCGCTGTGATCACCTCCTCCTAGATCTGGTGTCTCCTGAACCCCCACCAGGGGAGAGCCAGACCCAGAGCTCAAAGCCCAGGAATTAGGTCGTGAGCTCAGAATTTCTAGGAACCCTGCTGCCGTCCTAGTGTGGGCAAGGCTGGGAGTGAGCTCTGCATGGAGAGAGCGTGTTTCCACGCTGGGAGTGAGCTGTGCATGGAGAGAGCGTGTTTCCACGCTGGGAGTGAGCTCTGCGTCACCACAAAGGCGTGAGCTGAGCCTGGGCACTGAGTGTTGAGCAAGGAGCAGGACGTGAGGAGGAAGCTTGGAGAACTCAGGTGTACGAGCCAAGGACAGTGATGACTAATGCCCAGGGGACTGTTTCCCTGGGCCGAGAGGGCTATGGGGATGTCCCCTGAGACGCACTGCCAACTCTGTCCACTTCGCCATCCTGGTAGCCTCCTGCCTTCTGCTTTTGAGGATCAGCTTAATGTGCACCCCGACCCAATAATCAATAAGCCTAAGCAGAGGTAGAAGAAGGGGTGCAGGACCCTAAGCAAACACAGTGCTCTGTGGTCCCGGATGCCGTAAACCCCTGGCGGAGAAGGTAGAAATTGGCCCGTGAGGTCGAAAGCCTTTCAGCACAGTGGCCGTAACCCCGAGACATCAGTCCGCTGAGCTAAAGGCCGAAGGCATACCCCAGGGTGCTCCTCAGGGAACATTCTGGGCCTTCCACGCCATGTTAATACTAACCATCCTTCATCTCGGTAATAGAAACTTCAGAGCGCTCCTGCTCACGACGTTTCTGTTGCTCCTCAGGGCAGCCCTGGAGAGGGAGGCGGAGAAGGTGTTGTCTCTGTTTTGCAAATGAAGAGAGCAAGGCTCAGAGAAGCTACAGGACTTGCCCAGGGCCAGAAGGCACAGACGTAAGATTAAAAAAGTGTCTTCTGACTCATCTGCTATTTTTCCACTTTGCCATCCTACCAGCCTTCAGGCTCCACATCTGAGCACCAAGCTTAATGTTCAGCCAACCAAGAAAAAGAGTCAGTCGCCTTGCATTTGGAAAACTGGCATGGATGGGCTCCATTGAATCTGACTTGTGACTGTCTTTGATAAAATGCAGATCCCAGGCTGGACACTTTGCTGACTTGCCTGAGATTGTGCTTCGTGACCTCTCTTAAAGTCATAAAGCAGCTGAAAGGGGATCTGGGGAAACATCTGACTCATCCCTGCCCCTCCTCCAAGAAACCCCGAGGCGGGTGAATGTTCTGCACGATGCAGGCCCTTCCGCACACCCCCTTTGCCCACGGAAGAGCCTTCCGTCCCTTTGAAAGCACAGGCGAAGTGCTGGTGCCGTGGTGGCGTCTGGTACCAGCCTGCGAGATGCCCGGGTAGGCAGAGTGCCAGAGGCGCTCCGGGATGATTTGCCGTTCAGACAGGTCGGGCGGGGGAGTGAGACCGGTAGAAGTACATCCAAAACATCAAATCTTGCCTCGGTTCCTTCTGGGAGGCTCCTGTGACTGGGAAGGGTGAGCGTGATGGGAACGCCCTCGAGGGAAGAGGCGGTCGGAGGCAGACAGGATGTGGGCAGCCCTCCGCCGCTATCCAGGGTTCAGCTTTTTGTACATCCTGCACTTTGGTTAAAATGGATTCAGCCCTATTCGAGGGCATCCGGCCACCTGGCCACTTGGCTCAGTTTCGTATCCAAGGTCTGATGGGTGCCTTTGAAATGAAGGTCAAGGCTAGCAGGTGGTCCCCCCATGCCCACCCCTTCGTAGCTTATTCAGAGAAACTCAGCACCTCTCCCTTACAGGCACGGGTTAGAAGAGAAGGGTGCTGTTATTTTTTAGAAAGATGAATGAAATCACAGAGAAGCCCTGGGTGGGGCAGCCCATGGGGAACAGAGAGGGGCTTCCCCCATGAGGAGCGGCAGGTCTTTCCTTCCCTGCGGGCTCTGGACCTTTGGTATGCTTTCTTCCCCTTGAAGATTTTGCCCTGAGGGAAGTTAGTTCGCACCTTGTTACTGAAGAAAATAACTGAGGTTGAGAGATAAACAGCCACCCACTCCCTGTCTGTCAGGAGTCAATGCAGCTTAAGGAGAATGGAGACCCCTCTCAGCTCCCGCCGCCCGCCCCGTCTCACTCTCCTCCTGCTCCATCATGAGGACGGCCAGCCACCGCCTCCGTGTCCCTGCCCCCACCTTTGGGAGCTGAGCTAATCCTTTAGGAAATATTTAATGTTCACATGCCTCCCTGCACTGAAGCAGTGTAAGGGTCCCTGTGATTGGGTTTAAATCTGTCTCTTTCATTTCCTACAAATGCATTGCCATCTGTTGATTTCATTCCTGTGACACCCACATGCAGATCCTCCATAAGGCAGATCAGACCCATTCCTAGACCCTCCCTTACTCACAGCTCTCTCCTCCCATCCAGATGCCTGGGCATGAATGGATCTGTGAAGCCGTCTAATCCCACCTCCCGCACACATACACGCGCACACACACACACACACACACGCATGCATTGGACAGACCATCGGGCGATTTTGAGTTTTGGTGTCTGTTTCCTGACCAATTAGAAGGAGGCACTCACCACTCCTTACCCTTGGGGACTCTGGTTCCGGGCCCCACTGATTTGGGTCTGGGGATTCCTCGCTGCCTCTCAGCTGTTCTGGCCGCCTCCTCATTATCCAGTGATACAATCCCCTTCTGTTTCATTTTCACTGCGGCACGTTAGCAGGGCGTGTAGCCTCTGTCCTTCAGTCTCGAGGGCGTCCAGTTCCCCCCGTCCTGCCCTCGCGCTGCCACGGCTAGTCGGGCTTGGACAAGGGCTGAGGGACGCCATCTGGCCGAGTGCTCAGCGCAGCGCCTGACGTGAAGGGTTAAGGGCTCCGCACGTGTTGATGTGAGTGTCGTTTTAGTATCTGCCCGGCCGGTCACCTAACCTCGTGGTCCTCAGCCCTGTCTGCCCTCTTCCCACCGCCTCCTAGTTCAAGCCTCACCTTTTCTCGCCTGGATTACTGCCACGGCCACCCCACCAGCCTCCCCACCCGCCGTGTCCACGCACCCTTCCCCTCTGTCACCTGTCTCTGCGTCACAGTCGGCGGGCATCTCGGAGTAGAAGCCTGACTGCATCACCCTTCCTACTGTTAATGCCTCCCAAGGTCCCCATGCCCTTTGAGAAAAAATTCAAACTCCTTACCAAGGAATGCCAACCCGACCCTCCCTGCACAGGAGCCCAGGGCCTCTGATCCATCTCATCGCCAGCCCCTCCTTGTGCCTCAGCCAGAGCCTCACCAGATCGCATGCCGTCCCTCGCCGTGATGCCCCTGGCCTTTGCCCGAGCAGTTCCCCAGGAGCGGCCACCCTCCTTCTCCTGCAGAAACACCCGGCACCCCCCCAGAGGCCCTCCCCGGCACCCCCGCAGTCCTTGCCGCTGTCCCCACCTCTAGACGTATTAGTAGCTAGCTCTTAGGCATTCCCAAATATTTCATGCCTCAACATCTGTAATTCCCCCAACCCCGTGAGTCACTGTCACTCTTATGGCCCCTTACAGATGAGGAAGTGGGGACACGAAGATTAAGTGGCCTGCCAAGTTGCCCGGCTCTTTAGAGCTCTGATGTGAAGCCAGCGATCAGTGCAGAGTCTGTGCTTGTAATCCCCAGGCCCTGTGGCCTCTCGTGCTGTTGAGCAAACCCTGGCTGTCTGGGCTGCTCTCTGTAATGCTGCTGTCTGGCTTCCCAGCGTTATAATCAAGGTTTCTAGCCCTGAACCATGTCTGTAGTCCAGTCTGCATATTCGCGGTCACTGTCCCATGCAAGCACTTCCAGGCATCTAGGAGTGGTCCGCACATCTGATGGCCGTCTTCTGTGTTCCCAGCGCACTGACCTCGTCCTTCCTGGCGGGGCACCTCAGAAGGTGGTGGCATGTGTGGGGAGGAACCAGTGGCCGTGGGATCTGCACCTGCAAAGGGTTGGTCGTGGGCTGGGTGGGTAGCTGTGCCGCCCCTGGAATATCCTACCCACTGCTAGACAGGCTGTCTTCTGCCTTAAAGGAGTCTGGCCCTGCTGTGGGGTCTGCAGAAACCTGCCCCCATTCCCCCGCACACACCTGCATGGCCTTCTGCAGCCCGTCTCCCCAGGGTCCCTGGCTGGTGGCACTGCCACCATGGCTCCAAATGCTGGGAGAGTCCAACCGCTTACTTCCATCCCCAGGGCAGGACAGCCCACCTTGGACTTTGATGAGGAAACCGTGGCACCAGGGGGACCCTCGTAAAGCTGCTCATACTGTCCTCCTTTGGGGACACCACGGGCCTGACCACCAGTGTCCATAGGAAGGACAGCCCTGCTCCCCTCCGACTGCCCGCGAAGCCAGGTACAAACTCAGCCCAGGCAGGAGCAGTCCTGATGTTCATGTGCTGCCTCCTCCGGGAAGCCTTCCCTACTTCCCTGAGAGTGAATTAGAGGCCCTCCTTCTCTGGTCCCTTTGAACTCCGCTCCAGATCACCATGGCCATCTTGTTTATCAGCTTGGATGTTTTCACTAGACTATAAGTGTCTAGTGTGTAGAGACCTTTTCCTTCCCGACTCTAGCCCCAGGGTTCAGTGCGGTCGATGGCATCTACTGGCCTCAACAATGCCTGTTGATTGGAGAGTCGGTCTGATTGCACAGGAGGCCGTGGTGGCTGGTTTGGCTTTGGAGACACCTGGTTTGGAATTCTGCTACTCCTGAGGACCATCGAGAAGGTGGGAAATATGTTGGTCTGAGATTTACCTACAAAGCTTCTACATTACGGAACTTCTCTTGGCTGTTTCTGAAGTTGGCCCATCTTCTGAATCCAGTGCAGGCCTCCCCTTCTAACGTAGCTGGCATACCTTCATGGGCCTCCGCGTTCTTGTCTGTGAAATGCGAGCGTGGGCTGGCCAGGGCAGGTTCAGGGGTCCCTGTTGCTACTTTGTGATTTGGAGAATATGGAGAGAATACCCCAAATAGAAGAGCACCTGGGTGTTCTTCATATAGCGTTCAAAGGACTGTAGGTGCTTAGGGAGGGAGCATAACAGCGT
Source organism: Phataginus tricuspis (assembly GCA_029783875.1). Taxonomy (NCBI): domain Eukaryota; kingdom Metazoa; phylum Chordata; class Mammalia; order Pholidota; family Manidae; genus Phataginus; species Phataginus tricuspis. The sequence continues at coordinate 26,303,557 of JAQQAC010002701.1, read as the reverse complement.
CTTGAATTAGGCAAGGTGCTGCCCTATAGAAGACAAAGGATTAGCCTCTTCTGAAAAGCTCCAAAGGTTAGAAACAAGACCAATTATTAATCGATTCAGCAAATGTGTATCGAGGCACTCACTAGGTAACAGGGATGCCGTCATGAACAAAACAGACAGAAATCGTCACCCTCATGGAGTTATAGTCTAGTGAGTGGAGACCATCCAAAAATAAAACTGATGGGATGGGTGGGGGCGTCTTGGACTCCCAGAGTGGGTGCCTGGACGCTCTCTGGGATTCTGGTCAAGGGAAATTTTAATACTTAGAATCTGTGCCCAGTGGCTGGTTCCTTTTAGCCGTGCAGTCCCGTGAGTGTAAGGTAGTTGAGGCCGGCGCCCAGCCCCCAGTGGCAGCTGTCCCTGCAAGAGGAGCAGCACCCCGATGCAGCTGCTCCGTGTGGCAGGCACCCCAAGCCAGCAATTCCCGTGCAGGGTGGGGCGGGGCGCTGAGGCAGACAGGACCGCAGAGGTGGGCAACCGGGCTGGAGGACCGATCAGTGGCTCAGGAGGATGAGGAGAGGGTAATAGGGAGCTGGGGCGCGGAGCCCTTGATGGGGAGAAGGAGGATGGCCCCAGTAGGTGACAAAGAGGAGCCGCTGCCTCGAGACTGGGACAGCAGCCTCCCCCTGCCCCCGGCCCTCCTGCAGGCCGGAGGGGATGAGGGGCACAGGGGACTCCAGCCACAGGCTCTCCTCTGCAGCCTGCCCGAGGTCACCTGCCTCCGGGGTCTGGCGTCTGCTGCTGCTGTCCGCCTTGACTCCCTCCCATTCTGAGCCTTCTGAGCTCCTGCACGTGGGCTGTGGGGAGAAAGCCTGCAGGTGTGGAGCAGACGCAGCGGAAGCAGAACCTCGGGCTGCAGACGGCTCACTTCGCGTTTACTGCCCTGAAGTTTAGGGCTGTTTATGCCTGTCAGTGTGGGAGCAGGAACGGGGGCCTGGAGCTTCAAGTTTGGGAATCCTGACATTTGTTTTCTCAGTAATTCTGTGAGATAGGTAAAACAGGAAGCATCTCCTCTAGCCTGCGCGTGAGGAAACAGAGTCATGGGGGACTCGTTTATCCATATTTATGGAGCTACAAGAAGTATTGGGACCAGAACAGTATGACAGTGAAAAAATTACTAGACTTGTAGTCAAGTCCTGGATTCCAATTCCAGCTCTGCTACTGTCTCACTGTGTAACTTAAGATATATTGATTTTCTGATGAACTTTTTTTATGTATAAAATAAGTAAACCAGGAAATGGAAATACAGCAGATAGGTGACATCTTGGTCCCCTCAGTTCCTCTGTGCCTGGGCAGACATGACAGCTCAGTCACAGCACACTTCCCCACTGAGCAGCCCTGCGGTCCTCAGCACCTCACTCGGGAGCCAGCAGCCTCTGCAAAAAAACCAGAGTCAGCACTGAACTGAAATCCCTCAGCTAGGTCTCCAGGTTCTTTTCCGGTCTAACATTTTGGTCGTGGAAACCAGGTCTCCTCCCGGCCAGCCAGCCCATGCTCTTTCTACCAGGTCAGCCTGGAACATTCCTTTCCATAGATCACTAGAAAAATGAGAATGAGAAGGTCTGGGTTCAGGCCCTTGCGCTCCCCCTTAGTTTCCTTGTGGCTCGAGTATAATAGCGCCTGCCCTGCACAGTAGTTATGAGGGTTGAAGGGCAGAAGGCGAGTCCCAATTCTCACAGTGCAGAGTGCTATACAAGCACGCTCACTCGGCAGACATGTGGGGAGCGCCCTCTCAGTGCCGGGCCCCAACGATCATGGGATGTGGAGCCTTGTCTGTATTTGCTCAGTCCAGAAACTCGAGCTCCCCACCAGGCATCTAGATCCTCTTCCTGCTCAGGGAGAGAGCAAGGACTCTAGACTCTAGATCCGGAGCAGACACACCCTGCGGCGATGGGCAGGGCCGCCCGGGGCTGAGACAGGAGATGGATTTGCCTGTCACACAAGGCCACCGTCCACGGGCACAGTGCTTTTTCTTTTGACAGAAACGTCCTGTTACTCCTTCACTCTCTGATCTGCTCTCTGGTCTTCTCTTTGGGGTCATTACTTACCGCTAAAAGTCACGCTGTACAGAGGAGGAGAAGTAGGGGCTCCCGGTGTGCAGTAATACCGGCGGCGAGAGCCAGCAGCCAGGCAGCGTCAGGGCAGAAGGGTGCCTTTTTCTCCTGGGGCAGCCATAAGCCCTATCTAAACTACTGAAGGAGGTGCTACCTGGAAGTTCGTCTGCAGCAGGGAAGGCCTCCTAGGTGGACCGAACTCTTTCAGGGAACTTGTAGGAACCTCAGAATTGGCCTAATTAATGTTTTGCATAGTAATATACCTGTTTTCATGGTAGACTTAATTCATTTCTTTAAACACAATTCTTCAGGTGAAAGATGTTAATGGCTTCTCTCCTGCCCTGCTGAGCAGAGCCTAAGAGTGTGATAGTTTCAGGCCAAATAAAAGAAGTTAGTACTTTTCACCGTAGGTAATATATGTATGAAAATCATTACTCCCAGGAACAGTATGGCTGGAATTATAAATAGATTCCAGGGATGAACTTTCAGAACATCATGGATGACAGATATAAATTGGGTTATTAAAGAGATGGTATAGGGACATTTCCTAAGTGTATAAAGTCAACATTATGGATGGGTCTCCCGTTTCCCTCCATGATGCCACCGTCGCAGTGGGCTAAACGCTGGCCTCACCTTCTGAGGTGTTTTAAGTTCCCTTGCACCCCTCTTTCTAAGTCAGTTAAACCTCCACTCTTTTTCTTTCTTTCTTTCTTTTTGAGGTTAGGGTCTCTTTGAATTGGTCATTTCTTCAGAACATTCTGGAATGACTCGGAAGGCCTGGAGGGTGCTACAGACCAACCGTAAGACAGAAAACCACAGCTCCAGCCCTTCCTCAGCCACCTAGTTGCCTGGCCCTGGGGTGTCACTGCCCTTCTCCTGCCTGCTTTTCCGTTCACAAAGCGGGGTAGTTAGACTCAGTCTCCACTGAGGTCCCTTTGGTGGAAAATTCCTATGAGTCTACAGATGACTGTGATGTGCACACCCTTCGAGGAATGCCGAGAACCAAAGAAGACTGCTTGTCTCGCTCTTCAAAAAGGATAAAGTGGTGGGTTCCCCCCTTCTGACAGGGGACAAACAGTGCAGGGGCGGTCAGGAAACCACTGTCAGATAGGGAAAAGCCCCCTAACATCCTTTCCTTCTAGCCTGGTAGAGGAAGCAGGGAATACAGGGGGAGAGCGTGGGTGTGTAAGCGGCAAATCTGAGTCCAGGTGTGGCCCAGCCACCTGCTGAATCCATCTCTCGTTGGTAAAATGGAGATAAACAGAACATGTGGGAGTGTGGTGACAATGAAATGAGACCAGTCCATAAAGTGTTTTGTCCAGTTCCATATAGAAAAATGCTCATCAACTAATAATAGAGAGAGGAGATGGCAATTCCAAAGCAGGACAGTTACCATGACGAGCTCCTCAAGAATAGTCATCAGAGAAAGACAAGCCGTCGCAGCTGAAAGAAGCGGCCTGGGGGAAGGTTGCATGCGAAGCGCACAGCTATGCGAAGACCTGCTTAAATAAACAGCCCTTAGATTAGTGTAGGAAAACATTTCTAATCAGTAAAAGTCAGATTCAGTGTTCCACATTATCTCTACGGTTCTTTTTCTTCTTTAAGGTTGCTCAACTATGCAGATTAATATTGTTTACAAGTTGTATAGATTTTAATAAATCAGTGGAAATGACAGTTATATCCTGGTGGACTTCGGGCAAAGAGCCTCGCGTGAAGCAGGATTGTGGTTCACATCCCCGTCACCTGCCGGCAGAATATGCAGAGTGCGGGTTTATAGAATTGTACCTGTAACGTGCATCTTTGGGAAGGTGTAGCTCTAACCCTAAAACTAGGAAATATGAAGCATCCTCTCCTTAAGTTCTCATAACCTGCTCCTGACAAAGGCCACAGCGGCCTCACTAAGAGTTCAAGTACTGCATGCAGCTGATGAACCAGGACTCTCTGCTCTGCAAAGCTCAGCCGTTGTTCCCCACACATAAAGCCACACGTGAGCCCAGGTCCAGGCTGTCGAAGAAATCCTGTTCCCAGAGAGAAGAAGAGAGCCACTTTGCTATGGTCCCTGCGCTGCGAAGATCCTGCCCGTTCCATGAACGATCTATGCCTTCCCTTACTGTTGGAAGTGCCGATTCCACAGCAAATTCCCAACACTGCTGGTGACCTTAGACTGGCCCCAGAGACACTTCCCACATCCCAAAGGCATAAACAGGACAGTGGACACCTCTACAAACTGCCCTGACCATGTCCATCATGGTTTTCCTTAGGAAACCAGCAAATATGATGAATTGTTTCGTCACACCAATGAGCTGGTATTGTTACTCAAGTCCCAGTTTATCTAATAATAGTTTGGGGCAGTTAACAACAAAGCTCACCTTACTGGTTCCTACAGCTGATGTAGTGAATTTTTTTAGTAGTGGTTCCTTCATAGAAAACAACTGGACACAAGTAGCTATTGAACTTGGCGCCTTCATCAGGACGTGGGCATCTCTGATTAGTAGAACCATTTGGCAAGAGGGAACGACCAGTGGGGAGAGTCATGCCTTGGAGGGAAGGGTGCTGTCCCACTGTCATGCTTTACAGATGCTTGAGGACTTGCGCCGGGTTCCTCAGCTTCTGCGCCCGGCTTCAGTCTTCCGCCCCTTTTCCATCCCATGGCTCACCCGCAGGACCTGAGCCCAGATGCTCAGGAAGAACAGCCCCTGTGTCTGCCGAGCCCCTCCTCCCAGGCGCCAGTAGGCCGCCCCTCTGCTCTCCAGCCCAGCAGTGCAGCCGCCGAGGCCTGGGACAGGGCTCCCAGCCTGGCCTTCCCATCACTGGACTGCGACTCACCGGGCCGCGTCCCAGGCTTCATGAGAGCGCTTTGGGCAAGGAGACCCGCCCTCCATGCTGTCTGATCTGAGCAAAGCCACTGCCTGCTGGAGGGTTTCCTCTCCCTAACAACCTTCCCCACGTGGTCCAGCAGAGTTCCTTCAACCCAGACCCGACTGGCCGTCCTGCAAGGATGGGGTTTGCTGCCCTCTGATTTCTGGCACTGCCTCCCACTGTCTTGCTGAATTTGGACGGGCTGTAGAAAAGCTTCCCGACACAGGAAAGGGGGAGACCACATTATCCTACCTGGGCCCACATGCCTGCCATCCCTCGGACATCTACCAGGCTTCATAATGACGTTCTCAGTTGGTCCCGTGCTTCTGAGTTCCTGCCACAGTGTCTGCCTTGCGGATGGAGTCCAGGAGAAGGAATGCGGGGCTGGGAATCAGGGATCCTGGGGTCAAGGCCTGTTTCTGCTGCTGAAATAGTGCTGTTATCTTGGGAAACCTTCTGTAATGCCTCAGTTTCTTCATCTCAATCATAGGGTTAGTAATGCCTGTTTTATGCTAATTCAGGGTTTTTCAGCAGTAGCCCTGTCAACATATTGACCCAAAAGGTTCTTTGTGGTGGGAGGCTGTCCTGGGAAGTGTGGGGTGTGTGGCAGCTTTCTCGGCCTCCAGCCACCAGGTCAGGAGCAGCTTCCCATTGTGACAACCAGAAGTGTCTGCAGACATTGCCAAGTGTCCCCTTGGGGCCGAAATTGCCCCTAGTTGAGAACCACTACATGAACTCATAGGATTGTCAGTCAACAATGTGCACAAGAACAGGGTGCCATGCTTGTTTATATCGTCTGTTAGCATCTTGGTCTAATCTGATTTGACTATAAATACACAGAAGCAGAAAGAAACAGCATATTCCATGCCAGACCCCTACGTGATCAGCAGGTCCCTCCATACGTCTTTGCTTTACTTCATGCAATTCAAATACGTTTCTTGTAACTTGTTTAATATCTGCTGTGTGTGAAGAGCCAGGAAGATGAATAGCTGGCCTGCTCTCGTGGGTGATAAATCCCAGTGGGAGGACTATGTAACCACAGAGACGAGGGACGCTGTGTGTGCGTGTCGAAGACCAGAAAGCGGTGCTCGACAGCAAAAAGCAATCGGCCCCGAGGGTTGGGCACAATTTCAGCAGGCAGACCCCGAGCAGCATAGCCTGCAGGTGGTCCAAGCAGAGGGAACACCGTGGCTGAGCGCAGAGAAGCACATAGAATTAGCGGACGCGGCAGCAGGAAGCAAGACCTGGGGGCCAGCTTACAAAGTCTCTGAACGTCAGGTTTGTGATGTGTCCTTGCCCGAAGGGCCAATGCGGAGCCCTGGGAGAATTCTGGGCAGCAGGGTGGCGTGGTCAGAGCCGTTGGAGTGTCTGTCTGGTGGTGGCGTCTGGCGTGGGCTGGAGTGAGAAGCCAAGTCTACGTGCATCCCACACATGACTGGGGACCTGAGCCGGTGGCCATGGTGGGAGTGGGGGTAGCGAGGCAGAGGGAGAAACAGTGGCCCAGGGAGGTGGAGGGGAAGGGCAGGGGGCAGAGGGGACTACAGTTTTGGATCTGGGTTGCTGAGAAGGAGGTTGCCGTTAACAGAACAGGAGGAGAAGGGAAGAACCAGGAATCGGGACCTTGGGGCACTGCAGCAGGCCCGGAAAGGCATGAAATGTGTGGGTGTCCCAGACACCTGAACCACCTCACGCTTCCTGGGGGAAAGGCACACGCAGCTGTTGACTCAGCACATTGTTTTCAGTGGAGACGGGCTTCTCGGATCCATTCATCATTTTGTTGGGGCTATTTCTGTGACCCTAAAAAAATCGCAACCAGTGGAACAAAAGGAGCTGAGCCCGGGGCTTTCGTCTCTGGGCAAAGCACCTTTTTTAAGCAGAAAGGATCAGAGTTTGGAATCAACTAAGTTAACGGCAGGAGCCGAACTGCATGTAGAGCACGTGCCATATGCTGATTTTCCCTAATAGTCTAACAATATACCGGGATGCTCAGAATCTGTATACACTGGAGTGTGCCCACAGCAGGGGTGGAGGCCCAGGTCGGTCCAGCTGGGCTTCCTGCCACAGCTCACACACCCAGGCAGGAAAACAGACAGTGTGAGCAGGTCCCCTTGTTTGTGTCCCGCAAAGGTCTTCTGCCCTTCTCAGGGGCACCTCACTCACATTCACATCTCGTACCCTTAGCCGGTGGCCTGTGGCTTATTTTTCCCCAGCCCTTCTTATTATTTCATTCCAACACTGTGTGCCGTTGGGATGCTGAGATCCGTAAGTGTATCTAAGAGGGGACGGTCAAAGGGATGGCTCCCAGGACACCCATCCATCTTCCACCCTCCCTACATATTTAGTCATTAATATTTGTCTGCTGACCAGCCAAAGGGATTCTCCACCGTCTGTGGGTCTGCACGGGAAAGAAGGTGGTCCGCCCTCAGCCACTGTCGCTGACAGCCCTGTGCCAGCTTCAATCCCCTGGGGGAACTGGAAGGAAGGGCCCAAGGGTCAGGCTCTCAGGCTCTGGCTTATGGCTCTTGGCATCCAGTGGTGAAACTTTCTCCCCTCTACTCTCCAGCTGATCACCAGACATCAGTGACTTACTTGTGTGCAGCTTTTCACAGTCGAGCAAGCACTCTCATCCCCACAGGCCCAGCCAGTTGTTACAGTGGAAACTGGCTTGGGTATCACCCCTCTCCCCACTTCACAGAGGACTGATGTGCTGAGAGGGGTGACTTGCCCAAGAGCACACAGCTCCTGTGTGCAGTGCAAGGACCAGACCCCGGTCACCTGACTGCCAGCCCTGGCTTCTGCCCCCTGGCCACCTCCGTCAAGGCCCTTTACTTCCCCTCCTCCTGCCGCCGGCTTCCCCTGGTCCATTTCCCTGCTGGTGGGGTGAGGGATGAATAAAGAAGGAATAAATTAGTGAGTGAGGAATGAAGAAAATAATGAGAAATAGATACATGAATAAGGAATAAATAAATAGAAGAAATAAGTGGAGATATAAATAAAGCAGGAATTAAAGGAGATGAAATATGAAGAAGTTCCCAGTAATAGATCTAATTAGAGTGTCAAAATGGTATCTTTGACTTAGCTCTCCTATTTCTCAGTTTCTACATTTCCTCGAGTTCCTGTGTCCTAGGCTTTTATTTTATGTTTCCTGATACTCCTAGGATAAAGTGGTTATTTCTAAGATAATCACAGATGTGTGCTAAGTAACTCTGTGGGTCCATTTGGTACCTTAACAAGGGGCGGCTGCAGGTGAGCTGTGACCTGGGGCATCTCTCAGCCTGTGGATCTGATCTCACTGGCCTCCCCCTGACCGCAGTGGCTGTTCACACAAATTGGTGAACTAACGTCCTCTTTCTCTTTCCATCGCCAAGCTTCCCTTTCCCAGTGTCTCTGCAAACCGGCAGTATGTTTTTGGTGGCCGCAGGTTCCATTTCTACTAGTAATAACAATAACCATTTATTGAGCACCTGACGTGTCTAACACTTTGGACGAAACTGTGAGCCCAGACAGCAGGGCCTCCACTGACGGGAGTGGGACTGTGGAGACTCGAGGTTGGGGTCCCCTGGAACAGCAGACCCGGGGCCTGCTGGAGAAACTGGCCTTGCTGTGTGTGGGGACAGGTAAAGGAGCGGTGCTCCAAGTCCCAGGTACACCCAGGCTCCCCACGGGACGGGTGGTGAAGGGGTGGAGGCTGCCTGTCTGGGGGCAGCATTGAACTTGGACGTGATCGTCAAGAAGCTGGGAGAGGCGGTAGGGAAGGAGAAGGGAACTGCCGGCACTTTCAGAGCCCCTGTCCATACGTCATTTCATTTGATGCGGAACCCTGTGAGGCAGAGGGGGCGGCTCCCATCACACAGGTGGGGAGACCTGTCGTGTGTCAGATGTCCCGTCACCCAGCGAGGGAGGAGACCTACGCTTCAGCCTCAGGCTTGTTCCCTCCAAACGCCAGAACGGCGTGAGAAGATCTCTGGGATGCCTTCCAGCTCAAAAGCTTCTGCATCCGGGGTCCTACCAGCCTAACTTGGTTGACATGGGAGGAAACTAAGAACTGGTTTGCCGTGTGTGGGAGAGGGCACAGAGCGCCCGGACGTGCCTGTGGGCTCTGGGTGCGGACCACCTGGATTCGTGCCGGCTCTAGGGCTCACAGCTCGTGTCATCCTGAGCATAGCTTTTCTCTGCCTCAGCTTCCTCACCTGCCAGATGGAGGTAATAGTGGGACTCGGACTGTGGCCTGCCAGGCGCTGCACTATGGCCCCGTGTCCCCACGTCCTCACCTTCCCTGCCCGCACCCCTCCCTGCCTGCCCTGCCTCATCACCGCCCCCCTGAGCGCCCCAGACATGCGCCCCCTTCAGGCCCCTGCACTGACCATTCTCTTTGTCCCAAATGACCTTCCCCCAGATACCCACACAGCCAACTCCCACACTTCCCAAAACCAGTGTTGGTCCAAATATCACCTTCTCAACGAGGCCTACCTGGACCATCCCCAGAACTCCCAGCCCGGCTCACCCGCTACTTTGTAGCGTTCGCCCCTCTCCTCCTGCATGGCCCACCTTGTAGTTTATTATGTCCGTCCTGCAGTCTGTCTACAAGTCAGAGTTCTTTGTTTTGTTCATTGCTGTATCCCAGGTGCCCGGGACAGAGCCTGGCATAAATGGTGCTCCAGGTGATTAATACAGGTTTGTGAGGATTAAATTAGATGCAAACAAATTAGTATTTGTTAATAGCTTAGCTATTATAGGTCAAAGCCTGACCTAGAGGATGGACTTGGTAAAAGGCCGCTGTCGTCCTGTCTGACGCTGACACTGATTGGGTTGTAGTTGGGGTTCGGGTGGCTCTGGAGGGAGGCACGGGCCATGGTTAGTGACCCGTCTGTTTTGGCTGTGGTCCCTCCTTGCCACCTGCCTGCCTAGTGAAAGCAAATGGGCCCTTTTATCAAGGCAGATTATTGGAGGCGGCTTCCATGTGCAACGGGAGAAACCAAGTCAGGGAGCGTTTAGCAGCGTATCTGAGGAAAGGCGGTGAGTCGGAAACCTGACTGCCTCCTGGTCCAGCAGGTGCATGGAGCGAGGCTAGACTGAGAATTGCCACAGCTCCGGGTGAGGTCAGCTCAGCATCACAGAACCCAGCGTGGCCCTTACCAAGTTACGCGTGGGAAAGACCTGCGTCTGTGAGAGCTCAGGGCAGGAGCCTCCTTTCTGTGCCGCTCGGCGAGTCTCAGCTAACCACAGGAGAAGCCGCATGGGCTTAAAGATATGGAGACAAGCTGGAGAGAAAGAAAATGTGCTGAGTCAGCCAGAGACAGCCCACAGCGGTGGCCTGGAGGGCGGCAGGGCCCCAGCGGCCTGTCGGTCTGTGCGGCGCCCCACATGTACCCCACGTCTGCCAGGGCACAGGACGTTTGGGGCTGGACTCCCCCGACCCTGTTCCTTCCACAGCTCTGTAAAATCTAGCTCCTGGGGGCCCAGGTAGGCCCCCTCCTCCTCCTCCTGCTGCCTGACAAAGTCCTGTTCGGTTCTGTGGGACAGAATGTAGTGCGTGCCGACCGGGTCACTCAGAGGGTGAGGATGACTGTCAGCCCACAGGGAGACCGAGGCCCTTCAGCCGTTGCAGGAGGTAGTAGCTGGTGCAGAGACTCAGAGATGCGGGTCCTTGGTCTGAACCTGGCTCTGCTGTTTACCTGCTCTGTGATCTTGGGGAAGTCACGTAAACCGTCTATGCCTCCGTTTCTCTGCGTCACAAAATAGGGACTAACCGTAGCACCTGCCTAGAGGGTTGTCGTGAGGAGCAAAGACTTAAAGCATACCAAGTGCCTAGAATGGTTTCTGGCATAAGTAAATGTTATATATGGTGACAGTCACGAACGAGACCCCACGGAGCGTGTGGAAACGGCGCGGAGCCTGCCGTGGCTGCTGTGTGAGGCCCCGCGGGGACACTGAGCGCCGGGCGCCGGGCAGGCCAGAGCGCTTTGCCTCTCAGCTCAGCACCCTTGTCCTGACTTTTTTAGCTCTGCTCCCACTCCTCTCTACGTGGTCTAGGCCCAGGCGTGGGGCCCAGGCCCCCGTCCCCTCCCCCGTTCCACTGGCCACAATAGTTATCGAGGTAAGTCTGTTTTCTCTATTCGTCCCTCAAGCACCCAAGCCAGGCCCTCGCCGATTCTCTCCAGGATGATGACAGCCCCTAGCTGGTGGCCCGTCTGCACCCCTCCTGTTCACCCTCACAGGGCTGTGTCAGGGCTGCCTCCACTGCTCGGCTCTTCCCTCCGAGGGATCGCTTTTCAAGGTATTTGTCTAGTTTCCCGCTGTCCTTACAGTGGTTCCTGTTCAAAAGCAGGCTCTATGCTCTGCTGCTTTTAACCCCTGCCTTTGGGCTCTCAGCCTGACCATGATTCCCCCGCCACAGGAGGGCCTCCCATGCTGTTCCAACCCACTCCCGGGACCCTACGGGGCCCCAGGTAAGAGATGGGCATGTGGCCAAGTGGCCAATCGTGACGCTGCCCTGGGATTTCCCCTGGAGCCGGGGCGGGACACAGTCCAGCCTGCCCCTCACAGCACCCTGCTGGGTGAGTGTGGTTCCAGTGCGGCCCCTTCCCCACCCCAGTGGGGCGTCCGCAGTCCTGGCCCCTGATACCCAAAAACCTGCCTGGCTCCCTGCAATTCTGCCTTCTGTGCCAGAACTACCCGGTAGCCTGCTAAGAAGCCCTTTTAAAAAATCTAGGCTGCTTCAAGTTGGTTTCTACCATGTGCAAATGAGAGAGACCTGGCTAATAGACCTTGCTGAGGACTGGACTTCATCCCCTGAGTGGTGAGGGGCTGCCGAAGGGTGTTAAGTTGAGGCTTGTGATTTCAGAAACATCTCCCTGACAGCCCTGTGAGGGTGAACAGGAGGGGCGCAGACGGGCCACCAGCTAGGGGCTGTCATCGTCCTGGAGAGAATCGGCGAGGGCCTGGCTTGAGGTGATTGAGGGAGGAACAGAGAAAACAGACATACCTGGGACAGCGAAGAACAGGCAGGGCCAGGCCCTGACTGTCAGCTGTGTCCCTGCCCGGGAGGCCCGGGGCCTGGGACCCGCTGCAGGTGTGTGGGAGGCCTGGCCTGGCTTTGAGTCAAGGCCTGGAAGCAGGCAGCCAACAGAGGCACCGCCTCTCGTCTCTCCTTGCAGCCCAGCCTCTGTGCCCCGCCGCACTGTCACCTGCTGTGTCAGGGCTGCCTCCGCTGCTCGGCTCTCCCCTCCAAGGGATCGCTTTTCAAGGTATTTGTCTAATTTCTCACTGTCCTTACAGTGGTTCCTGATCAAAGGCAGGCTCTATGCTCTGCTGCATTTAAACCTTCCCCTTGGGCTCTCAGCCCCCACACAGGAGGGCCTCCCATAGCTGTTCCAACCCACTCCCGGGACCCTCCAGACAGCCTGAGGTCCAAGGCTCACAGGAGGGGGGAGTGGAAGCCAGAAGTCGCCTGGGGGACGGCAGAGATAGCATTTTAAAAGGGCTTTCTACACCCCGGAGACTTTGCTGAGGTTATTTCATTGAGTTCTTACACTAATCCTGGTGGATAGTTTCTGTTGCCACTTTACCAGCCAGAACGCCAAGATTCAGGAAGATAAAATGACATTCACAGCACCGAACAGCGGCTGAGGGAGAGCACCAGGATGTGAACCCATATCCGTGGTGGTTCTCACCTTAAGACCGTTTTTTCAGCCTTTTGTGATGGGTCGCCACTCTCTCTCCCCTGAGCTCTGCTGGCCTCTGAGATGCGTGTCGTCTGACATCCTGTTGGACGGTGAACTTGACACACAGACAAATAGCAACTCGATGCTGTTTCCTGCACATCGATTATCTGATTTGGGTGGAGGTCAGCTGGGCTTTTAAGAGAACCAAGACAAGACACCATAGCTCTCTTTCCTTGGACTTTCCCGCAGTTTGAGGCCAGCCACCATGAGTGCTGCTAGAAACCACACCCATCTGCGGTGTTTTCCAACTTACACGCTTCAGGCAAATCTGTGCCCTGGGCAGACCAGCCTTCTCCTGGTTAGCAGCTATGCCATCAATGCACAGATGCCCTCGGACTGAGCGTCCTGTCCCTGAGGGATGACTCCATTCCCTGACAGGGCCAAGGCAAGAAAAGAGGTGCATGTTCTCACTCATTTCAACCCTTCAGAAGGATGCCTCGGCCAGTCCACCTCACAGGCCTGGGAATTCACCCATGACTCAGCAAAGCAGCCAGTTGCAAACATTCAGGAATATGGGGCATGAGTACACCCCAGGCGTTCTGTGGTGCCCGATTAGGAGCCTGCCTTGTGAGCCTTCTGCACCGGAAGGCGGGCCCTGCCACGCGAGGAGGGGCGTGGGGTGGTCGATGGGAGTGAGAGCCAGCCCCCAGTGGCCTCGCTCCATCCCCTCTGACTGTGGGCAAGTTGCTTCCCCTCCCTTGTCTCAGGTTCCTTGGCTACAGTGGTGATAATGACAGCACCGGCCACTTAGAGTCATGAGAATTAAATAAGGTCACCCGCGCGAAATGCTTGGACAGCCCTTAACACATGTTGCTGGATGGGTATCGGAGAGGAGCCTTACCACTCCTGGACACCCCTGGATCGAGGGCCCTGCAATCCACAGGGTATGGAGTCCTGAAGATTCGAGAAGATGTGTCCATGGTCCTCCTAAACCATGCTTCCTCAGGTTCCCAGGACCCTAGGATTCCCGGCCAGAACAGCCTCAAGCCCGCTTCTAGGGCCTATGTGGACCTTTTCCCCAGGTCTGCTTCCTGGGGATGGACTCCACTGTCCTGGGGCGACTGAAGGTGAGGCCGCGGACAGAGCCTGGACCAGTGGACTTTGGTGGCCCACCAGGAGAGTGCAGCCTCTTGCAGACTGTGGTGTCCATGCCCAGGTGTGGTCAGCACCCTGGGTTCCATGATGTCTACACGTATGTGTATGAGGCCCTCGTGGACCTTGAGGATGTCTGCCCTTGCAGGTGTGGCCCCTCATGGACCACAGTGTCCACATCCGTATGGGTGCCACCCGTGGCCACCTTGGTCCAACAGAACTCTGTGGAGTCTGAGAATTCTCAGTTTGAACCTGACCTTCCAGGTATGGGGATGTATAGTTGTTCAGGCAAGAGATTAAGCACATATTTAGCCGTTTGGAGACGTGATGTATAACTTTTAAATATTTAGTCATGTGGTATGTGGGCTTTTTTTGTTCTTGCCTCAGACCCTGAAAATCCAAGGGGTGGGTCTGCTGGCGATAATCTTGGCGGCAAAGAGTGAGCTCTAGGGTGACTCTGAGCCGAGGCTCTGGGGACGCCTCGGAGTGACTGCCTTCTTGTATTGGTGTGCGTTCTCACTCCCTCCCCTGCTTGCTGAGGCCAAGGAGATGGGGGTGGGGGTGCTGGGAACAGGTGCAAAGAACAAGACAAACGGCGTTTGCACATGTAGCCAGGGGTTCTGCGTCGGGCTGACCCCTCCTGCTCAGCGTGGTCGGCTGTTCTCCCTGGCTCACTGCACGTTTCGGTGGGGGTCCCCTGCTCACCGCCCAGCCCTTCTCTTAAGCGGCTCTCGGCCCCTCCCGTTTCCAGGCACCCCTCACTCCAGAGTTGGCTGGGATCCTGTGCTCTTGCTGTCTTCAGCGTCCCTTGCAGTGGCCCTAGGGGACCCCTCTTCAGGAGCCCCTGGGGTCTGAGGGAGTGCAGTGGTCTGTACCTCTGGCACTCAGACCAGCCGAGATCAATCCATGTAGCTCACACCAACATCAACAGTTGTATTTCCACACACATCGGGTGTGTTCTTGCCTCATTTCAGGCCTCTGCCTCCTTTCTCGGACGGCCCTCAGTGTTCCCACTTGCTCTCATGTCAATATGGTGCACAGCACACACAGAGCATCTGGGTCTTGCCCCACGTCCCTACAGCTGCCGGGCACCCTACTGCGTGGGTGAGGCACACTCAGCTAGCATCTGCAGCGAAAGGAAGTCCCCAGGCTTTGAAGGTGACGCGGTGTGGTGGAAGCATACAGACACACGTGAGGTCAAAGCCTATCCCCAGCACTTACTTCCTGTGTGTCTTTGGACCAGTTCCTTAACTTCTCTGAGCTATGGGTGTTCAGTGTATAAAATGGGAATAATAATGCTGACCTTACAGCTGTGCAAAGATCTAAAGAGATGGCATATGTAAAGCTCCAAGCACAGGACCTGGCACAGATTCTCAATGAAGGTAAAGACGTGGATTCCCAGCACCCCACCCAGTGCCTGACACAGTACCTGTTGGTTCTCATCGTCAAGCTGTGAGGAGCTGACTCCGCGAGAGGGGCGGGCTGAGGTCAGAGGCAGAAGTAACAAGACATCCCCTGGCTGAGCCCCAGGCAGAGCCCATCCTCAGCGTTCCTCCCTTCGCAGGGAAATGTCACCCTTGAAATCCAAGCTCGTGTCTGAACTGGGCAGGAGCTCCAGGGGCCCGGGAACCACACACGTCAGATGTTGCCGCCTCGGCGAGGCGCTGGGGAGTCTCGTGACTGCTGGCAGCGCGCGGCTCTAGTCTGTTGACCCCTTACGTCAGGCCTGCTGATGTGCTCTGGTCGTCGGCGTGAATAGCCATTCCTGTCCGTCCAGGAAGATGTGTAGTAGAAGTGGAGGTACAGAAGATGTAAAGGCTCACGAATGACAAGGACGAGGAGAACAACCCTCTTGGGAAGACAGCTGGGCGCTGGCTTTCGGCGTGTCCTCTCCTGGACGAGCGGAGGGCGTTCTCACTGTCCGACGGATTCGCGGAGCCTTAGGGAATCTCCTGCGCGGAAAGCAGAGGCTCGTACTGGCCGTTTGTTCCTTAAATGCGACTGTGGGGAGATAGGGCTTGTTTCTTTCCCCTCTGCATTGTCTCTGTTGGACACTCTTATTTTAAAAGAAGATAAATATCAGGTACTCATATGTCTTGCTGTTTGTAGCAGATGCCACTGACAGAATTGAAGGCGACTGGGTGTGTTAAAATCCCTTGAACCCATCAGGGCTGCTTGGAGTAATTTCCCTGGAAACCTGTGAAAAGGGTTTTCAAGTTGAACTCCAGACACTTGTAAATGTGTCCTTGTGTTGGGTAACAGAAGGTGAGTGCTAACATCACAGTCAAGGCAATAAGCATAGCCAATGCTAACGCCGCGGGACGTGGGGAGCCGGATGAGCTCTTATCTGAGAGGCTCGCTCTGCCTCCAGGACCTTCTGAGCAGCGGTCTGGAGCTGGCTCTGTGGGCTCAGATCTGGGAGTGTGCGGCCCCTCCTGCAGCCGGGAGGCAGATGGAGTGGCCCTGAGCCCGCTGGCCCATGGCTGCCCCTTGGGCCTGAGAACGTGGCTCGAGGTGCAGAGGTACTCGCTGTCGCAGCAGCCAGAGGTGGGACGCTGTGAGGTGGAGAAGACCACAGGGGCCTGGGGGTCAGATACCATGGTTCTCACCCCGACGCCGTCACCAACGAGCTCAGCCTAAAGGAAGCCAGCGGACCCTGTCAGCCTCAGTTTTCTTACCTATAAAATGTGGGATTGGATTAAATAGAAGAGTAGCACATTTTTTCTGAAGGGCCAGATAATAAATATTTTAGGTGTCATGAGCCATATGGTCACTGTTGCCGCTGCTCAACGCTGCCATTGTGGTCAGAACACAGCCAAAGACGCTATGCAAATGAGTGGGCATGGCTGTTCCAATAAGACTTTATTTATAAAACCAGACAGGCCATAGTTTGGCAACCCTTGATTAGAGGACCAGTTGACCAACAAGTTCCCTTTTTTTTTTAATTTACAATATTTCTTTTTTTTTAATTAACAGCTTTATTGAGGTATAATTGATATACAAAACACTGTACACATTTAACATTTAATTTGATGAGTTTGAACATATGCATACACCCATGAAACCATCATCACAGTCAAGGTAATAAGCATAGCCAATAAGGTTGTTTCTAATGAAGGCATAAAACCCGTTAGAATGTGAAATGTTGGTTCTTTTATTTGTTGTGTGATTAACTGAAATTATACATTAAATCGCTGTCTTGGTATATGCTTTTAAAATATTTTCATAGCATGTCAGACTCCAAGAGCTCTAAGAGATCTTAGCCCCCCCCCCCCTGCCGGAAGCCCCCGACAACTTCCCGGCCCCTGGTTACCCACAGTCTGGAAAGAGCTTGCCCTCTCAGGAGGCAGCCCACCCCGTCCAAGCCCCTCCAGCAAGTTCTCAGGGAGGCTGACCCACTTGCCTGCAGCTGCCCCGGTGCCACTTTTGCTGGTTCTGCTCTGCTCCCTTCTCTGTCTGCCCTCGTCCATCTCCAGGAAGCCACAGTCCCCCCACACAGTCCCGGAGGTCCACTCAGAGGACCGCGCCGACTCTGCCCCTTCCTGTCAATGCAGACCTGGCCCGGTGTGCCTGCCTCCACCCCTCACCAGAGGCCTCATGGTGGGGTCGGGGTGGTTAGCTCTCCCTGGACCGGCCTGACACAGTGCGTGCTCCGTCAGGTCAGCCTGCTCCACTTTCACCCCAGCAGTGCCCCTAACTCCTCACAGACCCCTCAACCCTCATGCCCTTAACACACATCCGAAGCACACCCATGTCCAGCCCCTGGGCCCCAGGTCAACCAGAGGAAGGTTTAGAATGCATGATAACCCTGAGGTATTTAAAGTCCACTCTTTTCCTGACCACTCAGCCCCCCAGGGCCTTCAACCTGCCTGTGTGTCCAGCGTTCAGCCCTTCTTGACATGAATAAAACAGCCGACAGCTTTCTCAACAGAAATCTATGCTTATGAGAACATACATCCATTGAAAAATAAGTGCCGTAAGGACTAGAATGAAAGGGAGGTCCTAGGAGTGCTCATCTCAGATGGGAGCAAATGGATGCTGATAATATCATGTTGGAGAGGAAGTGGCTCGTGTGACAAGGAGGTGGGGCACCTGGGGTGCCAAGGCTGGACCGGCAGGGACTCTAAATGAACAAGGGAAAACTTGCTATTTGGGGTCCATTGCTCTGCTATTGCATTTATGGAGCACCACCAGCAAGCTGCATGCTCCACAAAATGCAAAATTAGGCAAAAATCCCTCCTGACCTGTGTCTTTCCTAAGCCAAGGAGGAAAGCAGCAAGACCCCATCCAGGAGGAAGAGCAAAGGTCAGGTGAGCCGAGGCACTGTCGGGAGACCTGGGAGTCGTCTGTCATCATCCTGTTTTATGCTAGTCATTGGGGCCCAAGGTCATCAGGGTCACAGGCAGAGCCAGTGTTTGGCCCAACCAGGGCTCCCCCGTGAGCCGAGAGCGGGCATTGTAGCTGAGCAGGGTGAGTTCCCGCAGCCCAGCTCTGGAGAAGAGTCCCAGCAAGACGAATACATAAAGCCTTGGGGCCAGTGGAAGTGGACTTTCTTCCTAAGGTGACCTACAGATAAGAGTGTTTTAACCCCAGAATAGAGCACGTGGAATGTACCTCATTCTAACTTCATTCGGAGTCGTTTGGTGCTAAACTAAGACCTTGCCAGTTTGCTGGTGGAAATTTACTCCCCAGATGTACCTTCTTTATAGAGAGAGCAGGCTCTTCTCTTTCCCTGGCTGAGTGCCTCTTGCCACAGAGAATTGCAGTTCTGGAAGGCCAAGCCTGGCTTATGTGAGAACAGTGGCTTCCTTCCGGATGTGGACAAAGGGCAGTGCAGGGGGGCCCCCTCTCCTCTGGGCTCTGGAGGGTAGGGGTGGGGTCCCACCTCTGGTTCTGGGTGGGGAGGATGGAAGAGCCCACAAGCAAACAGGAGTCTGCCTGCGTGTTTAAGCAACGCCAGGTACCACTGGGGCAGCTGCCAGGAGGGTGGTGTGTCCCAGAGCCCCTCTGATGGCACAGGATGCATGGGTCCCCAGGATGCAGCCTGACCTCCAGCTAGGAAACCTGGATCAAGGTCTTCTTACTCTGAGCCAGCAGCTCCGGTGGGCCCCAGGAGGATGGTGAGAGGCTGGGATCCGGTGCAGGCACACAGGCGCGGAATGAAAGGGCGAGAAAACTGTGCAGTGAGATAGGAGCTGGGTTTCATATCTATCTAGAGCTTTACAGCTTTTAAAGCACTTGCAGAGCTCAGACCCTGTTTTCTCTTTAGAGACCAGGAATTGTCCCTCCCTGTCGTACTCACGAGGAAGTGGAGGCTCAAGGGAGATCAAGGGACTTAGATGGCTTCTGGCTCATCTCACAGCTGTTCCTGCCGGCTCCGGTGTCATCTCTGGGAGGCCTTGGCTGAGCCTCTGCCCCTCCCGGTGCCTCTCAGCACCGACCACAGGGTCTGGGTGCACACGCCTAGCGCATAGAAGACACACAGTAAATGCCAAGTCCATAGACACAGGGTCAGCCCCACTGCTGCGTCTATGAGCCCTGGGACCCCACCTCTGCCCGCCTTCCCCAAGCTGAACACAAATGCGCAAAGTGCTTTCCTGCTCTGGGGCCCTCGCCCTCGCTGGCTTCTCTGCAGGACCCTCTGCCTGCGTCCAGGTGGCTCTTTCCCTCACTTCGTTCAGGTGTTTGCTTAAAATGACAATGTGACCACATTCTCAACAAGGCCTTCCCCTGCACCTCAGCCTCATCCTGCCTGCTGGCTGTTTATTTCCCCCACCAGTCATTCTCCCTGAGGGCAGGAGCTTTGTTTTAGTCACTGCCATGACCCAAGAGCTTAGGTGCATTCCTAGCACTCAGTAAACATTTGTTGAATGAATGAACAAATCGTGCTGTTTGGTGCTGAAGCACTGGAAGCTGCCTTTTTGCAGCTTGAGAGACTAGCCATGCCACGCGCCCCTCCGAGATCGCCCACCCCTCATCCTCCCCACCCTCCCAAATTTGAGAATCGCCATCTCTGGGCCATCAAAGGGAGAAGGCCGAGGGGAGACTTTACACGAGACCAGCTCTCTCCTGGGGTTCAGGCCGGCACAGCCTGGTTTCTGCCGTCGGAGGAGACAGCAGAGAATCGTCTTAGGAAATGAGGAACCCACACTGTTACGCCCTCCTGGGCAGGCTCTGTGTCTTCAGCCTCTGTGTGCTCCAGGAGGGGCACGGGGCTGAGGACAGAGGAGAAGAGGTCGCCTCCCTACCCCAAGGTTACAGTGGGGGTGGGCTGAGCTCCTCCACGTCCTGCTGGAAATCTCCTGGCTGGAAACCTTCCCAGATACCCAGTTTTCTTGCTTGAAGTGAATTTCTTCTTTTCTCCTTGAAAATCAGTACAGGAGAACCTGTCTCTGTTAAACCCCATCCTGGCAGGAGGCAGCAGGGGTTCAGCATCCCCACAGAACTCTCTAGATGCTTGGTGTGTGCAGAGGGTTGTGCAGGGCCGTGGGCTCTGGGAGGGGCGGGTCACACAAAGACATTTCCACCCCTCTGTGTCCTGAGGACGTGTCAGCCGACCTGGGACTCTGCGTGTGGAGACTCAGGAAGAGCTCTGCATGGGGCCCGCGAGGTCTCTGTGGGGCCGCCTCTGGAGGCACGTGCCTGTTCTTATTAAGACCTCTTCTCCTCACTGACCAAACTACAGGGAGCTGGGGCCTTTCCCACCATGAGACCCAAGGGGAGGCAGACTTGGCCTTCTCTTTGCAGAGCTTCATCATTTTAATACATTCGTCAGGCACCTATTATATGGCAGCCCTGTTGGGCCCTAGGTATGGAGAACTGAACTGGACTACAGCCTTCTTCAGGTGTTTCCGTTCTGGAGGAGATAAGCGTATAAATGTCCTCTGAGCAGAGTGGCGAAAATGTCTGTGTGTGACCCGCGTGCTGAGCATGGGCCTGGCATGCAGGAAGTGCTCGTGGACTCCGAGGCAGCCCATGGCCTTGCGTCTGGGTCCCCGTCCTTCCTGGCTTAGGGGCAAGAGCTCGGACAACACTGCCTCCTGGTGAAAGAGCCCCGCGTGTTCCAGCTCCCCCTTCAGCGGGGCAGCTGCAGGCGGAGTGGCTGGTGTGCGAAGTCTGAGCTCTGCTCCTCATCCGTGAGACCCGGGGATTCGTGCTGCCCTCCGGCCTGTCCCCAGGCACCATATCCGTGGTGATGTCATCAGGCTCAGAGCTTAGTCTTGCTAAGTTGGAGGATTCTAGGGGAAAGGGCCCTTTTGGGCTCCACAGAGTTCTCGCTTAGGCAACATCAGACTCTTGGCCTAAAAAACCAGAGTGCTTTTGTATCAATTAAGTGAGGTGACGCTCAGAGGCGAAGAAATGGGCTGGGCTTCCTCGAACCCGGCTTTGGGCTCACACCTCTATTTTCCCTCAGTCTTTCTGTTTTGTGTCTATCCTGGGACCAGGGTTGTGAATACGATTATACTAGAAATGTGATAAATTGATCAGGCGACTAATCCCCAGTAAATCCATTCTGAAGCCAGGAATGACTAAGCTGAAAGAGAACTGCAGGGCCAGTGGAGAGCAGCACCTTACGAATTTAGACAGACAGACAGACGCAGCAATGCCAGAGAGGCCCGGCTGCTTCTGGCCGTGACACTGCAGGATTATAGCCAGGGGGCCCGGGCGCTGAGTAACGTCTCCTGCTGCTGGTCATGCAACTTACTGACCTCGATTTATATTCTCTTAGGCAACATCACTGTGGCCTGGATGGAAGGTCAGCCAGAGAGCAATAAAGAACAGAAAGCCCAGGTAATGAACTAGCCTCTGGGAAGCCAGGAGCCCTGCTCCCGGGCTGGTCATATTTTAAATACTACAGGAAATTAGATAATATTGAACATTTACTGAGTGCCCATTACATACCACGGGGTGTGCTGCCAACTTTAATGACGTGCATTCACTGGATCCTCTCAAAAGGCCTGTGGAGAACATATCCTGGCCCAGTAACCACTTGACAGTTTTTTGATATATGAAGACATAATCTTGGAGCCTGTGGGTCAGACTTTTCCCCCCACTCCAGGTGGCCAAAAGAAGTCATATTCTTTCTTACTTGTAACTACAGCAAGAGACTTAATTACTTTTCCAGAACAGACTACAGGTACAGCAGGGACGTTGTATGTGAACCACATTCAGTACGTTCTTGCTGGATGACAGCTGTTGGGTCTCTGTAACAGAAATGTCCTGGACGCGTCCGAGATTTCTAGCGTTCTCTCAGCATTGGTGAGATCATTCATGTAAGTGTCTTGGTTGACACCGAAGCTCTGAAAGCAGAGGCTTACTCGCTAGGGTGCAGAATGAATGTGAACTCCATAGAACCCCACCCTTCCTATACTTGCCTGTCAGTCCTGGAGAGAGTTCCTATTTCTAGCAAATTCCATAAATGTGGGCTCTTCTCGGCGCAGAAAACAGCCAATGTGCTGAAAAGTACACTCCTTGGACAGATCCTTGCCACCTGGACCTCAGGGCTGCTTCGTCCAGGGGACATGTGGAAGAGAAGGTCAGGTCTAGGCCAGTGTTTCTGAGATGGTCAGGAGAACCCTACATACAGGGGCCCTGACAGGTATCTTCACACAGAGGCTTTACAGTTCCCACCCTCCGGGCTTGGTCATGGAAGACAGTTCATACAGGTTCCTTTGTTTCTCATGACTTCTGCATCCTTCATATTTGCTCAGCAGGGACCTCTCAGGTTTCTCCATCATTCCAGTACAATTTGTAGGGCACAGGACTTTCCAAAGCTTGCTTGCGTATAGCCCGCCCATGCTCACTCTCACACTCCCTAGTTCCTCGTATTGCGTGCAGAGAGCTCACAGAGTGTGCGCCCGTCCCAAGACCCCTTATACCTTCTGCCTTGGTCCTCAGCGGTCTAGATGCCCCCAGCTTCCTGGGGCTCTGCTAGGTGGGGTATGAACAGCTGAGTCCCCCATAGCTGGGGGCCACAAGCTCTACTCTCCAAAGCTGGGCCCCCTCAGCTCCAAGCTGCATGGAGCCCGAAGTGACCACTGCACACGCAGCCTGCCGGTGTGCACACGAGATCTGCTTGCTGTGTCGGCGACTAGCAAGCGGGAAAGGGGCAGGAGGTGAACTGTTAGCTGGGCTATGGGCAGCAGTGCCTGGGAAGAGATCCGCGATGGCTCACCACCGGGAAGGGAAGGTGGCGAGCCGCGTCCCAAACAGCAGAAGGAGGAGCAGGAGTCTCTCTGCCTGACGCTCAGAGATGCCCAGCCATGCAGAGGGAAGAGGTGAAGCCAGGATTCCCTGCTGCCCAGGGCCAGTCTGGTGACAAGTCCTTGCTCTTCTTCTGCTGAGGACGTCTCTTCACCTGCTCTTTGTCCTCAGGCTCCAGCCTGGTTTCCCCAGCACCTGGGCTGACTTCCCAAGGTAAAGGCCAGGGTGCAGTGGGGCAGGAGGCCCTGCCATGTGGGTGCCCAGCTGGGAGAGGAGAGGGTGCGAGAGCACTGAGGCAGGCCTCTCTGACCACCTCCGGACAGCCAGAGACATTCTTATCCTTGGGCCACACCGTGGGCGAGGAAACCAGGGCATACAGTGGCTCAGTAATTCACCCTGGGCCCCGTGGCCAGCACGTTGTGGAACCAGGAATTAGATGGATCGTGGAGTAAGTTCTCCCTCCCTCCCAGGGAAATGCTGCCACCAGCCAGCCATGCAGAAGTTGTGTGCTTAGAATCATTTCTTCTGGAGGAGACAGTACGCGGGTTTCTGCGGGACCCTTTGGCCAGCCAGCCGGGAGGAGACTGAGGTCACGGCAGCGCCAGAGCCACCTGCCACGTGCCCACCTGACTGGCCAGCGCCTGGGCTCCTGGCTAACAACAGGGACCTGAAGATCCAAACGGGAGCTGGAGACCAACCTCGTGTTTGTCCCACAGCCAGAGCATCGCAGAGCAGACACCTGCTGAGAGCGGCAGAGGCCCCTGGGAGCCTGGCACTTTGAGTTTCTCAGAGACGGACAATATGTTGGCACCAGATGTCATCTCAGCTCAAACCCTATGGTTATGTTGCTGAATGATCTCGTTTATTTACTCTAACCCATCATCTGGAAGCCTTTCTAGAGTGGATGTGGGCCGCCGAGCATTCCTGGGGGGAACCACAGCTCAGTATTCTTGGTGTTCCCATTTCCAGCTGGGGAATGAGATGTCTGCTGCAGCGTGCTGCATTCAGGATCTGATGATCTCTGCGTTTATTCAGCCACGGGTCCTCAGGAGTCAGCACCTTACTCTCTCTGCTGGTGGAGTGTCACCCCCCAAGAGATTCTGGAATCGCTCACCGCCTGCAGCCCAGGACCTTCTCCCGGGGAGGGTGTGTGCATCACTCACTGTGTCTAGGCCTTGGCGGTTCTCCCTTCCCCTCTGCCCCCTTCTTGCCTGGGAGGAGGTGAGGGATGACTGAGGCCAGCGGTTCCTGGTGGCTCAGAGGTTCTGGGGCAGAGGCTGGTGAGCATTCCCTGCCAGGGCAGCACCAGCGTTCTGCAGTGCCGGCTGTACCACGCCTGTTGAAAATGGTGGTGGGGGCCGTCTGAGCCATGCCATCCCTGCCCCACTCCCCTGGGGGCTTCGAAAGTTCATGCTGCAGAATGGAGAGCTGTGAAGAGCACCCACTGCCCCAGGGGCGCCCACCCTTGGGCCGGCTCAAGGCCTGCCTCATACGTGTGCTGATTTCTCCGTGTCCATGAGCTCCCCCGCCCCCCGCCCTGGGTCCTGGCCCACTGGTCTCCCTGGCCACTGCCTCCACCTGCCCCTCTGCCTCCTTTCCACCCGCCCAGATTCCTCACCCTGGTCTCAACCTGCCATGCCCGTGCATTCCTCCTCTACCTAAACCCTCCTGGGCCGGGCACCCCAGCTGCGCTGGCCTGCCACCACTTGTGGGACTGGGATGGCAGGGGGGTCCAGTGTGTTGGGTGTTCCATTCTCAGAGGAAGAGAAGGTGCTCTCCCGTCCCCTCCCCACCCCCAGCCACCAGAGGACAAAGCCTTTTGGGCCTGGGAAATGCCACCCACTGGGCCCCCAGGGCAGGGTATGCCTGGCATCTTGCTCCCGTGGACCCCTGGGGGCAGGTGCAGAGGCCTGGAGTTCACTGTGCCTGGTGAGAAGGGCCACCTCTTGACTTATCACCTCGGACAAGTTGCTTCAGCATCGTGAACCTGCGTTCTTGTGTATTAACGGGTCTAACATATCCCCTGTGCAGAAGAGTGGTTCTGAGGATTAAGTGAAGAAACATGTGAAGCACCCTACACCCCCTGGCACGCAGTGGGCGCACAAACCACAGTAACTCGTGCTGCTGTGGGCAGGGCTGTAGATGCCCGTCTTGCCCCCGCACACCTCAACCAGCCTCAGTTGGCCCCAACGGCCCTTTGCTCCTCTCGGCTCCCTCGAGGATATGTGGCCAGTTAGGTTCACGGCAGCATCCATACAGGGGCCAAATCTTCAGGGCGGAAAATCTGGGGCGCCTTCTGCCCCTACATCGGTAGAAGGCTCTGGCACTGTCATTCTTCTAAGCAAAGTGCAGACTGCCCAATGCCGAGGGAAGTCTGCCCTGACAGATCCCGACGGCATGAATCTGCACATTCCTTTCGGCCCCGAGCAGCAAGGCCAAGGGCGTGGCGGGTCCACGTCGACCGGGAAGCACCCCTGCAGCCCACTGGCAGAGCCCCAAGGTCAGAGCAGCACGCGTCTGCGGGGCGGAGGCTCTGCTGTGGCGTGGAGGTGATCGCTTCGGGGAGCCTAGGACATGTCTCTCCTCCAGCGCGTGGTGGTGGCCTTCTGCGTCTGTCCCCTGCTTCCTGGCTGCAGCCTGCCACTCCTGGGGGCCCACTTGACTTTCATGCCCACTACCCCTGTCCCTGCTCTTCGTTTGCTACCACTTCCCTGGGCTGCAGGCATGGGCACTCTCCGAGGCGCCATCCCCTGGGGCGGCTTCTGCCCTGGGGCTGCATTCCGAGCTTCGGAGATGAGCCTCCCTTGGCCCTGTCAGGCATGGCCTCGAGAACACACACCCTCCTTTGCCTTCCCACATCCCTCCTGTTCTGAGGACCCTCTGTGCACAATTGCAGGACTAGGCATCTTACCGGGCAGGGACCCTGAGCTGTGTCGTCCCAGCCAATCGGTATGCGTCAAACCTTCCCTGAAAATCAATGCCTGCCTTACTCCAGAGTCTACATCTGCTTATTCCGTTGCTTTCTTTAAAAAAATAACGAGGAGTGCTTTCCCCATGACCCTCTTGCTGCCCCTCACTGCCCCTTGAGAAGCCTCTGCTGAGCAGGATTCTTTTATTCTGCAAAGAACTGCTCTCACACGCTTTTCTCCCATGATCCTGTCCTCTGTTCATGGGCGCAGGTCCCTCTCTTAGAGCCTTTCTATGTGCGAAGGGCCAGAAATATTTTATGTAAAAGGTGAGCCCTCAGCTTTAAAATAGGGGTCAGTGAGCTCTGGGTCATATGGGCCTGGCGGGTTATGGCGGGGATGTCTGGGGCTCCTTTCTTCTGCTTCAGCCTAGGAGAAAAGGGAGTCAAAGCAGACAGACGTGCCAGCAGGCCCCTTTTTCCTTGACAAGAGACAGGGGAAGGGCAGGAACGCGGAACAGCCACGTGGCAGCTAGAGTCACCGTCACGCGCCTGCTTCTCCTTCTGTTCATGACCACGGTTCACAGCTGGGCATGGCCAGACCGTGTCCCCTCCCACCGCCCTCTGCCCAATACCAGTTGTAGGTCATATGTCACAGCTTGACATGTATCACTTCAAGAAACTGGATGTATATTTTTAAAGAAATTTACAGAACAAAAAATTAACGGATGCCTATTTATATGGCACATAAGATTTTTCTGTTCTGAAATGGTTCTGCAAAGCTCCCTTATGGAATAGCTACCCCAGTATATTTGTTTCTTTACATATCCTTAACTACTGCTGAAGTTTATAAGCAGGCTTGAAAGAGTGTGTAGGTTCGCAGCTCAGCTCAGATAGGCCCAGATTTAATTCTAGCCTGGCCACTTAGTGGTAGGTTAGAAGGTGTGAGATCCAGCGTGCCCATCTCTACAGTGGATGTGGGTGTTGGACTAAACTAGTTACTCTTCATTCATGAAAGATGGTATTAAATGACATTTCTGAGGGCCTCTTTGACTCTTGCTATGTTACACACAAATAGATGTCCCCAAATTTAAGGCAGTATGTTTGGGATGGTTGGACCTAAAATAAAAGCTATGCTGCCTACACATAATTCATTTTGGGGAGCCTGTGCTTGGGGGTCCCAAGGATCAGGACTGGATTTGTGGGTGGGCAAGGCTGACTTGCAGCTGAGGCACATGGAGGGAGGGAAAACCAAGGTGTGCCTCCTGGATGACACGAACAGGCTTAGGGAAGCTTGAAGACCAAGGGGGAGAGAACCAGACCAGAATGCAGGTGAGAGGGCTGCAGGAGAGAAGCCTGGGGCAGGGCTCACGGGGGGCAGGAGGGGCTGGGAGCGTAGTGAGAGCGCCGCCCTCCTGGAGCCGTCCCTGTAGACAAGCCCCTGGTGCGTCGGGTCAAGAACACCACGCAAGTTTAGGAGAGCAGGCCACACATAGGGCAGGCCGGCCTGGGACACCTGCTCGGGGAGCAGGGCCGTGGCCCCACCATCAGAGGGACACTGTTCCATGGCTTTTTATTCTCCATAGTACTCGCCTCCGTTGGCACAGATAATTAGCATTGATGCCAGCTCACTGACTAATTATTCCTGGCCCGTGTTTACCAAGTGCATTACAGACAGTTTGGATAGATCTGCTCCCTGCAAGCCAAGTTCTGGAAAATTCTTCAGAAAAATAGACTCTTGATACATAAGGCCCCCATCCATTTTGTTTTTCGGAAAAATGATAGCTTGGTCATTTTAGCCGCAGCGTCCAGGCTCTCCAGCTGTCCTGTCTCAGAGCAGGGGAAGCGTGGCAGAGAACAAATGGAATGTGGCACAGGCTCGGGGCCCATCCCCATCACCCGGCGGCTGGGCCTTTCTGAACTCGGGGCC
Source organism: Phataginus tricuspis (assembly GCA_029783875.1). Taxonomy (NCBI): domain Eukaryota; kingdom Metazoa; phylum Chordata; class Mammalia; order Pholidota; family Manidae; genus Phataginus; species Phataginus tricuspis. The sequence goes on along the minus strand of JAQQAC010002701.1, from coordinate 26,275,750 downwards.
CCCTGCCTACAGAATGAAACACATGGCGTCTGTTTCGTAGGACCACTGTGAGGGTGAAGTGCGCGGAGTCTCTGGTGAAACGCGAAGTGCTAAGCCAATATTTGGCTATGGTTCTTTCCCCATTCATGTCACCAAATATTTGTGGAGCATCGCCATGGCAGTAGGAGGAGGCGGGACCCACAAAGAATTATGTTTGAGACCCACCTCCTTGCCCCCCCTTGGCAAGGCCACCCCCCGCCCAGCCTGGTCTCCCTCTCCCGGCCCAGCATGGTGCTCAGGTCACGTGTACGTGGAGCGGCCTTGTGTGCGGCCGTCGCAGACGCTGCTTCCTCTTCTCATCCCTCTTCCAGGATTCTGCTCGGGAGCCCTCCAGCCTGGGTGCGAATCCTGCATTATCCTGCACTAGTTTATTCACCTCCCCACGCCTCAGTTGCTCCCATGTAAAAGGGGAAAATGCCAGTTCCAACCTCTGGGTGGTTATGAGGACAGCTCAGGGACTGTGCCAGCTAAGTCTTGCCGAGTCCCTGCAGTCCTGCCGACTGCAGGGCTGCAGGCTGGGAGGAGAAGCTGGCACGGTCTCAGTGTAACAGAGCCCCCTGCCTCCCAGAGAGCTCCCACTGCCGAGTCCGAGGGGTACTTACAAAACTCCTAGTCCCTAGGACACCTGGACGGCAGGGCCACCCTGTAGCACAGGGCCACGGGCCACATGGGCCTCTCCGAGGAGCCTTCTCCTCCCTCTCGATTTCCCAGCTCCCAGGGCTCTCCAGATGCCCCAAGTGCACAGACCCCATCAGGAGGCAGCATCTACCCCTTCTGGGGGCCTCAAAACAGCCCATCCTTCACAGCTGCCCCCTGAAGTCCTGGATCCTCAGGTCTTCCCACTGGACTCGTTCTCCCAGAGCCCCCTGCTGCCCACCCCAGTGCCCGTCCTCCTCACCTCGCCGGCCCGTCACTGCCGCCTCTCTTTCCGCAGTATCCTCCGTCCTCTCGCCTCTCCTGTAGACATTCCCTCCTTCCACACGTTTATGAAGTGCCACCGAGGGCCAGTCGTGGCAGGTACTCAGTCCACAGAGTTGACATATTCCACCCACACTGAGAGACAGACATTAAGCCGTAAACACACTCATACCTATGTAGCTGCAAATGGTGATGTGGTCTGTGAATCAGGCAAAGAACAGGCTCTGTAAGAGAGACCAAGCTTAGATCGGCGTTGGAAGAGGGAGGCATGCAGATCTGGGAAGGTCCCGAGGAAGTGACACTTGCACCTTGAGCCAAGGTTCATTCAGAGTTGCCCATGAAACAGATGGAAGAGTACATTCCACACAGCATGTGCCAAGGTCCCGAGGAAGGGAGAGCCGGGCCTGTTTCAGGACTGAAAGGGAAGCTGGCAGGGATGGCATGCTGAGAGCACTGGGGAGGGTGCTGGGGGTGAGGCTGGGAAGAGATCAGAGCCAGAGCAGGCAGGGCTGGACGGAGCAAGCTAGGGGTTTGGGTGTTAGTTGACTGGCAAAGGGGAGCAGTTAGAGTCCTAAACTAGGGAGGCCACGAACCCAGCGAAAACCCGAACCCTGGGTGACTCCAGCATCTGCCTGCTCTGCCCGACAGCTGGGTGGCCAAGCGCTGTGGGAAGTCACACAGTCCTCCCAGAGTCGGGCTGGAATGGTCAGGGAGACCCCCACAGAGGGTCCCCAGCAGGAAATGGCTTGGCTGTAGCCTGGTGTCCCCCAACGAAGCCTGGAGATTATAAGGGGCATAAAACCTAACGTTCCACATACTGGTCTTGTAACCCACCTGCTGGCTCCAGGAGGGGAGCATCTCCATTTCACAGGAGAAACCAGCTAATGACACACCGGAATGTGGGCCTGGCCTTCTGACTTCAAGTTCAGTGGTTTTCCTGCCCCACCCAGCAGGGGCTGCAGAAGAGAGAAAATTCCCTTGAGAAAGGAGAGGACGAAATGGAACATGGTGGAGCTGAACGGGCATGCAGCATGATGCTGGCGCGCCTTCTGAATCCACGCCGGCTCCCCCACAGCTTTGAGGGGCCCCTGAATAGAGGAAGACTCATAAACCTGGTTTTGATTTAACATCTAAAGAGCGTGAGGTTCCAGAGGCCTCTGTTGCCAGTCAGCTCCCCCGCTGGCTCTCAGGAGGACGCCAGAACCGCCAGAGCAGAGGTGGCCATCCAGGGGCAAATGCCAGGCCCCTGGGTGTTTGGTGGAGGTGACTGACAGCCAGACCAGGACTGACTCAAAGCCCTGAGAGCCGGCACTTCCTGTCGGTGGGGGGTGACTTCCAGCCACCCTCCCCTGGGAGCAGGACGCAGCAGCAGAGCCGTGCTCCCCGACCAGCAGCGTTTCTGCATGCACATCACCAACTGCCTGCAGAGGAAACTGGGGAAACATCCGTTTACAATAGCATCGAAAGGAGTAAAATACTCAGCCGAGTGCCCCTGCCGTCTAGCATCCTCAGAACATTCTCGGGCTGAGCAGCACCCCTCACTTCCTCCTTGCGTCCAGGCCTTTTCTGTATAGCTTACATCCACCCCAGCCAGGTCACAGCCAGCTCCGTGTCCCCTCGCCCATAGTGCCTCGGACCCGGGAGGCCTTCAAAAACTATGTGTTAGAGGGATTAACCAAGTAGATGGGTGAGGGAGACAAATAAAATGACACTTTTGAAAATCAAAAGTGGGAGGCAGCCAGTTTAGGGGAAAGGGAGTGGGGACCCTCCTGGGCTGAAATCCCAGCTCTGCCACTTAGGTGCTGAGAGCACATAGACGCGCTACGTGACTTCCCTCAGCCCACGTAGGTGCACCGGCAAGCAGGGTTGGCGATGCCCCGTTCACACGGGCAGCTGCGAAGACCAAGTGAGCTGACGCAGGCCGAGGACTAGGGTGGTTTCCTTCCATCTCCAGAACTAAGCGCTCAGGAGGCCGCGGCTTGGGTGCAAATCCTGGCCCCATGGCTTAACAGCTGCATGATCCAGGGTCACTCCATCTCCCACCTTGGGTTCCTCCTTTGCAAAGCAGGGCAGTGATAATAGAAGGCACCAGGTAGTGTTGTTACAGGCGAAAGGAGAGCAAGTGCTCAAAGCACTTACCTTGATGACAGCTGAGAGGAGCCCCCCGCCCTGACCGTGTCACACATGGCCACACCAGGGAACACCCAGACGTCCCTAGATATTTGGGAATCTCCGCCCCTAATTTGGTGATACACATGTGAACGCCTCTCTGCTTGCGTGTGCTCACCTGTGCTCCCTGCAGACAGACATGCTTTCTGTGTTCTAAGCAGAGACCCAATAAACCATTTTCATGGCCCTGTCACCAGACGCACTGAGCCTCCAGCGTCCCCATATTGTCTGCCCCCAGCTTAGCTGCTATCCTGCTCAGCGTGCAGTGAAATGTGTGTGTGGAGAACACACAGTGGAGAGCTAATGAAAACAATAAACTCTGATTTTAAGTCTGTGCCACTAGACTGCTCCGCCTCGCCCCTGTGTCCCTGCATCTGCCTCCGTCCTCTGCTTCGTGAGCCTGCCCTTCCTCTCCCACCCCCGTGGTGTATTTCGTGGGAACTGGGAGCTCCTGGAAGAAGATGGCAGGGCTGGCAGCTGGGGGAAGGGCACCGGCCGTAACCCAACGCACAAACGCTGTTTCCACACTCCTGCCCACACCCTGCCCAGCGCCAGGGAGCTGACTGCCCCCAGCAGCCAGCCAGTGGCTCCCGGCAGAACCTGGTCCTTCCTCCACTGTGTGTCCCCTGGGGACACGGCCTCAGGTGTCGGTCGTGTCCCCTGTACAGAGAACCAGAGCTTTGGGGATGGTGGGGAGGGGGAATCAGGTTAGGGTACCCGGGTCAGTACTGGCTGCCAACGGCCTTTCGTTCTGAGCCATGATGGGCCAAGGGGCCAGAGCCTCAGGTTCCTACCAGCTCGGCCACCGGCTTGCTTTGTGACCACCAAGCCTGCTGAGGTGGCTGTCCCAAGCTCTCAGCATGCTTGGCACGAGGTGAGCCCCAGCATATAGCAGCCACCCCAGTGAGCAGTAGCAGCGTTAACAGTCCCCGACCTCTGAGATCCCGCCTTGCTTCTCAACCTCGGCCCCGCACTGGTGATGCCCAGCCTGGTTCCCCTGGTCTCGTTCTTACTCCCATAAACAGATCTTTGAGTTTATTTCCTGGTTTCCAGAGTTTAGGCCCCTGGAGACCGCTGAGGCCAAGGACCCCCACACCAGAGCCTGCACTGACCACCCCCACCCAGTGCCCAGACACCCGGTCTCTCCTGAGTCCCGTCCTTGGCTCGGTGGCCCATACAGGGTCTGTCAGCCTCTCCCCTCCCCAGTTCTAGTCCCTCAAAGCAGCCTGAGGTCTGTGGGCCCTTCCATGGGGCTAGCTGGGGGGTGGGCAGGAGAGAGGCGGGCCATCTCCTCTCCTCCCAGGCGGGGATCAGCGAGCTCTGGTCAGGGGGGCTGTGCTTGAACAGGAGGGCAGTGGGCGTGTCCTGGCCAGGGCCACTCCTCACTGGCTGCCGGCGGAGACAGGAGAAGGGAGGGGTCACCCTGCGAGGCCAGAGAGCTGCTGTGCCCCCACCAGCTTGCTCGGGCTCGGGCCGGAGGCCCACTTTGGCCCTGGCACTCAGCCACTCACTCAGCTGGTGAATATCTAGAGACTTTGATTCATTGTGGGGGAGATCTGGCAGTCACGTCATTACCAATATCTCCTTGACCCTGAAGAATTGATCCACTCAATGATCCCAAACCAGACAGGACGAAATCCGGACAGCCGCCATCGAGACCAAGGCTATGAGGGTTCTGAGTTCTGACCCAGCCTCCACCAGCCTTAGGTCCGGATGGCAGAGCAGGAGGCATAGTGGCTGTCCCCCCCCTCGGGGCTGCCCCGCGCCCCCAGCCAACCATCCTGCTGTTCATCATCTCTGTCAGACACATTGGATTCAGCCACCAGAAAACTAGCTGCGTCCTCTAAACTGCAGGTGTCCTGTACTAATGGTCAGTGAGACGGCCCGGTGTGCTCCACCAGGCTGTGTCCCTTTCCCAGGACAGGGTACATGCGAGGACCCCAAGATGTCCTCCTCCAGGGACCCACCAGAAGGTTCTGTACTAGGAGTCCCGCACAAAACAGTAAGCGAGCCACACCTCCTCCCAGCCTGTAACAAGGAGTAAGAGGACAAAATGCAAAGAAAGAAAGGGTTTGGATGTTCACAGTGTGAGAGGCCATTCATTCATCATCACCGGAGCTGCTGGATTCTCAACTGCAGTGGGAGCTCTAGGGCAGGCCTGGCATCCGGGTGTGTGAAGGCAGAGTTTCCACCACCCCGTGCACACGCTGGAAGCCTGACAACCAGCAGATCAGACACACACACAGTCAGGGCCCAAGGGCTGCCCCAGCCCCCACGGCCAGGGGTGAGGAGGCTCGGGCGGGAGGACACCGGAGACCTGAGGCGGAGCTTGAAAGGGGTGTGCAGGCCCAGCGTGGACCCAGGGAAGCCACCCTGCGGCCCCAGTGGTCTCGGAGCTACAGGAGAACCAGCCATGTGTTCCTCCTGGGGGAGTATCAGGTAGGCCGTACGCTCCTTGAGGCTGGGGCACAGACCCCACTGGGTCTGGTACAGCCCCTGAGCCTGGCCATCACAATCAACGCTGCTTAGGGATGCAGCCCAGTCCGCAGATCCACCCTGCAGGCTTGCGTGAGGACAGTGGGTGTTGAAGGCGGCCTGGCCTGCAGCCGTCTGTGGGGAAAGGCATTTTGCTCTAAGAAGCTCCGATTTGGCATTGGAGGTGAACCACAGACATGACCCAGAAAACTGGCCACCGACCTGAAACCTCAAGGCTGCCAAAGAGGAACAAGCCAGCGGGGGCCTCTGGGAACCCAGCTGAGAGGAGCTGGTCTCCAGGTAGAGAAGGACAAACGCAGGAGAAGAGACACCCAGACCAGACAGCATGGGGAGAAGAGGAGCCTCTCCCAACACTGGCGGCCCCTGAAAAACACCGGAAACTGTCTTTTCTGCTGTGGGAAAAAGTGCCTCCCTGTGCACCGAAAAGAAAAGAATGTGGTCAGAAAGGCAGGGGGTGGATGGGGGTGGGAGGGTGGCATTTATAGGCTTCTCTGAGTCTGACATAAACAGTGCAGAATGAGGAAAAGCCTCATTTTAAACCTTACTCTGTAATCATGGTGCAAACCATCTGAGCATGGGGCCCCATGCCAGAGGCAGGGCTGGGATTGCTGTCTGAGTGGGCTGAGAGGCTGCCCAGGGGCAGTGCTTGCCAGTGGACATGCACTGGCTCTAAGAGCCTCCAGCTCTGCACCCTCACCTCCCACCACCGCCCCCTCCCAGCCCTGAGCCCGGCACCCACCGCCTCCTCGAAAAGAGGCTTGTCTCCATCTTTCCCCTCTCTTCACCTTTACATGGGCTAAAACTTCCAGCTCCTCCTGGGGGGTTGCAGGAAGGAAAGGTGCTGGGCCTGCCTTTGCCAGGTCAGACATACACTGAACAGGACACTCCCCGGCATGTGGGCACATTGCACACTCGTCTCAGTGCTGAATGAAGAGCTTCAGAAAGCACAGCGTTCTCTTTAACTAGACTTTCCACATTCCTCAGGGTAACTCCGTAGGTCTGAGCCATGAAGAAGAAGAGAGAAAGTGGGAGCTTCTTCCCCACCATCTAAGTGCAGTAAAGTTGACACAGCACTTAGTATTCCCCAAAGCACAGGCTCGACGGCTGGACCACAGACTCTCAGAAGGGTGTCTGTGATGTGATGAGGACTGAACCCCGGCCCTGGAGCTGGAGCAGGGCCTCCAAGGGCACCCTGCCTGCACTAACCCTTCGCTTTGTGGGTTACGGAGAGATGGGGGCCCTGGGGAGGAACCCAGATAGCCGGAGAAGAGGCACTTGGGGGAGGAGAGTCTGGTCAGCAGTTGTTCCCAAAACTGCTTCAATATTTTAACAGCTGGAGCAGTGACGGCCACTTGGTGGGGGTCAGCTACTGTCACCCATGACAATTCACATTATTTTTCAGAGCTTTGGACCACTCATTTAGGACCAGGGGGTCATGGTGAGGAAAGCATGTGATTTAGAATCAGACAGTGGGTTCGCGGCTCAGCTCCACATGTCACTATCCAGACGACCTTGAGCGAGCTCCTTCTTGTGTGTGCAGAGCAGAAGGGCTCCCCTTGTGCGTTGATGTAAGAATGGTGTGCAGTGCTCCTTCGGAGAGCGCTTGGCAAATGTTTTAACAGCAATGAGTGAAATCACACGTACCAAAAGAAAGTTCTGGATTAGAACTCCAGGATTCCAGAACTGTGGACCCAGGTCCCCCTCCTCTACCTGCCCCAAACATTTGTAGGATCAACGGTGAGAATAAAAAGGCCCCTATACCATGCTTCTAAATATTAATTTTAAGTCAACTAGCAACGTTAAAGGTAGAAGCCAGACTAACAGAGTGTTAATGCACATAGCAGACCTTCACAGACCTTGACAGACTTTATGACAACCTGGAAAGCCAGGTTCTGATTTAATGTTCTTGGCTTCTTCCGAGGTCTGTGCCAGACGTGGTGGCCTAGGAAGAGCCGACGCTCAGCCAGCTCCCCCACGATCCCCAGCCCAGGTCTGTAACTTACCGAGATAACAGACCATCACCCGTGTGCATGTGGACACCCAGCACGCACGTCCAAACCCCATGGTCCCCTCACAGCCACACTTCGGCCTCCTGTCGGGCGAGGGGTGCACACACAGGTGGCGTGCGCTGGCTTGAGGAAGACAGGCCAGGAAAAAGTGTGGTGTAGGCCCTGGAGGCACGTTTGGGACCTTTGGGCTGGAAATACTGAGATCCACATCCACAGAGTAGGCCGAGGAGGAGGACACAGGCTGCGCCTGGCTTAGCCCCGCAGCCCCCTGTTCAGTGGGGAAGGGCGAGGCCAGAATACCGGACAGGGTCTCTTTAAAGGGTAGGGCCAGCCTGGGGCTCCTCTCACCTGGCCCGGAGGCAGTGCAGTCCTGCATCTCGGAGCCTCCCTGGGAGCTCTACAGGCTTGAAGCCACCAGTGCTCGTCTGTGGTTCCCTGTTCCCCACCCCACACCGCCATCAGGGACGCAGCCCCAGTGTGCCCCTGCACCCTGCCCGTGCCCTGCCGTCAGTGCTGCTGCTAAATATCCATCGGCGGAGGAACAGATAAAGGAAATGTGGTATATACATACAATGGGGTACTTTTGAGCCTTAGGAAAAAGAAATCCTGCCATTTGCAACAACATAGATGAACTTGGAGGGCATGATGTTAACTGAAATATGCCAGTCACAGAACGACGAGTAATACATGGTACTACTTATGTGATGAATTTAAAATAGTCCAACTTATTGAAACAGAGAATGGAATGGTGGTTGCCAGAGCCTGGGGGGAAAGGGTAAACTAGGAGGTATTAGTTAAACAGCCCAGGGTTTCATATATATAGATATATACACATACACAAGATGCGTAAATGCTGGAGACTCACTGTGGCCCATAGTGCCTGTAGTTAACGATATTGTATTATACATCTAGAATTTTGCAAAGAGGGTAGATCTTATTTTAGGTGTTCTAATCACACACACAAATAAGAAGAGGGTAGGAGGAAACTTGGAGGTCTTAGAAGGGTTCACGGCATAGACTGGTGACAGTCTCATGGGTGTACACACATTTCCAAATTCGTCAGGTTGAACGGGTGAACTATGTACAGCTTTCCATATGTCAAAAAATAAAAGTTTTTAAAATGTCTTAAATAAAAGAGTAGAATGCTGCTGGGCCCCCATCCCATCAGTGAGCACGGGGCTTCAGGGGGGCCAGCAAGCCTCCTTCAGGGAGGTTGTCCCGCCCTTGTGGGCACTGGGAGGGGGCTGCCACAGGTGGGGCCTGGGCCACAACCCGGAGGCCACTTATGTGAGTGAAATACTTCACATGAGTTTGTTTGATTGACATTTGCCTCTTTATCCTAAAAATGGGATGCAGAAGGCATAAAGTTGAGAAATCAATGTCTGCCCTCTTAGCTCCACTGGCAAGTCCATTAGCTGGGAGCTTAGGGACAATGGCCGACTGTCTGAAATGAGAGCACCGCGTTTATCACAGCGAGGAGGGCTGTGGCAGGAGACGGGGAGCCAGGCGATACCTAATACTGACTCCACGTGCTGCAGCTCACGCAGCACCTGCTCCCACGGCGTCGGTGCGCCTGATCCCGTGAGAGCCGAGAGGTAAGGAGACCTGGGGCTCCTGTTCCCGTGTTACTCTGGGGAGCCAGAGGCCGGCTCGTCCCCGGGCTGACTCCCAAGCCTCCGGAGCGCAGTCCTAGCGCTCCTGCTGCTCACACACCAGGGACGACAGGGAAGGAAAGCTGACATTAGAAGCTCACAAGTGCTCTTCCCACAGGTGAGATGCCGAGCGGAGGCAGGGTTGTGATCAGGGACCTGGCCCCCAGGCCTGCTGCTGGGCTCCCCCCCAGCCTTGTGACTGTGCCCGGTTCACGGGAGCCGCTTCCCCTGTGCGCTGATGTGCGCACGGATTGGTGCTGAATAGCCGTGTCTGCCTTGGGTAGTTACTGCCAGGGGCTTCCACGCGGGAGGGGCCCGCGGCTGTTAGTTTCCTCCATTCTCTCCCCTGCCCCATCTCTGTTCCCTACTAATACCTAAACTTAAATGCCATTACTTTTCACACACGACGCTAGTACTTCCACGTCATCGCGTCATCGTCTCATTTGATCCCCACACCAAGTGCCTCGTGTAAGTACTGGTAGGTGCCTGTTTTGCGGGCGGGGGAGCTGGCGTCGAGAGGGCCAGCGGCTGGGCTCCCGCACACAGCCGGAGGCGTGGCCCAGGTCAGAAGCCGAGGTGTCCGGCTCCAGAAGCCCGGCTTTCAGCTGCTCTGCTCACCCCCTCGTGGCCCAGCGTCTTGAAGGAATTACCTGAGCTCTCGCTCTTTTCTCGTGCTTGTTCATTCCTTGCATAACCCCTTACAGAATAGCTTCTGTCGACGCATCTCGACTGCTGTCCTGAGAATTAATAAATCTACCTGACCCTTTCTTAAGCCCACTCTCTCCCATTTATGTGATGTTGGACTCCGATGACTCCCTGAAATTCTCGTGACTTAGGAAAGTAGTTCTCCCCTTCGGCTGGCTGTCCTGCTTCCCAGTTTCCTCTTCATCTCCTGCCCATCTAAACAAGCATCCTAGGGTCTGTTGCCCCAAAGGTCTCCCCATCCCCGTGGCACCAGCTGATCCTTGCCATGCAGACAAGGCCAGGTTTCCATCTCCAGCCCTGACTTTCCCCTGAGCTCTCACCCGAACTTGCAATTCCCATTGAATTCATAATCTCCAGCCGTCTTTTCACTGCACATGGATTTGATACTTATTTATCCAACAAATAATCTTGAGATCCTTCTGTGCGCCGGGCAGTGTTCTAGGTGCTGGAGATATGGCAGGAGATAGAATCCCTGCTTCTCTGGGGTTACGCTTGGAGAGTAGGATGAGGGGAGACAGGCCGTAAGCAAAGTTGAGTTATACAGTATATTAGACGGGGCTGTGGAGAAACATAAAGCAGCTCTGGGGGTTGGGGAGCACTGGGGCAGGACGCTGTGATTAGAAATATGGTTATCACGAACGGTTGCCCAGAGAACATGATACTTGAGCCAGGACTGATGGAGGCAGGGGGGCAGGCCTTTCTGACGCTGGGGGGGAGAGTGCTTCAGATAAAATGAACAGTAAGTGCAAAGACCACGAGGCGGGAGTTTGCCCAGCAAGCTCGGTGAACAGCGTGGAGGCCAGAAGAGGGGTAACAGAGTGGAGGCATTTGCAAGGAGACTAGTTAGGAGGCTGTTGCAGGAACCCGGGAGAGACAGGGTTGGACCGGGGGAGTAGCGAGGGAGGTGCTGGGAAGGGGTTGGGTTCTAGATATCCTTTGGCGGCACCAGTCAGACTTGCTGATAGTACATGGGGTGTGAGAGACTGGTCAGGCACGTGGGGGGTTGGGGGGGGTGTGACGCTGGAGCGCAGGACGGCAATTCAAGCTGGAGATAGAAACTTAGAAGTTGTCAGAGTGTAGATGGTACTGGCAGCCATGCGACTGTGTTCACCAAAGGAATGTGAGTAGATAGAAAGAAGAGGACCCAGGACAGAGGCCCGGGGCCCTCCACGGGTGAGAGGTTGAGAGATGAAGCAGAACCAGCAGAAGTTACTGAGGAAGAGATCGTGGGATCAAGGGAAACCAGAGCAGTAGCCACACCATGTGCCAGATGCCATGTTCTGGGCAGAGAGCCCAGAGACAAACCTGCTCCCACCTCTGGTGGACGAGTCAGGACTTTGCACCTGGAATCCCACAGCGGGTGGGCCCAGGGACAGGGCGGCTTGTCAGCAACAGTGACGCTTGTTCACCTCACCCCTGATGAGAACTTTCAGTGTTAAGCATGGTGTCATTCTAATAATAGATTATAAATTAATAGATGTTTTCATTAGAATGGTGAATAAATATATAAAGTATAAAATTATGATAAAGCACTTTGCGGTATAACTCCCTACCAAGCTTCAGATACATAGGCATGGAAATGATTCATGTAAAATATTTATTTATTCCTTCAACAAAGATTTATTAAAATCTATGTCCCGGTAATGAACTAGACACTAATAACTCAAAGCTAAGTCACAGTCCCAAGCCTCAAGGAAATCATCAATCTAATGAGGAAGACAGACACATAAGTAAATAATTATAACCTGGGACCTATAAAGATCTGGATATACCCATGAAAGCCTGAAAGGCAGGGCTTCCTGGAAGAGGTGATACATGCAGTGATTCTCAGAAGATTAGTTAGATACCATGAGATTTTAGGAGGGGAAAGAGAAGGACAGGCCGAGGGTGCATAGGAGCAGAGAGGCAGGGGTAGGGAGGCCTGACCGTGGGGGGCCCTGTGCCGTACTAAGGAACTTGAATGTTATCCTGTGGGTGACACTAGTGATGACCGTGTGGAGGAGCCTTTGAAGGGTTTTAGGTATAGAAAGGACATAATTAGGTCAACCTGTTTGACTACCAGGGCAACCTAAAAGATAAATTTGCGGGATTAGGAACAGAGACAGAGAGATCAGTTATAGACCATGACAATAGACAAGGTAAGAGCTGCTGAAGGCTCGGGTTACATGAGGGCGGTGAGCATTGATGGAGAAAAGGAGGTTAATTCAAGCATCACTTATGGGGCAAAATTCATAAGATGCCTGAGGAAGTAGCGGGAGCTGTTGAGGGGAAGCATAGGGGAAGCCAGCAATGACCTTCACTGCTAGCCTGGAAGACTGGGTGAGCAGTGGGCGAGCTCCTGCCGCAGAGAGAAGGGAAAGGCCAAGTTTACGGTGGAGGTGATACATTCATTTTGGGCCGTGTGCAGTTTCAAGTGCCACCAGCATCCCATTCAATGTCATCCTACTGGTCATTGAGTGACTCCAGTGGTGCTGTCATTCTGGAGACTTCTATGAAAACCATTATCAAAGCCAGTTTATTAGCTCCACAAACCAGCCATGCATTTGATAAGCATAACTCTCTTTTTGACACCCCCACCGCAAAAAAAAAAAGCCACTACCTTGGAATACACATTAGTACCTATTTGTCATAAAGAAATAAAAATTTGTTTTCAAAAAGAAGCCTACTCCCTACTCCCTAGAATTAAGTCATATGAATTCTGGCTACCTCCAAAGATCACATGCCCCCCTAATGCTGTCATCCTGGGGTCCCCGGGGATGTGGAAAGAACATGCCTCTGACCCGAGGGATTTCCAGCAGAGCAGTGGCAGAAGTCACAGCGGTGTGGATGGAACACGTGTGTAGCCTCCCACGGTCACCACTCCCACTGGCCACACTCAGCCTGGTGCCACTGTTCTGATGTGATAATGAAGAAGCCTATTTCATTTCTCTACTCCAGAAAACCCTCCAAAACAGCTATTCCTTCTTTCCCAAGACAGACACAAAAGTGCCACTTTATTATATGATCTCTGTTTGCAAAAAATCTGAAACCAAACTAAGCTTTGTGATTTTTTTTTTCCCCACAAGACTGACCTCTAGGCTCTGGGTCCAAGTCTCTGCTTATATACCCCTGGGGGAGATGGGGGCAAAGGTGAACTGCAAAGACTCTATGGACAAACTAAGGAACTGATCAACAAGATAACCAGTCCCGAAGAATACACTGTTATAACAACATCAAAAGCCAAATTCCCCAGGCAATATGCCAGTGGGCACAGTGTTTAGGACAGGAGAACAAGTACAATTTTACACCGTTGAGAATACTTGTCCTCCAGCCCCACAGAGGAACCCGCAGGGCCTGGTCACTAAATAAAATGAAGAACAGGGTTGAGGCAACACAGAAATAAATGCCCAGTGACTAATTGTCTCAGCCCTCTTGCCAGGGGCAAAAAGCTGACTCCAGTGTGATCATTTCGTAAACCCAGCAGGCAGATTGGGTCTCACCTGACCTCTGACCCTTGAATGATTATATCACGCTCAAATAACACTCCTCTTTGAGCAGTAAGAAACGGCTATAGTATTACCGGGAGCTACTCCTTGGCACAGTGGCCGCCAGCATGTGTTGGGAAAATGGGCTCCCCGACTTTTCAGCACCAGGTTCAATTCCTCTTACTTATCCACCAACCGTGGTACACTACAGTTATTCCCAGTGGTCATCCAGAGCATGAAGACAAGGAAAGGTGCTTGCAGCAGGGGGCTCCCCTCCCCGCAGGCAGTCCGGCCCCCCTTCCTTACGGGCTGGACCCACTGGCATGGGGAGTGCTGGGGTGTGGGGAGCAGCAGGAGACAGCAGTTCGTGTCACCCTGCCCCCCTGTGATGGTAAAGGACGCCGAGACAACCCCACATCCAGCTGACGGTGACACTCCCTCTTAGGCCACTTGGATAAACCCCTGCAGGATCTGCTGTCACTTCATGAGAGCAAGAACTTTATATCAAGCCGAGCTACCACCTCTCAGCTGATGAATGGAGCAGTCTCATTTCTTTCTTAATTATTGAATTCTTATGCAATATTACTGAGAATCACTCCTGGTTCCAGTGGTGGATATGGAGAAGACAAAGCCAGGCTCTGCTGACTAAACTTCTGTTAGGGTCCAGTCCAGCCCCCAGGGCTGTTCTGGGAGCTGCTAGCTCCCTGGACAGCCCAAGTGCCCTCCACTCCGGCTCCAGCACCGTGGAAGGACACTTCAGGTGGCAGTATGGTACAGTGGCCAAAAGCATAGACTTTAAACAACTTTAGACTTCCAGCTCCACCTCTTGAAATCCATAGAACCCTCAACTTGTGCCTTAAAACCCCCATCCTCTCATGTAAAAGGGAAGTAATAAAAAATCATCCGTCTTGTAGGATATTCTGAGCATTAACTGAGGTAGCATAATGCAGGTACTTTAGCACTGTGGTTGGAACAGAACAAGTGCCCAGTAAGTCTCAGCTGTGATGATGTGATGGTGATGGTGACAGCGGTTGTGGTGGCAACAGTGATGGTGGAGGTGGTGGTGACGGTGGAGGTGATGATGATGATAGAGGGTATTCCATCACGGGGGAGAGACATGGGCTAAGAATAAGGCACACGTCCTCCTCCCCCCTTTTGGGGAAGCCAGGAAAAGTAGCAAAGTGGTCAGAAGGGCAAGTTTGCTAAACTAAGCAATTAGACTTCCAGGCTGGACTTAAAAAGTCAGTAGTACAGCATACGAGAGACAACATATGCCAGCCTATAACACAGCTTTCCCACTGAGGTGGTTTCCAGAAGTGACCATTATCTCCTTGTGCTATCAGTCTCTATGTCCAGGTTTTCTAAGGGCTGGATTGGCCAATGACTGGAATTGATGCAGCCCTCTTTGTTGAGTAGAAATTCTGTGATTTCCAAGGCAATCCAAACCGATAACGTTGCCTCATTTTGCTCTCCTTTCCACCTGACATTTCCTTCCAGGTGCATCACATTTTAACCACCACCTCCTCCCAAAAGTCCTTACCCATGCGTGCTTCCCAAGAAAGTGGTACGCGCAGTGGAATGCCCCTGGACGGCACGATCCATCACCCTGACTAGCTGGTGCCTCCTGGGAGGCTCGCAAATGCCTCTTGGGGCCTCCTGCTTCTGGTTGGCCAGCTCTGGTTTTGTTTGTCTTGGTACTGCCTTTTTATTTTTGTTTTGTTTTGATTTGTTCCTGCTTAATCCTGGAACAGCACAGCATAGAACTTTTTGATCGGAATTCCCCTCTGAACTCCCCATTCTGCCCACGTTGACGGTGTTAGTAAGTGGCGGGCCCCTTTCCAGCTTTTGAAAAATTCATTCAGCCTCTTCTTTTCTTGTGCATCTCTTCTGCTTTGCCAGGTCAAGCTGGGAACTGCCTGACTTGAGGGAAGGGAGAGTAAAAGCCATCAGTGACTCAGATGGGGTGAGCTACCCTTGGTACGGGAACACCACAGAAACTGTGACCCTGGTTGGCCCCACCAGCAAGATCTCCAGGTTCTCCGTCAGCATGAATGACAACTTCTACCCGAGTGTGACGTGGGCAGTGCCAGTGAGCGACAGCAATGTGCCACTGCTCACAAGGATCAAGAGGGACCAGAGTTTCACTACCTGGCTGGTGGCCATGAACACCACCACGAAGGAGAAGATCATTCTCCAGACCATCAAATGGAGGATGAGGGTGGACATTGAGGTGGACCCCCTTCAGCTCCTGGGCCAGCGGGCCCGGCTGGTGGGCAGGCCTCGGCAGGATCAGCCCCGGATCCTGGGCCGGATGGAGCCCATCCCCCCCAACGCACTAGCGAAACCCAATGCCAACGATGCCCAGGTCCTCATGTGGAGGCCCAAGCGGGGCCCGCCTCTGGTTGTGATCCCCCCTAAGTAGAGGCAGCCCGGCCCGGCTGTGTGTGGAGCACGTGCCGCTGAGACGCGCAGTGAGGTTGCCAGGAAGGGCGGGAGCCGGACTGAGTTTCTGAGCCAAAGCCGACCTCGCGGTTTGCCAGCCTTTGCAGCCCCTTGTGAAGAGCAGGGCTGCTCCTCGGGTGGCAGAACCATGATCCTTAGGAAACGTCCCTTCCTCTTAGGAATAAAGAAATCACCGATTGGACAGACTTGCTGTGATTACCATGCAAGTAGCCATATTCTGGAGCTGACCAGGAGGGTTCTTTTTTCTGAACTATTGACCATTTCTTTCCTGTGAGATGCAAGGGATGGAAATGAAATTAAACAGTGCCTGTGGCCAATGCTGCTTCCCAACCAATTGGAAGTGGGAGTGAAAACATCCATACCAGGTGTTTGTAAGAGTCCCACTGTCTGACTGAAGGATGCTGGGGAAAGGGGTGGAATGAAAGTCAGGTGCTACAAGGGGAATGGGTGATGGGGAGAGGGAGGAATAAGCTGCCATTACAAATGAACACCTGTGCATTTATTAGTTGATCATCAACATACACACTGGAATGAAGGGAACCCTTAGAAAACTGGAGCTCTTTTGCTGTTCCGTCCATTCTGAGGGGAGCCTCTTGGGAGCTCTCCAGGGTGCTGACGCGAACCAGCTGGTGGCCGTTCTCAGTGGTTCCATCTACCCTACCTCTTTCCAAAAATTGATTATTCAGAGTATTATTGATCATAGCATGTGGAAAGATAGTTCTTGCATTCTGCAGTAGCTATGCTATCTGGGCCTTCACCCTGTTTTTAGTGAAACCCAAATTGTGATTTTTGTTTACAGCGGCTTATTCTGTTCCCATTACCAGCCCTAAAATTACACACAAAAAAAGTTGTTTACAAGCCATGAATCCATGTAGGGTTTCAAGAACATTTCAACAAATAAGAATAGTATTTTAAATCTTTGGGGATTTTTGTTTGTTTCTGAATTACTCAAATATATAGAATGCACACATGTATATCCATGCACATGTGCACACATGCTGGGATGCACACCAGGATGCTTATAGCTTAATTACTAAAAAGATTTTCCAGCAGTTCCTGCATAGGTACTTGAACCCTTTATGTATACACAGTATAGACACTGTATATATGTTTATTTTAGCTCAGCCTCACAGAAGCTCAACTTTAACTGCTTGAGCATTTGTGAGAAACGGCTTCATAGGCTTAACTTCAAAGCTCTTTAATTAAGATCTGTGCTACTCACATTAAGCATGTCTGTATGGCGGAGATCCAACCAGTGAAGATCATACACCATATTTCCTTTAATTAGGCCAACCTCAAACTTTATAAGTTTCTTTCCAGGCTTTATTGTAAGGATTTTTCCAGCTCTTCTAGCCTATATCGCCCCCCGAGAAAGGCTATTTCTTTTCTTCTCAGTCATACAAATTGTGACATATCAATATACAGTTCCTTATTCAAAACCGCCCACGCAAAATACTTATAAATCTCTCAGCATGTCATGTGGATTTCATAGATTCTGCCAGTCTAATTTCAGAGTCAAGAGAGTTGAGGTTCAGAACAATTATTACAGTTCCATGGTTGGCTCCAGAGATCTGTCTTCTACCCGTTTTAGGATGGAGAAGAAAAAGCAGGCCTTTTTTATTGCTTTGATTAAAAATTCAATTTAGTCTAATGTCTTTCAGGTTCTAGTCCCAGGGAATGGTGCTTATTGACATGAGAGGGTTAACAGATCGCTCCAAATTATGTAGTGTTAACTGGACACCCCAAGCACTGGCCACTCTGTTATAGATTAGTTGATGGCAAGCTGAGCTATTTATAACAGCACATTAATGACACATCAGCGACTCACAGACGACCTGGAGTCATGCCATTTAGAAAGAATTCAGCTGTTACATTGGCTTCCTCGGTTCCTTCCCGTTCTTCCTTATCTTTTTATGGGGGAAGTGGCCCCAGAGAACTCCATGGCTGGAACATAAAGCTACTTATTTTCCACACTGACATCAGAAACAATAATCCGTCCCTCTGGTTGAATTAGATGCAACCCTTATGGGATTCTGGACAGTAGATGCTGATCTAAGATCGAATCCATGTGACCCCACTTTAAGAAAACCTGATACTCAAAAATCCATAGTTGTAACAAACAACAAATTAGTGAGAATGGATTGTTTATATTACAAAATCCTATATAAGATTCCCATTTTCAAATTCCCCTTGTCCATTAAAATAAGGTATGACTTACACAATGGTATTTACATAGGGCATAACTTTTTCAAGGACTTATCAGTATCCACAAAGCAGGTCCCAGCAGACTTACCTAGGCTCGTTCCCCACCCTTTCCAGAGTTTCAAAATAAGTGATCCAAGGCGAGTTTTCTGGAAAATCATGTAATTACAAAATGAGAAAATAGATGGATGGTGCTTATAAAAGTTAAAAGCCCTGTGCAGAAACATAATGATTATTGTCCATGATACTGCGGTGGGCCTCTCGGTTCTGATATCAGCCTGGCAGAATGCATTATTGCCCTGCAGCTTATTAGTTTAAAGTTATAGTTGTTTTACAAGGAAATGACCCCTTTTCCTCTGTGTTCTTCAGATCATTTACCTCTCAGCTTAGTCAGCATCTTGCCGAATAATAGGCTCTCCAGCAAGAGAGATTTCTTGAAGTCTCTGTTGGGGTCACCTCCAACCTCCCGTGAGCCCTTTCTTCCCATGAAAGTCCCTGGGTCTGACGCAAGGTGCCATTTGTTCAAAGGGCCTCCTTCAGTGCCGTGATTACGTTTTAGCTGGGTGATCTTAGGACTATATTTGGATGCTAAACATACACACACACACACACACACACACACACACACACACACACAATGGTTTCTTGGTAGCACAAGAGTTTTTAATTCCTATGTGGAAAAGAGCATTTCTTCAGGTCATAGATTCTTGAATCTAGTCCCCTTTGAGATCTTTTATTCCATGATCTCAAGGAAACTGAGGTCTGGTTAAATTAGGTCATCTATTCAGGATCACATACCTAATTAGCAGCAGAGCCCAGAGAAGAGCCTGGGTACCCCATATCTCCTGTCACAGCATGGCCACCCTTACTGAGACCCATAGTCCTCTCCTTGTCTCCAGCCAACACACTGCCATCATCCCTGAACATCCATCCTCTTAGCACTAGAGACAATTGAATTCATCCTTTAAAACACAGGGAGGAATCTTTGTCATAATTATGTCCAAAAAATGAACATTCCAGATTCCCTTGTATCTGGGACAGCTGCTTGGAGATGGAAGTCTTATTCTGGCCCTTTGTAGCATGTGTTGTGCATTCCCCAGTCACTGCTTTGGCCCACAGCATTTGGGAAGGTTGAAGGCTAGCCCCCTGATCCAGGGCCTTTTTACAATTCCTTCTCTTGGTGCTAGGAATGATATTTCAAAGATCAAAATCATGTTCTAAGGAGCAGTTCTGAGCAGTAAAATAAAAGGACTATGATTTATAGACTATTTTACAAAAGGCTTCCACATGCACTTTCTCACCCCAAGATAGTTTTAGGAGGGATGCCATATTGTTAATATCATTACTATTATCCCCATTTTACAGACAATAAATTGAAATACAAAGGCATAACATAACTTACCCATAGACACACAAACAGAAGATGTCAGGTAGGACTGAGTGAGGATTCACAGGGCTGTTTGGCCCCAAACCACCGCTCTCACTAGACTGTGCTGCCTCCCCAGGGGCCCCCTGAGTAAAGGACACAGCAGAGAAAGAAAAGGAAAAGGGAAGTCACTGTCACCTGTGCAGTCACGTAGTCCCTACCAACCCACCCAGTGGACACATTAAAAACAAGAGAATGAACACTGTTTTCTTAGGCAAAGAACCTTGTAATCCCCAAGGAGAGGGCCCAGGAAAAAAAGGCCTATCAGCTGCAGTGTGGGTGAGCTGGCTGTCACTCGGCAGCTCTTCGCACAGGACTGGTCATTAGTGGAGTAGGAAATCTGTTCTCCTGGACTCAGAATCACTTAAACACTATAAGCACAGAAGGAGGAGGAAAGCATGCATCCCACAGCTGAGGTCCCAGCTGAGCGAGGCCCTGCCACCCGCCAGCCCTCGGCGCGGCAGGAGCAACCTGCGGGGCGGAGGCAGTGGGAACAATGGCTTTCTGAGCTCCATTTGGCACATTGAACGTTCCCGTTAGAACCGGGGGCACAATTAAATATTGCCAGAGCCAGCTCCCAACTGAGTTGCAAAGAAAGATGTAAACACACGCACACACACACACACACACACACACACACACACACAGGCCAGCTACACTCACACACTCTTCAAGCTGAAAAGAAAATTAATCAAAAACCCAATGAACGTCTGAACTCTATAATTAAGCCTAAATGATCCTTAGATAGAAAGAGAGCTGAGCAAGCTCAGTGCACACAGATATTTTTACCCCAGAGTCTTATGGCCATTAATTTCTTTTGATATCTTGAGTACATCTGGTTCCAGTTTCCCTGGTGGGACATCTGCCCGTGGAAGGCCTTCAGGAGGGCTGCCAGCTCAGCAGCCAGAGAACAGCCAAGGTTATCTGGCCATTCTCAATACTTCTGCAGGAATGCCTCTGGGGAGTGGCCTGCCACTGTGCCCCCGGGCCCCTCACTGAGGCCTGCATGCACTCGGAGCGGACAGAACAAGCTCTCCTGAAGAGTCTGCATTCAGCCGTCCCGGCTTGTGCCTCCACGTGATTTTTCTTCTGTCCCACGTTGGAAGGGAACCCTGTTTGGAAGCTCTGAGGTCAGAGGCCAGAGCCCAAGACCTCTGCATGACTTGAGATCCTCTGTACCCAGCAGGTGAACTAGACCTTGAGCAAATCACTCAGCTCACCTGGGCCTCAGTTTCCTCCTGTGTTGGCTGTGTCACTGACACAGCCCAGTCAACATCACAGTCAGGAAGGCACAGTGCAAAGATGTCTAGAAACACGCCAGAATGTCTGAAGTGCTGCCTAGTGAAACGTATTGTCAGATGAATGGAGTCTCAGGGCCCAGGGCTAGTTGCAGGCTCTCAGGCTCCATCTACTTGGAAACCCAAAACCGTCCCAGGGAGGCCCACTCTCCCTGCAGAGTGAGGCCTGGGCTCCGTGGAGGGCAGTAGGCTTTGAGCTCCTCCACCCGCAGACACCTTGCTGGAGAGGCCTGGACCCAGGCAGTCAAGGAGAGAAAGGAGACCACTGCCTAGTCCCATTAGAAGGCAGCTCCAGGAGGAATTTGTAGCCAGAACTCCAAGAGGCTTTTTGGAAAGGAAAGAAGGCTGAATGTCAGATGTGGGCCAGATCGAAATCCCAGCACAATTTGCCTAGTGTAAGCTGACTAAAGAAGCCATCCAGGGACAGCTACATTTTTCCTGTCATGGGCTCAGGCAAGAGATAAAGGGAAAAAATAATTTAAAAATATTTATCCAATCATTTATATACACAAACACAACACACACACACACACACACACACACACACACACACACACACACACACACACACACACCACACACACACACACACACACACACACTCACATCTTTATGTGGTTCTCCACTGGCCTGTCTGACCCTAAACACTTTCTGATGCCCCAGATCTTGGCTGAGACCCCACAGTTTGGAGGTGGCATTACAGATGTGGCTGTGTGGGTGCACATAAAAAGGAGAAACACTTCTCCCTACACTGCACCTCATCACACTGGGGGCATACTTGGTTACGGCCCCTCTCCCCGCCTGCCCTACCTGCTGTGGCCCCATTCCCCACCTGCACCAGCTGGACAGCCACACGGCTTGCCTCAAGGCTGCTTCCCAAGGCCCCCTGTCCCCACACCCTAACCTGTTCATCTCTCCCAGCTGGGGAGCGTGGTCCCAAAGAGAACCCACCAGCTCTTCTGATCAAGACAAATGTGAAGCCAGGCCTCCGGGCAGCAGACCATGTGGCCACACACAGGAGCCTCTCCTCTGCCTCCAGGCCCCCATTTGTCCTTGGCTAACCCAGAAAACGTGGCTTGATCCTTAAAACAGCCGAGTGCTGGGTCAGAAACGTCTCCGAGAAGGGAAGATGGGCACTGGAATTACAGCAGTGAGGGGAGAAGGCCAACACACAGAGCAGTGGCCCAGATACTCAGATCCCCTGGGAATTCGACTGGTGGGATGGCTGAGCGTGGGGCTGGTCTCGGCTGGCTGCCACCCAGCATGGCGGGGAGCAGGCAGGAGACGGGAAGGAGGACAGAGGGCTTTGCTTCAGGCAGGCCTGGGACTCGGGTGACCCAACAGAGGCGCCTAAGATACAGAACTTACAAAGGCCTCCGCTCAGGTTTGCATGGCCCCTGCAGCGTCTGCCCTAGAGGCCTGCTCACCTCGCCCGTCCCATTCCTGCTGGGTGCTGTCCCCTCCTTCACAGGAAGAGGGGATGCGGGAGGGTCGTTCTTCCAACACATATCCCGTGGGGCAGCCGCTGTGCGCCAGGTGCAAAGTCCCTGCCCACAGGGGGCCCAGGCTCACAGAAGCTTTGGGCGCCACTCGCTTTCCCCTCAGGGTCGCACATCCAGGGAGCCCCAGAACCCTGGCAAGTGCTCCCTTCGCCTGTGAGGGGAGGTTGACTCTCTGGCCCAGGGCCGGGCGAGGATGGCCGAGGTGACCCACGGCACTCTGCCGATCTCTGGGAGCTCTTCCGAGGACGGCCCAGGGAAACCCTGCAGCCACGTGCATGCCAGCAGGCACAGGCGCTGCCCGTGTCAGAGGCAGCTGGGCATCTCTCCGCCTGCTCTAGCCCATCTCCACCCTTCCAACTAGGGAGAATATTCCACACAGATGTGAGCCAATGACATGTTAATTGGAAAAATAACAGGAAAGATAATATATGCACTTCAGGCTGGGAACTCTTTCATTAAGCTGGGCTTTGCAAGCAATACAGCCAATTAAATTATTTCCCACTTTACTCCCTCACATACCAGAAACTATAGGAAGCTATCACTTCTAATTAATTAGGAAAGAAAGAAGGGCTGCACAGGCCTATCAGGAGAGCACGGGCTGAGGTGCTAGCCCTCCCACCGCTCCTTGAGCAGCGCACACGCACACACGCATCAGGGACGAAAGACTCAACTTCTGTCTCACCTGAAGCAGGTCGTGGGCCTCCTGCTGTTTGACGTTTGTAGACAACCCCCTTATACATACAAATGGCAACTTAATAGCCTAGAAACTGTTCTAGGAACTTTGTCCATCCACCCTGTGCTCTGGAGTAGCTACCTTGCTGTAGGTGTCAGTGAATGCCAGCTCCGCGTCCTGCAATAAGTGATTGGTCCTTATCCCTGCTCCCAAGGGCCACCCACAAAATCAAACAGAGAAAGATGCAGGACTTGGGCACATTCCACAGAAAGGAAATTTGGCATTTGTCGTGGGAGAATAAACAGCTCTAAACTCTGTTGGCTGTCCAACTTCCTGCAGCCAAAAAACAACCTTTTCAGTGCAGACTTAGGCGGTTCCCAAGCCAGCTCCCAACTTCAAATGCTCAAAATGAGACCCTTGCAGGGGTTGACTTTTGCATGCAAGTCTCCTGCAGGCCACCTTCACGTTCCCATCTGTGGAATGGGGAGAAGGTCTGTCCTCGGTGCCAGTCACCCCTTGTGAGGGCGTATTGACAGAGAGCTCAGGGCTTGCGTTGGGGGAAACTGATAGACAACACTCAACAATGCAGTTAAAATATGTTCTCTACAAAAATTATGCTGGCCTGAAGGCACCCTTATTGTATAATGTAATATAATATAATGAATATAATGGGCATGTAAGGCAGAAATCAGGATGACGGGACTTTTGCATGCAGACATTTGTCTAATATGGTCCATGAGCAGCAGATAGACCCTGAGGTTGCCTCATGGCCTCTGCACACATGTGCCCACATCATACCCCACCCCTCCCCCATTACCCACTGTATGGGTCATTCTGTGCCATGCAAGAAATCCAGGGCTGGCAGAGCCCGGCATGGTCAGTGCCTCTGACCAGTCACTTATTGCAGGAAGGGGAGCTGGCATTCACTGACACTAGAGCATGGTGGCTATTCTGGGAGCACAGGGTGTGTGCAGGAGCAGTTCCTAGAATTATTTCTAGGCTATTACGTCCCCATTTTTATGTACTATGGGGTTGTCTACAGACCTCAAACAATAGGAACAAGGTTATTTGACCACCTATATAAGAATTAGGAATTTGTTTTCTTCCTGAAACTGAAAGCATGCATAAAATGTGAAAACGCAACAGGTTCATTTTTAATCATAAAATCATGTTGTGCCACTATACCAGTGCATCCCTATAAGCAAACCTGGTCTATCAAAAATCCAAAGATAGAAAAAAAAATGATCAGGGAAGAAAGAGAATGCCAAGGCTTGGATTTACTCAGAGCAACTCCTTGCATGCATTCAAAAATACATTTTTATGTTAAAAGTTTAATTCATCCATTTCCTCTTTAGGACCACAACTATTATATAAAGCAATATATACAAGTAAGGCGACCACACACACACACACATATGCACACACCAATAGTGGCAACAAGCCTTCTTTTTAAAGAAAAACTGATGAATAACTTCAAGTTGAACTGTGTGCTCATTCTCAAGAAGTTTCAGCTGGCTGGCGAACACACCCATGCACTGAAATACTGGGTCAGCCATAGGGTTCCCGTGAGCCAGTAATTCTTGCAAATCTTGTGCCTTCAGATGCGGAGAAACAAGGCCTTTGGGGGCCTGGTATTCACACCCATTTCTTTAGATCCTTTTGTGCTTTGCTGATGGGTTGCACCTATAGATGATCTGCGATCCCTGAAGATTATTTTAGATTTTAATAATCTTTTAAGACCCACATAAATGCCCTAGACCAACTTGACAGAGAAATGTGTATGTAAATAAACACTCATAGTTTTGCATAAAATTTCAAGGTCATTGTCCCCTTGAAATCTATTTATAGAGGCCAGGTTGTGAACACCTGCTTTTAAGGAATGACAGTCTTTGATCACCGTCTTAATGCTCACTTACGTGTTTCCATGTCTGCACACAGGTCACCTGGTAGGACAAGGCACGCCCGGCAAGCAGAACCACATGCCACAGACTGAGGAGGAAGTGAGCAGTGGCTGCTGGCTCCAGACACTGAAGCCCTGGACATCTGGTTGCCCACTGAGTCTAGTGCTGTCCTACCTGTCTCCTCACCATTTCTGTAACCCCTCAACCCCACCGTGTGCCATGCAGCACTCCCCGAGGGTGGGCTGAGCTCGCTGGTTGGCTCCTGGGGAGCTGTGTTTGAAGGGGGAGTCATGCCTGCTGTGTCTTCTTGTGGGGGAAGATTGGATCCCACCAGATCTCTAGTCCATCCCCACGCTGTAGGGGCAGCTGCCCAGGGATGAACAGCTGGTCAGCATTGACTTCAGACACCTAAAATGGGCCAGCCTTGGTTTCCGACCTCAGCTTCCCCCCCCCACGCTTTTGGGTGGGAAATAGGGAATGTGCATCTCCCCCACCTCCTCCCGTCTCCACGTGGGTGGCTACTGTCAATGCTCTCGAGGTTCCCCTCCTCCTTGGAGAGCCAGGGCCAGAGCAGGCCTGCTTCCCCTACGAGGCCAGGCTGGGTGCCCTCAGGTGAACAAGGGCAGAGCGGATGTCACCAGGATGGATGGGATGAGGGGAGAACTACCCAAAGAGGGCAAAAATGGCGTCCATTGGTTTGTTCATTGGTTTATTTATTGGCTTGCTTACTGGTTTACTTATTTATGAAGTATGTATTTATTATACAGCAAAAAATTCACTCCCATCTTTGAAGCCCCCAGCCACACAATCTCTCTCCGCGGCCCTTTAGAGCAGTGTGTTAGTTCTCTTTGAAGCCACAAGAAATGGGGGAGAAATTCTCTCCCTGTGTCCAAAAACCACCCCAACCAGATTTTCAGCCAAAAATGGAGTTAGAAACCACCAGTTAGTGAGTAAAGCCACACAGATCTGCAGAGGCCCAGCTGTCCAAACAGAAGCTCGCAGTTCCCCTCTGCCCTTCCACCCCTCGCTCCAGCCGCCCCTCCTCCTCCGGGCGCCCACGGGGAGTGGTAGTCAGCGCCGGCCTGGTCACCTCGGAGCTAGACTCGCGTTCTACTCTGGTGCCATCTTCTTAATGCCACGTGCACCTTACAGAGACCTCAGGAGCTTTAAAACAATCCATGTCTGGTCCCCTCCCTGACTCATCAGCAGACCCTCTGGCGGTAAAGTCTGGGCCCTGGTGTTTTCAGTTTCCAGGTGACCCTAACGTGAGGCGAGAGCTGAGAAGCACTTCTACGGTCTCCTCTCCCCTGCACCTCCCGCCACCCACACCCATTATCCGTTATTTCCCGAGCTTTCTCTGGCACCAAGAATGGGGAAGGCCGCTGAGGAATGACCGAGTTCTCTCCTGTTCCTCCCCACTGAACCTTCCCATCAGGTCAGCCCACTTGGAGAGTTGGCAGTTCCCACCAGCTGTACCCTGAGGCTGGTGCCTGTGCCCAGCCCGGGGCCGTTCTCAGGCGACTTCCAGCTTTTCTAGAAACAAAAAGCCACCCCTTGCCAGATTCCCCTCTACCTGAACTTCCTCAGGCTCCCAAACATCAAATGTTTAAAGGGCACTTTGGCAACATTCACGTCTCCAAACCCCAATGCTGATGGGGAGGCCCTTGCCCAGGCTTTATAACCCACGCCTTGGCCATGTCTGCAGAGCCCCCTGAGTTGAATGAGGGCCTGCTGGTCAAGAGGAAGGAGCCATGTTGCCCCCCCAGCCAGGCAGCACCAAAGCCCAGATGGCTGGGAAGAGAGACAGCTCGCCCTTCACACAAGGTCTCCACTGCTGAGTGTGAGCGTGAGCGTGTGTGTGTGTGTGTGTGTGTGTGTGTGTGTGTGTGTGTGCACATATGTAATACAAACCATCAAGATCCATGGAGATGTATCGTGTTCATAATGGGCCCAAGGGAATGCCATACTAGATAGACACAAAGAATGCTACACAGACACTAAGTGTTGGATGTGCACACACACACACACACACACACACACACACACACACACGGGAAACCTGTGATGTGGGAAGGGTTGTTTTTGCTCCCCGGTCTCCCCCATCTGAGTACCTTCCCGGGACAAGTACTATTTCATGCGCCCCAGCTGCCCGGCCCGGGCCCTCCTGTCCCCGTGAGTCAGAATGTCTCTGTCCCTGCCCTACGTCCCGTCTCTCAGGACCCTACTCTCTGGTAAGTGACAGTTCAGCCAGTGGGTGCTACAGAGTTGAGTGTTACCCCTCCCAGGTGACATTTATGTTTTAATCGGGGCTACAGACCATGCCTTAATCCGAAAGAGCGGCTCTAATGGTGGGATTTTCAGGCACAGTAGTGGCCCAGTAAGGGAGATTATTTTTTATCAGGGGGCTTTTTAGAGTTCCCCAAACCATACCTATCTCTCAAATCAGCCCTTCCTAAGTGCATGAGCACAAGCAAGCACACTTACCCACAGACACTCTCTTGGATTTTGAGACACCTCCCTTATAGTGGCCCCTCTTTAAAACCGAAAAAAAAAAGAAAAAAGAACCAGCTAAATTAATTTAAACCTCACTGGGAAATGTAGCCTATTTTCCACGGCTGCCAGCCATCTGGCCACCCCATCCTGTTCCCCTTCCCTTCTGTTCCTTTTTCACCCGCGCCGCATCAGTTAATTTACTCATGTCGTCTCTGCGCTCGCCTACCCCACCCGCAACCAGCGCACTTCCTTTCCCATTTCCCGTCGGGAATTGTGCTGCTTTTCCGCGCGTCGCTGGGACAAAGAGCAGGTTAAAAGCCTGAGCGTGTGCGAATCGCTTTGAAGAAAGAGAAACCAGGGATTCTGCTCCCGTTTGGAGAAGAACCCCATGAAGGAATAGAGGAAAGCTGGCTCTGCAGAGTGCCTTAAAAATGACTTTAATTAGGAAATTCTGAGTCGTCAGTCTTTGGGTATTACATAAACTCAAACAAATGTTGCATTTCACTTCTCTGGGATTAAAAAAACGTTAAATACAGTATGTGTTCAACAACAACAAGATGGCTTTTCTCTTTAATTGGTCCTTAAAGATGCAGCGCCTGGCTTTCTACGAAGCTGGGGAGAGGGCCCGGGAACAGCCATGCAGAGGGCATGTGCCGGCGAGGACGGCCGGCAGGCGAAGGCAGGTGTAGTGCTGTGACACTAGGACGGGGAGAACATTCCAGGCCCGCAGAGGGCAAACCCTGCCCTTCATCCCATCCCCGCAGCCACTCCTGCGTTTGGTCAGTTTCTGTTTTGCTTTTGCTGAAGTGATTTTCCTTTAGCTTAACGCTTGCCCCCTGGGATCTGAGTCAACAAGATAATTTGAAGAGTCTGAGTTCCCAAAGGCAGTTAAGGCTCCTGGGATAGTGTCTTCTCCCCTCAGAGCTGCACCTCTAAGTGGTTGGACTTTTATCTAGGCAAGAGTGGGCAGTGTGGTTGGGACGGAGATCCTGACGTGGTGATGCCGGGGTTCTTGTTCACGAAACCCAAGAATGAGCTTCACCAACACCCAAGGTAGGACAGCAAGGGACAGGCTTTTATTTAGAAGTAAAGTGAGAGGACAGAGCTCCCGGCTCTCGCCAGGAGGGGACAAGAGAGCCCGGGGTGGTGCATTGTCCAGGGGATTTATAGGCAGTTGAGAATTTTTGGAAATTGAGGGCTTAGGGTGTGGACCTGTCCCACCAGCCCTGCCCTCAAGGTGGGCTGGGTTGTTGTCTGTTTGCTGGGGCTGTTTACCGTGAAGTCACGGGTCATGCTGAGATACCCTTGCGGAACACTCAAACATTCCAGGCGAAGTTGCTCCCGGCCTTTTGACCTTTAACTGATCTCACTGAAGATGTCTATATCCTAGTCTGGTACCTTTACCCTAGAGAGTGTGACCTTGACTTTGCATAATGCTGAACACAGAGTTTCGATAGGGACTTCGCATTGTTACATTCCTTTGACTGTAAATATCCTGCCTTGCTTTTTCCAGAGGCCCTCACCCTACTCTGTCTAAGCCCATGGTCCCTGTCTCAGTGGCACCTGGATTCTGGACGCTCTGGAGGTGGGAGGAACTGAGGACCATGGCTCTTCAGCCCCTGGAGCTCTCCTCCCTCTTCCCCTGTCCACCTCACCCTGTTTGTCTGCTTGGGAAGCCAGAGTCTGGCTGCTAAGTGCTGGGGGTCACCTAGCTAACAGCTCTGCTCTCCACGGACGTTTTATTCAGATCTGTCCTGGCTGTTTTCCTCAAGAGATATGACCCTTCTGTGAGGTGGGCAGTTCTAAGGGGGCCGAGTCACTAATTCTCACTCACTCTCATCTCTCTCCCCCTCTCTCTCTCTCACACACACGCACACACATGCACGAACACACACTCCTCTCAAAAGAGAGAGAGCAAGGAGACACAGATACCGAAACAGTACTAAATAACGCTTTCCACACCTGAAAAATTATTTCTCTATCACGCATGCCATGAGGCAAGGGGGCTACATTTTTAAACATCCGAGATGGTAGCCCACTGCTGCCAGGAGCCCCAACACAGCTGTCACCTGCAACAGCTCCGGGTACCATGTCTGCTCGATCACTTCTCAAAGAAACACGATACCAAGGAGGCTGGGGGCCCTTCCGGAATCAGACCTACGTTGCACTGAAACCACCTTCCTCACAAACTT
Organism: Phataginus tricuspis; assembly: GCA_029783875.1. Taxonomy (NCBI): domain Eukaryota; kingdom Metazoa; phylum Chordata; class Mammalia; order Pholidota; family Manidae; genus Phataginus; species Phataginus tricuspis. Next base: position 26,246,148 of record JAQQAC010002701.1, on the reverse strand, counting down.
CAAAGCCTCTGCCTAACACCCAGGTCCACATTCTGAAGCCTGTCTTCCCAAAGTCAGTGACCTCATCACTGTTGGGGAGGAAGAAACTTCTCTGCCCCTCAAGGTTCTTCTAGCCAGTCTAAGAATCAAATGGACGTGAGGTAGATTAACAGGATAAAAAAAGTTTAATTACACGCATTTGAGGAAACCACAGACATGGGTTCCAAAGACAGTCAGGGACAATGAGGCATATATGGCAGCCTGCACCGTGGAAAGTGGGTAGGGGTCTGAGACTTCACAGGAAAAAGGAAGCAACTCCCAGGAATATGAAAGAGTAAATGTTTGGTAAACAGATGTTTGCTGGGCCGCACAGAAACACTGGGGCACAGAAAGGAGTTTTAACAGCCAGCCACCTCCCTCCCCGTCTACCGCCCCAGGCCCCATGATGGTACAGCCATCCAAGGGGACAGCTCTCATCCCAGAGCAGGTCCTCTATCTGAATTCTTTCTTTGCAGCTGTGGGGTGAGAGGTTCAAAGTTTCTTTCTGAGCCTTTTGCACCTTGATTGTTTTCAACTCTGAGATAATCTGCCCATCACATGGCACACCTGGGGGCCCCTGTCCTTGGTCCCTATGTCACTCCGCCTGCTCTGAGCCCTGGGCTGGGTCTCTGGACATCCCACCAGGGGTCCCAAGTTCAAATACGGGGAAGAGGAGGTGGCTCTCCTTCCCGGTCTTACAAAAAGGCCCGGGTCCCTTGGCAAATTGATCCACTTCTTCCAGGCCCCCTCCCTGAAACCCCACATGTGCATGAGTAAAGGAGAGCACAGGAGAGGGATCTACAGAGCAAAAACATTATTTCAACAAATACTAAATGGCCTGCCTGTGCCAGTCACTATTGGAGAAATGGTAGGCATTCTTCAAGGACCCAAACAGACAAAAATCCATCCCTCCTGAAACTTGCATTCTAGTGGGAGGAAAGATGGGCAATAGACATAATGAACAAGGAAACTGTGTGTTAGTTGGTCAGGAACACTAATGAGGGAGAAAAGAACACAGAAGAGGGATCAAGAGTTCTGGAAGATCTGCTCGCAGGTGATTTCCTGCCTGGGCTACATGCCTAGAGGCCCCTGGCAATTGCGTTCACCAAAAACAGCAACAATAGTAACAATGGTGAACCCCTTCCTTTCATTTCTGCATTAACAGGCAACCTGTTCCTCCTAGGTCTTGAGACCTTCACTTTATACAATCCACCGCATCTCAGGTTTATCATCTCCTATCTTAAGCAACCTAAGGAGACTTCACTTACTGTGGCTGAGAAAGGTTAAGTGCCTTTCCCAAGGTCACATGGCTGCTAAGTGTCCGAGTCAGGATTCCAATAAGGCCCTCTGGACTCTATTGTGTGATTTTTGTCAATGCACTTATAAAGGGCATAAGACACCAAGCCAGGAGATCCGCAACTGAGACCCAGCATTGCCATTACGAGGTGTACAAAACCTTGGAAAGTTCCCTGCAAACCTAAGATAAGACTGGATGTAAAATTACATTATAAATCATAAGGCATGGTACAAACGGGATGCTCTGGGGCAGCAAGCACTGCAGGCTGCCTCAAGACGCCACTTACCTACTATCGGTGTGATTCATCGAGTAAATAAATATAATTAAGAGGGGTTATTTTTATAGCATCCACACACAACTCCCAAAGCAATCCTCACTCACATTGGAAAAATTAAAACAGTATATATTTCTGTCTATAAACTAATTATCTGATTCAGATGCATCCAAAGCAAACCCACTTGTAAGATATTCTATAAAAGAGCGTGTGTAATTACACAAGTGTATTGGAGATGCACTGGCGTGGGGTCCTTGTTAGCTTCCAAGCACTGTGTGGAGGAAGGGCTTCAGGTGACAGATCCCTGGGGTACAGGCGTGGCTGTGAACAATCAGTTGGGTTTATTGTCCTATTCCAGGCCTCTGCTTCCTCTTTGTAATCTTTGTTATCTCAGCCATTGGAGGACACCCACCAGGGAACAGAAAGTGTCACCTTGGTCTGAAAGGCCCTGGTACTGAGCCTTTAGTCTATGCTAGTAAATAAGACTGAACACAGCTTCTGGGAAAACTTAGAAGATACAAACTGTAGAAGAAGTGCTACAGACTGAATGTGCCCCCCCCCACACCCACAAATTCACGTGTTCAGGCCTGGATCCCCGAAGCAGTGGTATTGAATGGGGTCTTCAGGAGGTGATTTGGTTCGGATGAGGTGACGGGTAGGGGGCCCCATGATGGGCTTGGTGCCCTAGAAGGGGATGAGGAGACCCCAGCTGGTTAGCGTGGGCGGTGGGCCCCCCTCTCTTTCTCTCCATCCCTCTCTACCTCCCTCTGCCAGGTCAGAGAGCCAGGACAACGCCCTCCCTAGCGCCTGCCCTACCGGCACCCTGACCTTGGACTTCCAGCCTCCAGCACTGTGGGCAACCAGTGTGTGTGGTCTGAGCCACCCAGCTCACGGCGCCCCCGTCGCGGCCCACCCAGGTCATGGCACTCCCGTCGCGCCAGCCCACACGAAGGTGAGAGACAAACTCTGTTTTCCGAAATGGTTCTGAAACCAGTCTCTGTACTTCCACAAGGGAAGTACCACCACTGGGGAGACGAAAGTTCTGTAACAACCAAGCGCACCTTCACAGAGCCGCCAGGTGTAGATGGCCGACCTCCCCGCCCACACCGGCAGCTTGGCGCACATGCAAAAGTGTCCTTTCCCTGCTTCTGCGTCCCTTCACCGTCCCAATTCCAGGGAGTGAGACAAAACCACCCAGAGGCAAAGGTGTTGCGATGACCCCAGGTTCAAAAATGAAGGAAGCGGGCACGTCTCAGTCCCCTGGGGAGGACAGAGAATGAATCGAGGCAGAGGGTGAAAGGTCTCCAGGCATGAATACAGAGGACGCAGGAGACACTCACATCACAGTGACTGCAGTTTCCAAACCAAAAATTCATGCGCAAAGCCTGGCAGAGTAATTCAAGTATGAGTGACCCTCAAAATTCTGGAATTTGTCTTTGTCAGCCCAGGGGCTCTGTCCTCAGAGCGGCCGCCGCTCGCCCCAGTGCGACTGTCCACGCTGAACGTGATGGGAGCCAGTTATTTTCCTGTCGCGGAGGAATGACAGAGAGACATGGGCTCCAGCCAAAGCTGTAGGGATCCTTCGTTAAGAGTCTGAGAGAGTAAACACGGTATCTGGGGGAGACTGTTTCTTCCCTTCCTGACGACCCTCTCACACGGGGCAGCAGTGGGCACTCAGGCTGGACACTGTCCCGGGCCGTTCTGAATTGACCCTGGTGCTTTCTTCTGAATTCCAAAGCACTCAACTGACGGCTAGAAGGACGCCCCCAAATCCCACGTCTTTAGGAAAGCCACCCCCAGAGGAGCAGCGGGAAGCAGGACCTGGAACGCCCACCAGGCTACGCATGGCGGCTGCCGAGAGGCGGCAAGCACCTGCTTCTCTGGAGGGCCTCGTGACGGGCAGGCGGACGTCTCCTGCTCACGGAACACAGCGCTGCCTCCGGGCGGCCGCCCACTGGGGGTGATGGGCAATTTAATCTGAGAGAGAAGTGAGCCGGCGCCCCAGGAGTTAAGGTCCTCAGGGCCCCTGACTTCCACACTGCACTCCTCTCACGGCTGAACACAGAGAGTTCTAAGTGCTTTACATCGTATAAAACCCAGAAGTTTATGAAGTTTGTCACATACAATCCCTCACTCATCCCACCAACAACCCTGTGGGCTGTTACTAGCCCTAATTTACATACGAAGCAAACAGGGACTGGGGTTGAAGGTGAAGGTCAGAGCTGGGGCGTTCTGGGGTCTCCATCTGTGGTCGTGGCTGGGAAGTGCCGAGGAGAGAGGCCGCGTGCCATGCAGTCGTGCCCCTTAGCCGGTGAGAACAGAGGTCAGAGCCGAGCCGTGAGCCCTGAGGTCCGGGTGCTGCTCAGCCTCCAGACTTGCCTGCAGCGCGGCAGGAAGAGGGCCCTCCCCCCTGCTGGGCTCCGGACGGGAGGTGGGCAACGCAAGGAAGAGGCCTGGGGTCCGTCTCAGCCCAAGGGACGACAGGCAGGGAAAGACCCAGTTTATTTCCTGTGAGCTCAGCTGCCCCACTGCTCCCCCAGCGTCCCTCAGCTTTTCTCACCACCAGCCTCGGGGGCGTCCTCTTGGGAACCACGGCAGGGACTGGAGCCAACGACACCGACGGGCTGAGGGGCTGCAGGGCTCTTTCCCCACTTGTCCCAGCTCCAGTCGTAGGTTCCCAAAGCCCGGGCTCTGCATTCTCTTAGGTCTTACAGCCGCCTTTCTCCACAAACGTGGGACGTGACCCAAGACTTAAGTCAGAAGACATTTGCAGGGTCCCCACATTCCCACCCCAAAACTGTCCCCCCCTCCAGCCGGTGCTCAGCATCCAGAAGCACCCGTTGGCCCGGAGTGCGTTCCCAGCCCACCCCCGTCACCCTCGGGGATGCTGGCCGCCTCTTAGTCACGACCTGGACACCCAGGGCTGAGGGTCCTTTTTCATCCATGGGACTTTTTCTTCTTATGAGGTTGGTTTGCTTGTTTGTTTTTAATTTTAAAAGCCATGAAGTTACCCACCACTCCCCACCCCTTTCCTGTGCCTGTGTAGACAGGGACGTATCCCACACAGCCCTTTGGGCTCTGCCTAAAAATAGGATCTCTGGATGGTGTCTGGGCCAGACTCCCTAGGGAGGGGCACAGCCAAGCCGCACGCTCCAGCGCCTTCTCTGGGGCTGCTGCCTGTTTCGCACACTCAGCTCCTGGGCAGGCAGAGCCTCTGCGGAGATGGGGCGCATCCCCCCAGGGCGGTGCTCTGTGCTGGCTTTGGGAGGTTATTATTTACAGCTCCTCACTGTCGGCTTGCCATTCCTGGCCCGGAAGCAATAAAGTGGGAGACACACGTGGACCTGCTCTGAATCCTCACCTTGCGGCAAACAGAGGCTCCTGGTGACTTAGGTCCCGCCCTCTGGGTAGGCCAGGGCAGGGTCTCCACAGCCCTGTAACTGTGCATCTTGTTCCAAACGGTTCTGAGGCAGCCCTTTAGCACCGTCTGACACAAGGCGGTGCATTTCTGTGTCAGCAAGCCAGCTAGCAAGCCCCTGGGGACGGGGGAGGGCCCGGGGCATGGATTAATCCAGGAGCCTGGCAGCACCAGGGGCAGGCAAGCCATCCATAAAACATCAAAGGCCAGGGCCATGAGAGGAGGCAAAGCAGGATATTTTATTCATGACTGTATTTTGAAGGGGTGTGCTTATGACTCACAAATTATTCATGAGCTCCTTTCTATTTTTAAATGCAAATTACAAGGGTGTTTAAAGAGGCAGGGGTGTTATGCCCTCCCCCTGGTACCACTCCAGGCTATTTTGGGGAAAGACGGTCCGTTTGGGGTACCCGCCTCTTCCTCTGAGTCCTGTCCTCGGTGCAGGCACCCGACGTCCTCCCCCGGGCCTCTCCCGGCCACTGGAAGGCCGGCGCGGCTGCGCCTTGGGCCCACCTTTCCAACACTCATTGCACGTACAGCTCCTGGCCAGCCAGAATCCGGGGCCAGCCACTGTGACTGGCCTCAGCGGTCCTCTCCTGCTGCGCCCATGGCCTGAGCCTATGATCTGGAGATGGCCCTGCGTCTCCAGGGGGCCTTGCTAAAGGTGCCGATTCCTGGGCTGAGCCCCACCCCCAGAGTCTCCCATCCAGTGTGTCTGGGGTGGGGCCTGAGAATCTTAATTTCCAGTAAGTTCCCAGTGATACTAATGGTGCTGGTCTCGGGACCACTGGGCACCAGAGACTTTGAGAACCACTGGCCTCTGACAACTACGGAGGCCGGGGTTTGACAAAGTCCCCGTGTCCGGGAGGCAGAGCTTCCCCGGTTGCCAGGCCTGTAGACACCACAGACTGCTGCCTCCTGTCACGTCTTGACAAGATATGGCCAGAGCAGTGACATGATTTAAATATCATGATAGCTTTAAGAAAAATTTGCCAAGTCCTTCTCTTCAATCCCTCATCCCAGAATGTTCCACATATATTGCAGAGGTATCTGCTTTATTTCTTGATCCGATGAACACCAGTTAAGCACTTGCTATGTATACATGGGATGGAGGAGTACAGAGTTCCTGCCCTCAAAGAGCTCGCAGGACACAGGTTCAAATGCAGTTTAATACATTGCAGTTCTGAGCAATGGTGGTGCTTCTGGGAACACCGAGAGGGGCACGTTTGCAGCCTGGGCTGGGGAGGGGTCCCGAGGGGTCCCTAGGTGTTGCTGGGAGCTGAGAGTGGACCAATGTGAGGAGTCAGCCCGTGGAGAGCAGCGAAGGGGAGGGAAGACCAGCTCAAGCAGACGGACAACAATGAGAAGCAGCCCTGGCCAGGGACAGGGTTGGAGGTGGGGAACTTCCTCAGCTCTCCTGAGACAAGCCAGAAAGGTGAGGAAGGTAGAGGCATGGGCTGGGACACTCCACGGAGGTGGCCCTGGGCAGCAGTCTCCCCAGGACTGCACTCTGGCAGGCCGGCAGGAGGCCCAGGGCTGGCAGGTGGGGGGCTGGCAGCTGGCAGTTTCTGGAGGGACCCTGCAGCTGGCCTTGGGGAAGCCGACTCCACCGACGGGCTTCAGGAGGGCTGTGCAGACCCACTTGTCCACCCTGGCCTCCCCACATCAAGGTTAACCCATCCTTCAGGTCTAGCTCAACCGCGTCCTCTCCCAACAGGCCTCCCTGCCCCCATTTACAAGTCCATTTCTCTCCTGTCCTGTGAATTCCCACAATACTGGAGCTGTGCCCCCTATACTGTATCAGACTTCCGCGTGTACTTGCCATTTCCCCAACGAGACTGAGGTTCTTCAGGGCACAGGTCACGTCTTCATCTTTTTTAAATCCCCATGACTAATTTAAATTATAATTGAGTATTCATTTTTGAATCAGGCACGGGGCACCTGGCCTAATGTTTAGCACATGGTAGGATCTCCAAAGATGTTGAGCAGGTGAAGGAATAAACTGAATAAGGAACGGAATGAAATCGTTTCCTACGGCGGCCTCATCCCCAGAAAGTGGGCCAGCCACCACGCGGCGGGAATGACTATTCAGGGAGAGAGGAGTCCCGACTGGGTGCTGCTCACACACTCCAGCCTCAGCAAGCCCAGGACCGACCTGACCGAGGCTCGCACGGGCCCAAACCCTGAGTGACGATGCAGAGCTGCCCATCGGAGCCCCCGGCACCAGCCCACAGCAGGGCGGCAGACCTGCAGATCCATCAGCAGCTGACAGGCGCTCTGCACACTCGGCAGACAATAATTATAACAGGTCAAGGGCTCAGCCAGAGCAAAATCAAAGGGAAGCGATGTGGACGGCTGAGGTCAGGAAAGACGTTCTGGCCTTTGCGATCCCGTCACAGTAATTAGGAAGGGAAGGCGGGAGTGAGAAGGGGAAGGAGCACAGAAGAGGAATGAAGGCAGATTCCCGCGCCGGATGAAATGGGGGGCTCTGGGTAAGGGCGGACCCCGCCTGTGGATGACACCCAGGCTCCGCCTACTCGCAGGGGGCGGCGGGTGTACAGGGCTTCCCCGTGTGTGCCATGCCTCTTCCTCACATACACACAGACGCCCATACACTCTGGTCTCCCTCCTCTCTGAGGCCGACCGGGAGAAGGATTTCAAGGAAAAGGTTAAGCTTACAAGGCAGGGCTGTGCAGTCGCTGGGAAGGGGGAACCACCACAGCTGTTCACTCACAAACTCAGGCAGTTACGTGTTTAGCAGCAATTACATGCCCAGGTCTGTGCCAGAGGGGGTGGGCACAAACAGCAAGACTCACTCCAGCCGTCAGTGGCTTCTCCCTGGTTAGGGGAGAAAACTCGTCCCCCAGTGAGAGAAACCATGGGGCAGGCTGTGGTCACCGTTCAGCAGTGGCCTTCCAGGGGGGTGCGCTGGAGCGCCCACCCCTTCCAGCGATGAGGAGGTGCACTGGGTGCAGAGGATTTTGAGGCGATAGACTGACCAAAGGTGGGTGTGCTCGGTATCCTCATTGCCACATCTCTAAACAATATCTGTGATACAATATTCTTCCCCGCAGGTAAAGATGGCTTCTACCCAGATGCCCCTGCTGTTAAGATTAAGATTCCCAAGAAAGGGGAGGTCAGACTAGGTAGAGCATTTGCGAAGAGTTCTCCGATGAAGAGGGTCTGAGGTTAAACCCCAGTGGGTGGGAAGACTCAGTCGCGAGGGACAAGCACAGGGATTCCAGGCGAGATCACACGTGTGCATCTGCCACGTTGAGGAGCATCTACCAGCAAAGACTTCCAGTTGGTTATGCATCGGCGAGCCGGCAGGGAAGCCTCTGGACTGAGGGCTGGCGCCCTGGGCTCCGGGTGGCACTCGAACGGGGAAGTGAGGCGCCTGTCACTAGCAGGCAGGCCCTGTGGGGTGCCTGGGGCACGTGAGAATGGGCAGGCAACAGCAGTGGGCATGCTAGAGAGCTTTGACTGGGGTCCCAGGGCTCGGAGAGGAAAGAGAAAGCATTTTAAGAAATATAAAATGGAATGGACAGCAGAGTTGATTTCCTGGAATCCACCAGAACAAGTAACAAAGAAAGAGCTACCAAGAGAATCCGGTCCTGCAAGCTTCAGGGTGAGGTCTCTGTTCTGGGGACAGCTCTGTCTCTTGAGACTCAGAAGCAATGTCACTTCTCAGCAGGGGGACTTGGAGGCCATGCCGAGTAACTGGAGGGCTGTCAGGAAGGAGAAAGATGAGTCTAACTGTATAGTTCCAGAGGCAGAATTAGGCTCAGCGGGTAGAAATTATAGGGAGACAGATTTCAACCCAACATTAGCCTGATGTTTTCTTGCCATTAGAGATGTGCCAAGATAGGGTACCCTGCTTGAGAGGAGGTGAGCACCTGTCACTGCTTGTCATCAAAAAGTGGCTGGGTGACCACTTAGTGGAGGATTGTGGGATGCTGTGGCAGACATTCTAGCAACGAGCCTGGATCTTGGTGGTGCCTCTTTAAGCCTGAGATTCGTAATTCCAAGTCTTCTCCTTGACCACCTCTTGGATTTAAACCGCACTACTCAATAGCCAGGCTCACCCAAGTCAATGTGGACATGCTGACACTCTCCAGGGGCACACCCATCCCGTGAGCCCCCCAGAGCCCAGCCAGCCATCACTAGAGGGAAAGCCAGAGAACCACACATTCTCCTGTTTCTTAACAGGCAGCGTTAATCAAAAGAATGCCAGCCTCAGAGCCAGGAGACCTAGGTATTGCTCTTAAACGTGCCAGTAACTAGTTATGGAACCTTGGGCAAATCTCTAGGTCTTGCTTTCTTATCTATAACAAGATAAGAAGGTTGTTTAGAGCAGTTCTCAGGCACTCCCCAGCTCAAAGCAACTCGTTTAGCCTCTTGGTACTTTATTGAGAAAATAAGAGCGACAAGTTAAGAATCGCCTCATTTAGGCACTTTGCAGGCCATGCGCACAGCCTCCTCCTCTGTTCAGATGAAGAAACTCTGCTCCTCTCTAAAGTAAACTTCTCCACCTGTGCTCTGATCCTGCGTCCACAGGGACACTGTGGTCCTGACATTATCCTCTCACTTTCCTGCACCAACTACTTTCCCCTCCCTACTAAAATATTCCCATCAGCACACACACACACACACACACACACACACACACACACACACACACGTGCTGAAATAGCAACAAAACGCATCATAGTGTGGCCTGTGCTCAGATACTGATTGGCAGTGATCTACTCCACAAAAACACCTGTGAGACAGTCAGGGAAAAATTAACTTTGATTAAATGTTTGATGATACTAAGGAATAATTTCTTAATTTTTAAATGTGATAGTGGTATTGTGAGTGTGTGGCTTTTTTTAAAGTGACTTCCTTTAAAATAATCCAAGGGGCAGGAGTAGGTGGGGTGACGAATGAGACAAGACTGGATATGCGAGGATAATTGTTGACATTAGGGATGGATACACGAGGGTCCGTTACACTATCGTATCTAGCTTCATGAATGCTGAGATTTTCCAGAATAAAAGCTATAGTGAACCAGCAAATAAATAAAGGACAAGGCTTTCAGCAGATTTCACACCACACTGTGGTAGGGCCCTCCCGGGGCTGTGAGGAGAGAGGTGGGTGAGCTCCAGAGATAAGAGGATTCATTTGCAGTGGGTCCGCCCAGCAGGTAGAGAAATAGAGGCTCTGAGGCCCAGGCCCCAGCTCCACACCCCTGAGATTGCAGGATCCCCAGAATCACTAACGGGGGCGACCTCCAGTAGCCTAGCCAACTCTCAACACACAGTGGCCCAGAAAAGTCCCCATTTACCGTGCTCTACTGCTTCCTTACCCGACCTCTTCACATGCCTTATCTCGTTTCCATTATCTCACCATCCCTTGGACATTATTCTGATTCCCCTCCCTTTTGTCAATGAGGAAACAGAGGCTCAGAGCGGAAAAGTGAAGCGCCAGAGCTAGGACTTGAACCCACGTCTTTCCTCTAGAAAGGTCATGGCTTTTCCCTAGCTGAGCACTGACGGGGACTTCCTGGAGGATAGAGACTGGGCATTTCAGCTTTGAGTCCTAAGGGTAAGAATCCTTCTGGAACATGATAAGAGTCCAGGAAACGCTGGCTGATGAATGGGTGTGCATTGTGCCCCATGCGCACTGTAGACGCTTTTTCTCTCTGACGAGTGTGCCCTACAGCATTGCATTCCAGGTATCTGCTGTCTCCCCTCGTGGACTCAGTTTCCCAGGGGCCCAGAGGGGCCTTCCACATTTCTGTGGTCCCTACCAGACATGGGCCAAGAGGCAGTCTGGTGAAATGGTCGAGGAAAGAGGGACAGAGATGTCCTCAGGCATGTCGTGGGAAGGATCTCCACGAGAAAAGGGGTTCACTTGCTATTTTCTCTCGCACTGAAAGAGTACAGTTTGTGGGGGAACAAATAGAACCAGAATTCATTATTCACATGCTGATTTCTTAAGCTGTTGACATATATCACTTTGCTGACTTTTATAAATTATTTCCCTCCATCATTCAAGAGTCAGGTTGGGATGCTGGCCACCCCATTTCCTCTCTGTGGCTCCACAGGCCACACCCACTTCAGGGTCAGACCCTGGGTGGGCAAGGACCCTTCTCTGGAAGAATGCTCGAGTGCTCAGAGCCCATCAGTGGATCGGCAGAGGCTAAATGGATATTTTGATTCACCGAGAACTCCAAGTGCCATGGTCCTGGCACATGGCAAGAGACTCACTCTGAACAGAATCGATTGGTCAGCCAGAAGTGGGGAGGGAGGGCTGGGGACATGCAAAGCTCAATTTCCTTCCCTGGCACCCTGCCAGCTGGATAGAACGGCAGCTGCTAATGTATTTCAAACAGCCATTTTCCTGCAACGCTGGGAGCGTAAAAGCTGGGTTTTGTCAAACCCTAGGAAGCTACCATGGTGAACAGAGAGATGAAAGCCCAGGGCTGGCGCAGTCTGGGTGGGCATGTTCAAGGGCCTGACCCTGGCAGCTCCAGCTGTGGGCAGCTCTTGTCCAGCCCTGGCCCGAGGTCCTCCCATCGGAGCGAAGTGTCCGAGTGTCTGCCAGAAGCAGTGCGGCACCGAAGCTACCACGCACTGAGTCAGCCCTGAAAACTCCCAGAGATTTCAGAAACAGAAAGACACGAGCAGAGGTCAGACCCACACAGGTACACAGCAATCAGGGAATTCAACAAATAATGATATATCTGTGCAGCTCTGACCCCCTCCTGACGTGCCCATGTGTCCACCCAGGATGAGGGGCAGCCAGCCAGGGCTCTGGTGCTTTGACTGAGACAGTGACGACACGGGCAGGCTGGCGTCTACCAGCATCCCTCCGAGCACGCATCTTCCACCAAGGACCCGGGGCAAATGCGCCCCTGAGCCCCCTTCACACCACAAAGAAGGAACCTATGGGAAGATGGAGTTGGGGCGAATGGAGAACCCCTCAAGTTAGCTTCTGGTTCAGCCCCATGAGGAAGTGCCAGGTTCCTAGCGAGTGAAAGGCTGTGATGCACAGCGACACAAATGAAGATTTCCAGCACTTGAGGACCCGAGAGCTCTGCTGACATTGAGAGGAACATGCTGTTCGCCTTCTCCCACCTCCCCTTGCAGGAGGGGCAGAGCAGGAGCGGAGAGGCCCCCGAGAGAACAGAAGCCGCAGCTGCAGGCCTGCCCCCATCCGAGCCCAGCCCGGGAGCTGTTCACTGCCAGCCCAGCTGGACTACGTGGGGTTGCTCTGAACCAGGACCTGCTTCCATCCACATTAAGAGGCTTTCCAGGTTGTAGTTCTGGGTGTCTTTGCTCCCGCCAAGGAGACCCAACCGCAATGTAGTCAACACTCTAGAAACGTTTTCCTCATAAACGCACAGGCCCCAGGGTTCTTGCCCCTTCCCGGGGGGCCCCTCAAGGTCTCCAGAAACCAAACCAGAGAGATGCCCAAAGGCACCCAGGCACTCAATCCCACCATGCAGTCACTCACAGGCACCCAAGTTCCACCTCCAAAGTCATGAAAGCAAGCTTTGGGGGGCCACTTTTGGAATGAGATGTGTGGCTCCACTCCAGAGTCCTCAAGGCGGGCTCCGGGCTCCCAGGGAATCGTCCCTGGACCCAAACGCAAAGTGTGCTGGGCCTGCATTTTCTTGGAAGAGGGCTCATCGCTTTCAGCAGATTGGCCCAAGGCAGTATGTTCCATAAAAGGGTAGAAACCAGTGATCTATAGGCAGAAACGGGGTGGTTTACAAACAGGCGCAGTGGTCTGGCCGCCCTGCCCAAGGACAGGCTGACGCTGGGACCTTAGACGTGGAGGAAACACAAATCAGAAGTAGTTCCCCAGATTCTCACTGCCTTGGCAACTCACCAAAACGGCTTACCCTAACCTCCTCACAGGAAGCTCGCAGCGTTTGTTGTTTCATGGGCCGGTGTATCGCAGAAGCCGGTGGCTTCGTATTTGCATTGCAAATAAGTCTTAAGTGTTGACATTTCATCTTGAAAGGCCCATAATATTTTTCTATATTTTGGGTGGGGTTAATGACCCCCATCCAGAAAACAGTAGATATTCATGTATTCAAAATATAATGCATGCTCAAGAGCTATCGTTTGAATGAACAAATAAATGAAGGAATGAATTTGAAGGTAGGTTTCCACTGAACAACAGTAACACACATTCAAGTGTTCTATACAATTATAAAGTTTAAACACTTTGCTTTTTTTAATTAAATACTCATACTGATACTCATTATTTATTCATCCATTTAACAAATGTTTGTTCAATACCCCATTTAATTCCCAGCTGAAAACTCATGGCAGTAGGAAGCCTGGGACGATGTCATATTCAGTTTTGCATATTCAGTATCTTCCAGTACATATGAAATGCTCAGTGAATATTTGTAGGGGAAAACAGGAATTCTGGGTGTCTTTTTTATTCAAGGAAGTGCCATATACATTCAAACTAAGAATCTGATTTATGCACCTACTTCTGGAAATAAGAGTAAAATATTAGCAAAGAGGGAGATTTGGTGGCCCTTTGAATACTTGTAGCATATGGAGACTTGGAAAATTGTAGCAATCCATTCACATATCAATTTAACACTTATTTGTTAACCACCAAGGATACAGAGATGAGTTTGACCACTGCTGGATGATACATAATCTTAACAAAGTTTAATAGATTGAGAGAGAAGGGAGGGGGAGGTTAGCCAGCATGACTGACAAGTCCTGGTGTGGAGCAATTTCCCAAAGGAGTGAAGTATAGAGAAGATTAAACGATAAAAGGGACCGGGGGCCAGGCAAAGGGGCAGGAGGGGTGCCATCCCGGGACACTCCAGGGACATTCAAGCTCCAGCCTGGGAACCCCCCTTCCACAGCTCTTCAGACAACTGAGACCCTGGGGAGTCCTATGCCCGCTCCGCCCCTGGGTCTGTTGAAGGCCTAGAGCGGTCTGAAAGGAAGAGCTAAGACCGCTTGACCTGATTCACCTCTACGTGCCTCTCCCTTTCTTTCCCAACAATAACATCCATAGGGGACGCTGAGAAGGGGCTTGACGGGAACTTTTTTGAAGAGGGATAAAGCACAGGTGAGGCCTAAAGGTGTGAGATAGTGTGGTCCACCAGGGGACCTGAAGGAGCGGGGAGACAGGCTGGAGAGGCAGGCAGGGGCCAAGCCTGCACAGGCTTCGGGCCACATAAGGAATTTGTCTCAAACCCTAAGAAAAGAGGGTTGGGGCTGAGCAGGGACGTAGCATCATTGGCAGCAGCCGTCCAGCTGCAGAGATTCTCAACAGGAAGTCCTTGCCCAGCTGTAGCGACGGCGACCCAGGCGGGGGGGCTGGTAAACACTGTTAAGAAGTAGATGAATTCAGGAAATATTTAGGAGACAGAATTCCAAGAGCTTAATGATTCTTAAAGGCTTTCTTGAGCTCCTGGTATACGCCACGCATGAACTATCTTACTTACTTGCCTCACAAGCCTCTTGGATTGTTCCTATTATTATCTCCATTTTTAAAGAAGAAACTGAGATATTAAGTGGAGAAAAGTTGCGATGGCAGAGCCGAGATTCAGGCCGGGTACTCTAGCGCCATCCCCCTGTCCTTCCTTCCCAGTGATGGTGCCGTACCATGGGGGTGTCTGGCTTGGGCCACAGGGAGAATGGCGCGCCATTGACCGAGGCAGAAACAGGAGGATTTGTGAATTTGGGTGGGAAGGAAGTTGTGAGTTCAGTTCTGCACACACCTGCAGGACATCCGGATGAAAAGGGGCAGTGGGCAGCCTGGAGCTTGGGAGACAGGTTGGGCAGGGGGCAGGGTACATGGGCTTGAGAGTTCTCAGCCAACAGGTAGCAGTCACATTTCACAGGCTTCCTCCTTGACAATGGTGCTGAGTTTGGGGGCAGCTCGGTGCATTTAAAGCGCAGAGGAAGTGGGAAGGTGTCAGTAGTAATGAACCCAGTTGGGTCAGGGCATGGGGCGCTCCTATTAGCCTCATCCATCACTGCCCCCAGGTCATGCCCCCCGGCCAGTCAAAGGTCATGATGTCAGCCCCAGGTGGTCAGAACCCCAGTCTTCCCGGCAGCCTTTTGGTGCCTGCTCCAGGCCTGTGCCACAGAAGCTACTTTAATACTGATTAACTCCTTTTTAAAAGAGTCACGTTTCCACGCCGCCTGCCGCAACAGTAACAGACAGATAATGTGCTGTGTCATTAACACATCCCTGTCTATTTAAAAACCTCCAGAGAAGGAAGTAGACGAGCCTTGGAGTTAGCTCAGCAGTGGGGATTTACTGCTCGGCTAATTATAAACAACATTCTCAGAACTCTGAAAGAGCCCAAGGTAGGTGCAGCCCCTGTTTGCTCTGAGCAGCCAGGGGTAACTGTTGGAACACACGAGCTCAGCCCTCAAACAGAGGAGGGCAAGAGAGGACATGACACCCCGGCACAACTGTGGACCCAGAAATAGAACCTCATCCTCCAGACAGTGTGCCAGCCAGCCCCCAGGGACCCTCACCTCCAGGTCTCTAGGTCCCTGTGTGAGCCTCTCCACCAGGGAATCAGAGCTGGCCCTGTGTGGCCAAATGAGCAGAAATGTATGATCTTCCGGGCTATTGGATAAATGACATTGCAGATTCCACCTGGGTCTCTTGGATTACTCAAGCAGCCCTATGGAGATGCCCACGTGGTCTGGAATTGAGATACACACACACACACCTGCTAGACAATAGTCAGCCAGCACCAACATGCCAGCCATGTGAGCAAGACATATTGAAGCTGAGCATTCCGCCTCGGTCAAGCCTTCCGATGATGCAGCCACAGCCGACATCCGACTGGAACCTTCTAAGAGATATCTGAGCCAGAAGCTCCCAAACTCCTGGCCAACTGTAACTGCTGGATAATAAATGATTATTGTTTTTTCAAGCCACTGAGTCTTGGTGTGATTTGTTACATTAACTAGTATGCTTGATGAAAGACTGGGTCCAGGTAGACAAAGGAATAATATTAACTGAGTCCTCAGTATACCTCAGGGACTCACACACATCAGGTCATTTAATTCTCACAACACGTCTACAAAGTGGGTATGAGCCCCATGAGAAGAACGCGTCACCAAGCATACAGGCTGCAGAGCCTGCCGCGTCCCACAGCTAGGAGATGCAGACCCAGGGTTCAAATCCTGACCTGCCTGCCCTCAAAGCTCCAGCTATTTCTATCACAGTGTTCTGCCTCCCTGGAAATGAGCAGTCCCAGACTAGTTCTAGCTCCTCTGCTGAAAAGCTCAGTAATTTGGGGAAATTGTTCATTTTCCCTAGCTTCATTTTCTCTCTTATAAAGTAGCCGGAGGTGGGGGCAGTTAGAGTCTTGAGCCTCAAGGTACCAATTAACAACAATATCCTTTGACCCTGGGGCTCCATCTCTCTATACCTACCTTCCTTCTAGGACACACCTGTTCTCAAGGACATCCCTCAGGCTCTGGCTGTTCCCTATCTCCTCATGAGGAGTTGGCTTCAGTTGTATTAAGAGGATCTTAGGTTAACCTTGAGAAATTCCTGTGAGTTCTGGGAGACTGGAGTTGCCAAGAAAACATAAGAAACTTCCTTCCCTGTAGGCTTTTCAAAATAACATTACTATCTGTCTAGGAGCTCTTAGGCTAGCTGAACAAATCAGGAAGAAATAAAGCTGAATTGTAAAGAAACCCAGTGATGGGCCTTTAGTAGTGTCTGTCTTACACATAGCAAGTCTCTCAAGGAGAATTAGTGGATGAGTAAATGAATAATGGGCC
The DNA here is from genome assembly GCA_029783875.1 of Phataginus tricuspis. Taxonomy (NCBI): domain Eukaryota; kingdom Metazoa; phylum Chordata; class Mammalia; order Pholidota; family Manidae; genus Phataginus; species Phataginus tricuspis. Next base: position 26,229,358 of record JAQQAC010002701.1, on the reverse strand, counting down.
TTTCTCCTGTGTCAAGGCAAATGAGCTCTGTGGCAGTGGCCACGTCACTTAACCATCCATTGTAATAATGATAAAGCACAAAAATGCATATCAATTTTAGCAAAATATCTGGAAGAGAGAATGTGCTCAATAAAAGATAAGTGGCTAATTCAGCAGGGATGAAGGACATTTGTTCAGTACCACTGACAGCTGGACTGCAGGTGGCTTCTGTTTCCATGAACTCTTGAGAAACACTAGCATCTGTGGAAGGGGAATTTTGGAAGGAGAAGGCCAGATGGTAGACTCCACATCCCTCCTACCATCCTCCAGCTGCTTAATATTGACCTCGCAGCACCTCCCTACTGGGCCTCTCCAGCACCAACTCACTTTTGCTATGTCTGTCCCCAGACTCCACCTGTGAGCCCATCACTTGGGGCATGTAAGTGCCATCCCCTCCTGGCCTGAGGTTGGGAAATCTATCTGCTTTACCAGCTCATTTGGAAACCTGACTCCTGATTGGTGGCCACTTGAGGACTTTCCCTTCACCCAAGTCCCTTTTAGCCCCACTGACAGTATAGTGTAGCACCCACGTACATAAGTCTCCCAGGGGAGCCCCAAGCAGGTACTGCTCAGCCCCCCACCTCCTGCCTGTGTGCAGGTCAGACCCTCTACGCCACCCATTCAGAAGGTTGATTCCTGCAACTCAGTCCGTACGGAGACTTTTCCAAGTGTATTAGACCCAGTATGGGTCTTTCTCTAGGAGGCAGACCTGAGTGGCACTGATTCCATTCTGACTCTGAGGGTGTCATGAATGCTCTCTTATCACTCAGCCAGCACAGGAAAGAGGGTGTGGGGTGAGGTAGTGCCCTGGCATTACTGTTATCAAGTGTATGTAGTCCAGCAGGAGATCTGTCAGGTCTCCTCGGGGGCTGCTGATGGGCTAACTCAGTTACAACCTCTCATTTCATTAGGGAGAGGAGACCATAATTACATCTTAAAGCCCATAAGTAAAGGGTCATAATACTTAAATAAGTGAGGAGGGCTCCAGACCATTCAATAATACAATCAGGTCAGGCCCAGGGAGAAAATGGATCATTAGATCAAAGATGACCCTTATTTTTCACCAGTCCTCAAAATCATGGGCAGTGGAGAGGATCTGTTTCCCAGGCAGTCGTTTGGCCCTAAAGAGTATGCTATTTCCTTCCATATCTCCCCACTGAAAAAATTCCATGAACATCATCGAAGTTAATAAGAACAAACAAGCGATAGCAGGAAAACCCAGTCTCACTTTAGCCAGGGACCTCACACCCCACTTAGGGAGCTGGCGTGCCCAGGTATGGATTCAAGTCACCCCTTTAAGGGCTGCGTTGCTCACCACCACTCACAAAGCTCTGTCCGCTGCCCCAGCTCATTTAACTTATCCTGACCACAGCACGTGTCCCCATTTCCCAGGGGTAGGAAATAAACCGGGAGCTGCCTGGTTCTACAGTGACTGAGCACCTGCTCCCTGCAAGACTGTGTGGTAGGTGTGGGGAGGGGTCACCCGGACGGCTGGCCACAGTCATGGACCCAGGACATCGCAGGGCTGGTGCTCAGCCTTGCTCTTCCACCGTGAGTCTGGGTCTGCCTGTCACCTCGAAGCTGGGCCAAAAGAACCAGAACCAGCCCCTCTGACTCGAGGGAAGGCCTGGGGTGTTTGTTGCTAGGTACCCATTTGTCATCCTGTGGCATGGGTCCCCTATTTTGAAAAGATCCGTCTTCAACTGTTTAAATGAGATTTATTTTAAACGAAGACATTTATTCTTTCTTTTTTTGCTCGTGAGAAGGATGAGAAGCCTGGGAAGACGAACGAGTATGTTCTAAAAGAAAACGAGAAGGTCCCATCGCGTGAGTGGGGAGCCTTTGCAGTGTTCTGCGTAACAAAGCTACCTGCCTTCCCTTATAAGTGGCTTTGGGGGCCTAGAATTTTCTGGTCCAGGGACCAATATTTTCTGTGAAGAATAATTCAATACAACAAAAGCTATGTCTTATCACCAGTCATTCTGTTATATAAATGGTATCATCTCTTAGGGGTTTGTCTGACTTAACTAGACCGTAAACTCCTCAAGGCAGCAGGTATGTCTAACACAGTGCCTGATAAATATTTGGAGCTCAATCGATGTTCATTAAACAAAAATGATCTCTACAAAATATCTGTGTATTTTAGGTGTATTCCAGTTATGGAACAGGCTCTGGAAGTTAGGTTTTCTACATGCAAGAGAGTTTTCCAGATAAGTCTGAAATATTCCTTTATGTACCAAAACTCATCACATGGAACTTTCTTTAATGTCCTCAGGTGGAATTCCCGTCCCTTCCTCTGCTCCTTCTCATTTTATTTTTACCCTCATTATTACCCTGGATTGCAGTGGTGAGTTTACTGTGTACCTTATGCACAGATTTAATTTACATGCTGACAAGTATGACCCTTTTGTATATATGTCTCTCCCACCAAACTGTGGGCCCCCATGTCTGCCTCTTTATCATGGGGCCTGGTGCGGAGTATGTAAGGGAAGTGAGAGAGGGAGGGAGGGAGAAAAACTGAACTGCTAAGAGAATAAATCCATGAAACAAATCTATGTAAATACATCTTTCTCAGAAACTGATAGAACGAGCAAACAAAAATCAGTGAGGATACAGAACATTCGAACAACATGGGTAACAAGCCACCTAACAGACCTAACCTGACATATTTAGAACACTGCACCCAGCAACTGAATATTACACATTCTTTTCAACACACTCAGAACACTTACAAAAATTAACCATATGCTGAGCCGTAAAACGGGCCTCAACACATTTCCAAGGATAGAAATCAAACAGTCCCTTTAACCACAATGCAATTAAGCCAGATACCAATAAGAAAAAGATTACCAGAAGTCTCCATATGTTTAGAAATTAAGAACTAGGCCGTCTAAATAACTAATGAAGAAATGAAATCACTAAGAAAATTAGAAGAAGGTTTAAATAACAGTAAAAATACAGCATATCAAACTTCTGGGATTCAACTGAATGACTGAGGTATTAGGAAAGCAGCTGGAAATCAGTGAACTCTCAATCATCTATACAATTGCAACTTTCCGCCTCAAACCGCTTCTTCTGGTCCAGTCTCCTGAGCCAGACCCCAGGTCGGAGGAATGGACTTTGCTGCTCTCCTGGGCTGGACCCCCCACTTCCTAGACCCAGCCCTGCACTCAGAGGTGGTGCATTCTCAAGCAACTTCTGAGAAAAGGTGCACGCGGAGTATATTTCCCAGTCCTTATGCAAATAATTGTACCTTCATGTTTGACTATTCGCTTGTCTAGGAATAGCACTTCAGGTTAAAATTCATTCTCTAGGGATTTGACGTCCCCCGTTGCTGGTGAGGTGGAAGATGCCCTGCTCGCCTTACTGCCTTGGGTACCTTCTGGGTTTGTTTGTTTTCTCTTTGGAAGCTTTTAGGAGCATCCTTGAGTTTTGAGTTTCACCACAATATGTCAAAAGTTGAGTCGTTTTGCATTGAATTGTGCTGGGAAGGGGGCGGCTCTTTTGACGTGTGAACTTTGCTCTTTGACTTGAAGAATTTTCTCCTATTATCTCTCTGACAATTTCCTTTCCTGCATTTTATCTGCATTCTTTTTTGTAGGACTTGTATTAGTCAGATACTGAACTTTCTACATGGATCTGCCACGAAGTTCATTTAATTTCTTTAATGATTATTCCTTTTTTTTTTTGTTTTCATTTGCTTGGTGGTTTGCGTGAGTTCAGGACATCCGTGCCTTGAGGCCGGGTGTTCAGTGCGGGGAGTGAGGGAGGCTGACCACCCCACACAGCTGCGTCTCTCTGCACGGCCCCACGCGCCACGGCCCCTCCATTAGCCTGGTATCCTCCTTCTAATGCCTGTTGGCATCCACGTTTTCTCCTTTGTAGCCCCTCCTGTCCTCTGCACCAGGTACCACTCTCCCACCTGTTTTCCATCATTCAGAAAGCATTGAAATCTCTCATTCTCTTCATTGTAGAGAGAGTATAACTTTTTTGTGATCTTACTATTATTTCAAGGAGCCTTAGGGGAGAAGAGATAACTCTATGTACTCAGTCTCCTTACCTGTCTGCCCACTATAGGGCAGCGAACAAAGATCCACCATGTGCTTTTCCATCTCTAACTTTAACACCTAACACAGATACAGCTAACCGGCAGGCCTTAACGTTGACTGACTTGGGTGGCACTGCCCCGTGCATGTCACGCATGCTCAGTCCAAGCCCTTAAGGAATCCTATGAAGATATGCCTCTAACACCCTGAGTCTCCAACCTAAAGTCAGGATAAGATTTCTGACAGACTCCAGTGCACTGCTGAGGAGCAGGTGAGTGGGTGTTGTGAATCTGGATGACCCGGAGGAATCCGGGACTTAGGGTTCCCCTATGACTCCGCTGACTCTCCAGCTCCTAATAGACTGGGCTCTACGTTCTATAAAGCCCGACAAATGCTGCTCTCTTGTCTGTAATGAATGAAGATAGAAGAAACGTCACCTATCTCAATCCCGGGAAGAGCAGGCATTTTGCAGCTTGAAACAAGCATGGCTTATTCCTCAGAGTGAATAACGGCTGAGTACCACCCCAAATGTTGCTTTTACTTTATTTGAGCTGATAAGACCTCAAGATGTTGATCAGTGAATCAGGGGGTTTTCCTCTTATGAATGATTTAGAAGCTGGCTGATAGCTGATGAGAGTCTAATTCACAGACTGATTTTCCGAGGGATCGACAAGGAAGCAGCCGTCTGGCTCCGCAGAAGGCATGACAGCTCGTTTTTCTGTTTGGCTGAGCTCAGTGGTCGCTGGGAGGGCCAGGGGACAGCCCCAATGGAAAGGCCAGTCTGGCAGGGTGTGCTGCACTCCGGGAGGAGAGAGAGGATAAAGCTCTGAATGCCCTGAGATAATAAAAGCCCGGTGAAAAGACAAACTAAGTCACCGGCTTCCGAATATGCTGCCGGTGTCGCTCTGGCCCAGAGGCTCCTTGGCAGAGCGGACAAAGCAAGGGCTTTGGATAGTTGCCCGGATTATTCTGACTCTGCTGCTTTCCAACTCTCTGATCTTGGGGAGGTTTTTTGCCCTCTTAAAGCTACATTTCCCTTACTTATAAGATTATTAGAGGAAATTAAATGAGTGAATGTTAAAGAGCCTATCCAGTGGCCAGTACATAGTCGTGGCTCAGGAAAATGCCCGCTCTGCCCGTGTTTCTTGTCCATGGAGCCTCACTGTGACCCCACAGGTGAGCCGTGTCCCCACACATCACCACTCTGCTCAGGCGATGGAAGCAGACCTGACACTGCTTCTCCATCTGAAGGCACCCCTCCTACTAGTCTTCCCCGTGTTCATCCTTTTCCCTCTTCCCTCCTCTTCCCCGCCAAGTCCCCAGCCATGCAGTAATGAAGGACATGGAAAACAGACATGGAGCGTGGAGAAGTGCAAAGGAAAGGACATGAATGACCCCACTGCCCCCTCCGTCCCCACAGTTTGCTTCTTTCCTGTCACCCAAGGCATCCCGTCTATGCCCTTTATTTCAGTTGCCATTGCAGGTGGATGGTTTCCAATCCTCTCTCGCCACCTGGGGCATCTATTCTCTGGAACACATATCCAATAGCCACTCAGTGTCTCCACGTCTGGGTCCGCAAGCTCTTCAAGCTCAAATCTTTTCAACTGACCCAACATGCCCCCAACCTGCCTGCTTCGCCCTGCAGCCCCCCTGCCCTCCGGGACAGCCCATTCAGGTAGCAGCACTGCTCTCCACTCGATGACCAGCCAGAAGCCAAGGAGACGCCCCTGGCCTTCATCCCCGGCTCGCCCATCAAGCCCTCCTGCCTCCCTCCCCTGGCCTCCTACTACTCACATGTTAAGGCTCCTGTACCTGCTCTCCAAATCCCGTTTCTCTCTCCTGATTCCCGGCTCTGGATTTTGGATCTGTGCGCTAAGGTCATTTCTTCCAGTTTGACTTCTAGTCATTAATATTCTTTCAACGGGGATCAACCCCTCCTTAATTTTTGAATTTAAAAATCATGGCTGTTGTTGGTTTTTTGTTTATGCTCTTTCTTTTTTCTGGTTCAAGGAGGTCTCTTTTTTTTTTAATGTTGTATGACTCTCCTTAAGTATTACTTTTTAAATAAGATCGATGCCTATTTCCTATAGTGGTTTTATTCCAAAGAAGTTCCCTCAGTACGCATTCTGCTTGTCGTTGCCTCTGGGGCTGCAGAGAACCCCTGGGCTTGTTGCATTCTCCCTTGTGAGCTCTTGGTTTATTCTGTTCTGGAACCCAGTTTGAGCTACCAAGGATGGTAATGAACTCAGGAGCTTCGGAAAACAGCAGCCTCTGACCCAGGTGACAGGCTGTCTGTCCCCTGCCGAAACCCCTGGAGGAAGTGTCTGTGCAATTATGCCCCAGCTCTCGGGACGCACGAACCCAGTGCCTGCCGCAGTAAGCGCCTTGGGAGCTGGCAAGGCAGTGGATGCTCCTAGAATTACACGGGCTGGCCCCAACCTGCCACACTACTGGATCTCTGTGACTCAGACTCCCTGTAGTAATTCTCCTTTCTGCCCCATGGCTTTTCTCCTAACTCCAGGCTCCTGTTTGTCCAGGAAGCTGAAGATTACCCCCAGTACACCACACCTCTGGCTGGTAGTTGGACTGGAGCTAGGGCAGAAAGGCAATAGGAGACTTGCTCCCGACCCATATTCCCAGAATTCCCTCTACCTCTCTCCTATCCAGTGTCATTTTCCTAGACCACGCATCATTATGTATTGCCTGAACCACGGCTTCCTAAATGTTTCCACGGCTGTCTTCCTACAATATATTCTCTCCACTGTATCTAGATAGTTCTTCAACAAATAAACAAAAATCCGTACATCTTATTCTCCTACTAAAAATCACTCAATGCCTTCCCAGGGCCCTTGGAATAAAGACCAACACCTCTGACATAACCTATCAAGCTCTGAATAATCTGGCTTTCTTGGAAGGCCATCTAGTCACGGGTGAGGGAAGCAGGTATATGAAGGGATCGCTTTCCTAGGAAGAGGAACACTGGCTGCAGAATCAGAAAACCTGGGTTCTGACCTTATGTCCTCCATTTGCCATGTGAGTGTCATTGACCAAACCACTTCATCTCTCTGGACTTCCGCCTCATCGGAGAGATGGTGGGGAGGCCTACCCTGCCCACTTCACAGAGTTTGGGGAGTGCCCGACGAGAAAATGTTTGCCGAGGTATGTCTTGTAAACTGCCCGATAGAATCAGAATTGAGCTCCCCTAATGAGCAGCGTGATTTGAGAGAAGCTACAAACGTGGAACACGACTTCCACCAGCCCGTCCCAGATGCTCGCACCTCCACCATGAAAGCTGCCCCTTCTCACTGAGGCAGCGGGACCCAGCCAGTTGCTGTGCGGATGCACATGACACAGGAGGCAGAGGGAGAGGGCAGCGCAGGGGGCTGCCGCTGAGATGGGCCAATTCTCTGGGGTTAGGAGATAGGAGAAGTGAGACTTTGAGTGACAGAGAGAGGGGAGGTCCCGAGTGATACCTAGAGAGGGAGACTAGGGGAATACAACACTGGACACAGGGACGGCGGCAGGGCCTGTGCCCCGCACTGAGCAGGGCTCCTCTTCCTCTGGTTGGATTTGGGGGGTGTTTCTTCCTCTCGACAATGGCCTTGCTTCCCAAAGGGTAAAATATTTCATGTATGAAGGACAAAACTGAGAAAAAAGTCTATTCCAATACCTTGCTTCCCCTCAACCAAGAACATTTTATTCTCGTATTTCATTTAATCTAAGTATCATCAATTATAAGATACCCTGACTGTAGGTAATAATACTAAGAAAGAAAAATTGTTTCCAGTTCAAACCATGATGTGATAGAGATTATAAATCAGCTTATCCTAATTTCAGAGATGACAAATGTGGAAAAAATGCACATCTTAAAATCCACAAAGTAAAACATCCATACACTGATTGGGTCAATACGTCTAGTCTGCGGCCACTGTTTGATGAAATGCTGTCCGTCTGTGAGAACAGGATTACAACATGAAACTTCCCGCACCCTCAGAGCAGAAAACAGTTAGTTGCTGTCAAAGACTTTTTGTTAATGATCATGTGATGTAATCTTAAGTTTCAGCTTCTCCCAGGGTAAAATGGAAGAAATCCTATAGACATACAGAGCCAAAGGATTTCTTTTAAAGGCTATAAATGGTTTTAGTCCCAGCCATAAAAAAATAATTTGTTTCTATACTCAGGCTCAGAGCCCACCTGCAAACGAAAGAGCCCTCCAGGATCCCTGAAAGCAATAAGCATTCCAGACCCCAGGTGAAACCCTGCAGGGACCCCCTCAGTCCACAGGCCCCGAAAACTCCTCGCTGTCACCCTGACGAGGCAGCCCTCCCTCCGAGGGACCCCAGGGGCCACGGAGACATTGAATTCATCTAGCCTCATTACATAACAAACACGCACCCAGCACCGGGTAATACTATTTGAAGTGAAGAAAGGAAGTTTCCCACCCAGTCCCTGCCCCACCCTTCATGGAAATCTCAAAATAGAGAATAGGGTCCCACGGGACCCCATGTCAATATGGTGGTGGGAAGTGGAGGGAGGTGGGGGAGAGAACAATCATTACTTCAGTGAGTTCCCCACAATCTAGGCGCTCCCAGGGCCGAAAACATGCCCTGTCTGTGCAGCAAGAGCAGATCAACCTCTCAGGGTCAGACTCACGTCCAACAGGACCAATGTAGGAAACTGGAAAGTAAGTCAGTTCATGTCCAAGAGTAATTAGAACCGCTCTGGGGTTTGCATGCCCCAGTCCCTGTGCCCTGTCAGCAGGCCTGTGTGAGAAGCCAAATTACAGCTGGCATTACTTGGCAAGCAGGTAACAGGAAGGTGGTAGGTGGATCAGATACTCAGTGGCACAGGTCAAGGTCACCTCTGGGCACCTACCTTCCCAACAGGGTCTTACCCACTTGACTGGCACTCCACTGGCTGCAGCCCTTTCTTCCCTCTCCAGCTTAGACACAGCCTTGCTTACTGGGATCAAGATAAGTGAGCTTCCATGGTGCTGCTTGCATGGACACTGCTTTAAAATTTGCCTTTTACTGTTATTCGAAGGCCGCCCAGCTCTCCTTTCTGCACACATGGTCATCGTTCCCACCAGGGCTCACTCCAGCCTGAGAGCCAATCTCTCTGAGTCACGTTCATTTCACCACTCATTCAATGATCAGTTCGGAGCGAATACTACGTGCCAGGATTCAAGACCCTCTGGTAGGCACCAGGGGCGGAAGTGAGCACGTGAGAGAAGCAGTAAGGGGGAAGGAGTACAGATTGGGAGCGCAGAGGACGGAGGTGCCCCAGGAAGCTGACTGGAGAGCTCCCAGCAAAGCCTGAGGGCCTGTAAAGAAGTGAGGGAGGCAGAGGGTCAGGACCAAGAGAGAAGCTGGTGTGCCATGCAGCAGATCCTGCAGGGAGCTCTGAAACCGAGCCAGCCCTTCAGAGTGCTCCGGTATGTCCAACACTCACAGCGTAAGTCCAGCTCTATGCTCTGTCCCCTTGACCCAGCCCTCAGGACTTGGTCCCTGGGGTGACCTTTGGGGGCTGCTGGTATGTTGAGTCAGATTCTGCAGCAACGTTAGCATAGAGTCCCTGTCCTCCTTGGGGGGCCAGCATATCCTCCACTGAATGGGGCTGGCACCTGGCCCTTGTGACTGATCTGGTTGCTGGGAGAGGTAGATTCTCAGGGAAACAAGCATCACCTTGCAAGACACCTGCCCCAGTGGAAGCCTCATGGTTGTCAGAATCTTGCTAACACGGGGAATGAGCCACTTCTTGGGGCCCAGCAGCTCCAGGGAAATGTGTCCAGTTCCGGGGCCCCGAAGGCAGCAGCAGCTCACGCAGCCCCAGCTCAGCTCTCCGGGCCCCGGGCCTTCTCCCTCAGGGCGCTGGCTTTGGACAGGAGAACGGCCAGGCTAGAACTCATCCTTCTCGCAGGATCTGATCCTCCTACAGCTGAGGCCTGGGTCTCCGCCCACCTGGCCCCGCTGCAGAGACCAGGACTCCCTGCATGCTGCCGGCCGGCCCTGCAGCCCTCCCATTGGCCTCGCATTGGTGATTAATCCCAGTCTGAGCTTGCCTCATCTCTCTCGAATGAATCAACGGCATTCCGCGACTGCCACCAATTCCACGGCCATCTTAGGTACCATTTCCCACAAATCTCTCTAGTGCTCAGGACATCACCCGAGCCAGGACCCCCCCTTCCCCTGGCAGCCTCTCCCGGTCCTAACAGGGGCTCCCCTCCTGCACCTACTGCCGGCCTGGAGGTGCTCACTGCCTGATGACCGGAGAGTAGGTCTCCAACGTCACATCCTAGTATCTTCTTCCCAGGCACACCCCCGATACTAGCTATCCTAGCTTAGGTTTCTGGGAAAGAGGCTAAGATGGCCAGTCGTGTACAGAGAGCTAACTGGAGATTTGTCTCAGGAATCAACTGTGAGAAAGACCACAGCAGGGAGGGCAGAGGGAGGCTGTGATCAAAGCCCCAGCCGGTCTTACAAGGGCTCTCAAGATGACATGGCCCTGCATGTTGGGCCCGGACTGAAGAAGGGGGGCCGAGCCTCTGTACCCCAAACCAGCTGGTCATCGGCCACGTGCTGCCCCTGGGAAGGGACATGATCGTGGGGAGGTGGCCCCCTGTGGCCCAGGGGAAACGTCAGCAGGAGCCGACACCTCCAGCAGCCGAGGCCGAGCACACTGACCCTGAGAAGGAGCTCTGGCGGGGCCCCCGGTCCGCCACCACGAGCATGGGGCCAGTCGCGAGAAGGCGGCAGGGGGTCAACAGGGAAAGGGGTGGGGGGTCTCGGGCAGGGGAGGAACACGTTCCAGATGGAAAGCCGGGTGCTGAGCCTGGAGGGCAGAGTCCAGTGGGCAGGGGCGGGCGGGGGTGGCAGATGAGGCAGGGGAGACGGGTACGGCATGTGTGGTGCCCAACACACGCCTTCCACGGCTTAGCCTTCCAGAGGGTACTTCGGTTTCTTGTTTCTCAGTTTTTATAGCAGTGAGTCACTACATCCCCAGGCATTGACACAAGAGCCCCTTTGAGGAAGTGAGGCTGGCGGACAAGAACACGGAGAGCTCGGCGTCGGCAGTGCAGCCGGGGCCCCTGGGGACGCGCCGGGGGACACCCTCCGCCTGCTCTGCGCAGGGTTCTCGGGGAGAGGCTGCTACTATGTCCCTGCTTCGGGGCATCTGGTTCCTGAGGGGATTTACCCTGGCTCCCCGGAACCACATGGGGCGGAAACCAGCACCCTATGTGAAGACAGCCGAGGACAAGTGCTGGCTGCAAAGCAAGGGAGAGAGGATGTGAGAGGTGCTGGACGGGGAAGGGGTGGATGTCCATTCAAGGCCTGGCTCTGCATGACTTTGGGATAATCCTTGTACCTCTAGGGGCTCCAGAGAGTAGGACTACATTCAGTCCTGTGAGTTCAGGGGTCCTCTGATCGTGTATTCTTAGCAAATATTTTATAACACACTTAATGAAAGCAAAACATCATCCTTCGAAGACCAGATCAGTCCCGGGGCCTCCTTTCTTTCAGGTGAAGTTTGTGGTGGTGGAAAGAGAGACCAGGTGGCCTACCAGGCCTGGGGGAAGGGTTTTCCCTTGGGATAAAGTGGTCAGTGAAAGCACGCAAGCCTCCAGCCTAAGGCTCCTTCTGAATGGCACACCTCCTGGCTGGTACTTTCTGCTTGGGCATATCCCAGGCCTCCGAGAGGAAGTTGATCCCCTGCCCCACCGTCACCCTCACTGCTCACCTAGCGATGGCGAGCCAGTGGCCCTTCCCAATCCCACCTGACTCCTTCCCTGGTACTTCCAGCAACCCGCTCTCCTCCCTTCATCCCTGCCTTGCCGTGCATGCTACTTGACTCACAAAAACCCTGCCTTCTCAGCCCAGGCAAACGTGAGACAGGGCTTTGTCTAAGCAATGGGTGGAAAGACAAGTGCGACATTACCGACTTAACTGTAAAGGAGAGGTCAATCTACTATTTATAACTAAGAACTCTATCAACTCCCTATCCTCTGATAAAGCAAATCAATGCCTTAAATGGGTCGGTTCTCTGAATAGTTGTTAGTTTAAGACGGCTTACTGCTTTGAGCACCAAGGCACGTTAGCAGATGACATTTGATTTATTTAACCAGTGTATCTCATTAATGGGCTCAAGGACCAATATACTGAAACATAAGTTACCTGTTCAGCAGGTGTGCACCTGCCATCACTACCCATTACCAACAGTAAATTGCTTTCCACGCAGCCATCACCTCTCCTGGTGACCGAGTCATTCTGGACCATCAGCAGTGGCAGCGGCTGGCATCATCTCTCGGTCAGGCCGCCCAAGGGCGCCCACGTGAAGGTTGCTCCCTGCGGTGTTAGAAGCATCCTTCGGCCAGTCAGCAGGCCCGTGATGGGCAGCTACTCTGTGCCCAGGCTGGGCAGGAGAGGGAGATGCCGGGGAGGCAGCGCAAAGAGCATGGATTGCGGAACCCCCCGATCTAATTCCCACCCCGCTGCTGTCTCTCCCACACGCTGTGAGCTTCGGCAAGACTCTCCACCTCTTTAAGCGTCAGCCTGCCCTCCTGGAGAAGGATGCCACCCCTGGCCCCGCCCCGGCAACTGCCTGCATCGTGAAGTGCTCTGGGGAGCTGAAAACCACTCTCCGGGAGGAGCTGCTGCTGTCGCTATTATTGTCACTAGACATTAGACAACTTCTCCTCTTCCAGTTTTCTGTTCTTAATTATGTCCAAGCGTTTCTATGAAAGAGTAGAGAATGTCTTCTTCATGGGACGTTTCAGTGCCGGCACATCTCTGACACGCCAGAGTTGCTGAGTGATGAATCTCTTCGTTGCTGGTGATCATTTGTTTCATTTCTAATTATTAAACATATTTTAAGTAAAATAATTATAATAATTAATACAAATGATAATTATTAACAGATGGACATCATCTGGCTCAAAGATGAATGAGATACTATGCGTGCAAACATGCACTGACTCAGTAAATATATAAATATACGTCCACTCCATGCTAAGTGCTCAGCCCTGGTCTGGGTGTTGAGTGCTAAGTGCTCAGCCCTGGTCTGGGTGTTGAGTGCTAAGTGCTCAGCCCTGGTCTGGGTGCTGGGGCAACATGCGAACGAGATGCGCATGGGTCCTGTCCTCCTAGCGGGGGCCTGGGAGGAGAAGACAAGCAGTAAGTAAACACACAGAGATAACTGCAGAGTGGCAGTGGACGGAAGGCGTAGCTACTCTACAGTGACTGCTCAGAGGAGATGACATTTGGACTAGAACTAGGATTTTAAAAGGGAGCTCGGCCCCTCAGGTTCTGGAATGGGTCTTCTAGGCAGAAGGAATAAGTGCAAATGGCCTTCAGCAGGAGTGGGCTGTTAAGTTCAAGACATAAACAGTGACCTAGTGTGGCTGGAGGGCGGTGGAGGAGAGAAAGAGTGGAGTGCGATGGGGCCAGGCTGTGTGCCTGTACTAAGGGTCTGGGGTATTAATTCAAGTGGAATGGGAAGTGAGCAGAGGCTTATAAATCGAGAAGACATGATCCACTTTACATTTTTAGAATTTCAATGTGGCTAATGTGCGAAGAAGGATTTGTAGGAGGGAAGAGGCTCTTTCATTTCGGTAAACCAGAGTCTTAGTTTGGGTTTCCCCAGAGACAACACCTGGGTTAGGAGCGTGAGACATGATACAGGGAAGGGAAGGTGAACAACAACGTGTACCTCACAAGTCAGACACCACAGTGACTGACTGGAGTTTGAGCCTGTGGAGAAACTAGGGAAAACGCTTCAAAACACACCTCAGAACAGGCAAGGAGAGGGGGCATTGGTGCCCGACTCCCAGACTGAGATTGCTACCGAGGGATGTTAACTCCTCGGCGCTTCCAGCCTCCAGCAGGTGGGCAGAGCAGCCCTTCGAGACTGGAGGAGGACAGCCCGCAGGCACCGAGATGCAAAGTCTCAGTGAGTGTCACCATCACCTGCTATGTCAGGTCAGACCTAACGATGGAAATTGGAGATGGGGTGGAGATGGTGAGAAGCACATGGATCTGAAGCCACACTCACAGGGCTGGCTGGGTGGCTGGGTGTGTGGGGGAAGCGCTGTAAAGAGACATCAAGGGTGGCTCTGGGCCGGGGACCTAAGAAACTGGGTGGTTGTGGGGCCATCTCATGACATGAAGCGATTGCAGGAGGTATCAGCTTTGAAGCAAAGCAGCCCCCCACTGCAGACTGCAGCTCTGGCTATGGGGCTCCTCTCCCTCGGCCGCCCCACTGCCACACCGCGGCAGCCTCACCATCTGGCCCCGGGTCAGACCCTGCAGCACCCTGAATGGCCCCAGGCATGCACACCGATGGTCAGGCCAGCTGCTCACCCTGTATATTGCCCACTGCCTGCTGTGTTTGGAGGCCTGGCCTGCACTGGGAAACATGCTGCCTGGAATATCGCTTCTGCTTACAAGCATGCTTCATTATACCATCAGGGTTTCTTACAAAACACCAGTTCAAAGATGACATTACTAAGAGATTCAAGACAGCGGAGCATAACCCAAGAGCCCAGCTCCTTCTGAGAGCAGAGTCCTGGGTGACCCCCCGAGAGGCATCTGCATTAACATTGCTCTTCAAGTTTTCCAGAAACCTTGACATCATTCAGCCTCCATTTTGAAGCCCTACTGTGTGAGGCTGCCTTGAAGAACTGCATGAGACCAATAGCTTGGCTGGGGGGTCTTCCACTAGATTCTTCTGTGCCCGTGACAAACCGAGGTGCTGGGCCTGCTGGATTCTTTGAGATCAAACCTCAGCCCATCTTCCCGTGACTTCCCAATTCATCCCTTGCCCAATAAAACACTGTCCTTACTTTCAAAATCCTCCCCCGGTCGGTCCCCCTCTCTGGAGCTCACCTCTCCTGCAGGCGTTGCGCGCCTGGCTCTGCTGAGTTCCTACTTGGCTTTCATAATGGCAGTAAGATTGGGTTTAAAAATAAACAAAAGGAATCATAATTGTGGTAAGAATTAGCCAAGAGCAGTTACTAAGGGAGGTGACTGTGGATTCATGGCTGAGGGGCTGGTGGGCCAGCAGCTATTATAAAGTAAACTTCAGCCAACGTACAGAGAAAAGCAGCCCGTGTGCCAGCCCTTTGCCCACACCAGCTCTCCGCTCTCCATTTCTCTTGACATGCTGAGTTTTAAATAAGAAGAACCAACCTCTTTCTCCCCACTGAGACAGCCCCCTGCAATGTGCTATGGGAGGATGGGGACTGACATTCCTCAACACCACTGTACACCAAGCACAGCGCTGGGCACTTTATAAAATTTCATTTGCTCCTCATGGCAATCCTACAGATCATGTGACCCCCCTCCCAGAAGGGCAGAGGACAGCATGTTCAGAAAGCCTGGCCCCGGTGGCCCAGCTCACAGTGTCCAAGGACACTTGCTGGGTTTGGGGCCTGGTCATACGATGATTCTGTGAGGGGCATCTGGCCTGGCACCAAAGTGGCTGAGGCAAGGAGACCAAATCCTATTGTGCTGGCCAAGAAAGGGGGGTGTCCAGCCAGGAAGGGGACAGCCCCGGGGACCCTCTGATGAGAACATCCGAAAGGGATGGCAAGAAGCCAACACCCGCAGGACCCCTATGCTGGAACGTGAGGCTGGATTTACGTGCGGTGGCCACGGTGACTGGTCCGGCAGGCTGGCCCCGGCTGAGGGAGCCGTGGGAGGGCATGCCCAGAGGTCGGGCCTCTGTCACCGCTTCACAGCTAAGGCAAAGAAAACTCATAAAGGTTAGGCTGGCTGCCCAGGGTGCTACGATAGGACCTGAATTGCAGCCTGGACCTGGAACACAGAGCTCCCACCATGAACTGGCTGTGACACTGAAGCAAAGGTCCTGTTCTGCTAGCTTCTCCTCCTATCCGCTGAATATAGAACATAATCCTCTCCCTTGGTCTCAGCAAGGCACTTCACTCAACCAAGCCAACCTGGCCAGCCAAGGATCCCCGATGCTCTGAGTTAAGAAACAATTCGACTCCAAGTTATCCAATTTGCATACTGGATAAATAGAAACAGGCCAAGTTTGTTTCTCTGGATGCCACCTTGTCAGCCTAGCTCTTGCGAATCAGTTTTCAGACTGTGGTCTCTGCTATGGACTTAGACTCTGTCTGTAACAAAACTGAGCAGGAATTTGTTTTGTTAGGCTTATCTTTTTCAGAAATAATGACCGCCGCTGATTTTAGGAGCAGAGGCCCTTGAAGAAAGTAGCAACTAGGAACAAACAGGATTTTTACCAAGAATAAAAAATAAATCAGTTAATATTTCAAAACAGTGACCCCTTTCCATGTTTATGGAGGATGCTCGGTGTGCCAGGCAGTGCCTGAGGGAGGTAGTTGGTGAAGGAGGCAGACAAGTACACTGACCCCTGAATAACGGGGGGTTAGGGGTGCAGACCCCCAACACAGTCAGAAATCCACATAGAACTTTTGACTCCCCCCAAAACTTAACCACTAATAGCTTACTGTTAGCCAGAAGCCTTACCAACAATAGTTAATTAACATATTATGCTTATAACAGGTATTAGGTACTGTATTCTTACACTAAAGTGAGCTAAAGAAAATGTTTTCTCAAATTGTCACAGATCTCCAAAAAATTTTCTAGTGTATTTATCGAAAAAAATCCAGATGTAAACGGACCTGCGCAGTTCAAACCCGTGTAGTTCAAGGGTCAACTGTCAATACAAGTAACCGCGAGACAGGCACAGAATTAAAGGATGACGTCTACTGGGGGGAACGTGTCCTCCCGCTCCCGTTGTCTTTTCCCGCCTGTAGCGGTGACACTTTTAACCTCTCCCACTTGTCATTGCTCCTTCCCAGGAGAAAAGGAGTCCTTTAATCTGGTTTGTGTGTTGGGGAGGAATAAACTGGACACTCGACTCCACTCCCCTTTCTATCCATTGAGAGGGGCCATCTGCAGGGGCCCGGGTCCTGCTCATCTCCCCCGGAAGCCTGCCACCCACGCTGCTTGGCCGAGGGGACGTGTCTGCCTACTTGGAGGGGTTAGCTGGCTCTTCACACTAAGCCAAGACCTCCAACTTAGCCTTTGTTAATAAGAAAGGGAATATTTTAGCTCTCATTTGCTGATTGTTTTGTCTTCTCGCTCACCTTGTTCAAAGTGCATGTGGGGAAGAGAGGTGCTGGCCATGGAACTTTCTAGAGACCCCGCTGCATCCCAGCTCCCTTCGCCAGCACGTTCTGGGAATGGGCATTCAGCCTGCTTCCCCCTGAAGGCATCGGTCAGACCAGGTTTCTTCTCATTCACAGGTTGCTCTGAGAGCTCCGGCCTCTGCCCAGGCTGCGGTCCCACCCGCCAGTCTAGCGCCCCATAGCCATAGGCGGCCCAAACACTGACTGAATGGCTGTGACGGGCCACCCCCTCGGAGGCAGCCTCCTGCCCTCCGTAAGATGAAAACTGTTATATCTACAGATCACAGAGAACTTCCTTTAACTCCATGACTCCTCTAATACCGAAGCCTCGTCTGGAAAAGGAATAAAACCCCCTGAGTCCTTGGGCACTTCCATCTCCCCTCCAGTAGTCACTCTGTGGGGCCTCTGCCCAGGCCACAGCCCCCTTCTCTGGGAAGTGCAGCCAGGTTTCCCAGGGGGGCGCCGCTCCGACCACCGCAGGCCCTGCGGGATCCTGGAAGCAGCTCTTTTATTTTCCACTTCTGCTCAGTCTCAAGTTAAACGACTTCCCTTTATAATAACGGCCGGATGTTTACCCTCTAAAAGTCCATAAACACAGTCTTCTTGTGGTAGACAAGAACCAAGCCTTGTGCTGCTTTAGCGTCAGGAAGGCAGAACATCAAGGTGATAAAGGGAGAGGTCTCCGGAGTCAGAAAGACTCCTGCTACTGCCTCTTTGTAGCTGAATGGCCTCAAACACAGTATTTAAAATCTCTGAGCGTCCCCGTCAGTAAACTAGGCATAACGGTCCTATTCCATAGACTCGTGGTGAAGCCAAAATGAGAATACGCACGTGCTCCTGTGCATGGAGCCCAGCACGCCTGTGCACGCACACACACAGATGCTCGGGGCATTGGTAGCTGCTCTGCTGGAAGGAGAGCAGAGGAGGTGTGGAATACATTTTCTGCTTCTTTGATCCATTTTGTGTTTCCAGTCTCCAGGCTCAGTAGAGAAGTGTGGATGTCCCTCGGCAACAATGTAACTAGTGAGACCTGGCCAACACTGACGGGTCCAGAATGCAGAGTGGAGGTGATGGGAAGGAAAGCAAGGGCCTCACTGGTCACTGACACAGCTCAGCATAAGGACAGATACAGAAATCCTGAAACGCTCACCCTCTCATCCCGTACAAGCCTTTTGCTGTCTGCAATAGGGACAGGCTGTGAATTTTCCAAATCTTCAAGTTCTGGATCCTTCTATGGAACAATTGCCTCTTGAATTCATCTCTTTCCTTTCACATTTCACTATAAGCATTCAGGAGGTACAAAGCCACCTCTTCAGCATTTTGCTTAGAAATCTCCTCAAACAAATATTCAATTTCACCACTCCCAAGTTCTACCTTCCACAAAACACCAGAACAGAGTCCAGCCAAGTTCTCTGCCATTCTGTAACAAAGATCACCTTTCCTCCAGTTTCCAAAAACAAGTCCCTCATTTCTCCCTGAGAACTCATCAGCACCGCTTTGTGAGTTTCTGGCATGCACCTCAAAGCTCTTCCCGCCTCTGCCCGTGGCCCAGTTCCAAAGCCACTGACACAGGGCTAGGCACTTGTTAGGACAGCGCCCCTCTTCTCGGGAGCAAAATCTGTAGCAGTCCCCTGGGGCTCTTGTAACAAAATACCACGGACAGGATGGCTTAAACAGCAGACATTTATTTACCACAGTTCTGAGGCTGGAAGTCCCAGATCAACTTGCTGGCCATTCTGGTCCGGCTGAGGGCTCTCTTCCTGGCTGGCAGACAGCTGGTGCAGAGATATCTTATCGCTCTCTTTCTCTTCCACTTCTTATAAAGACACTAAGCCCATCATGAGGGCCCCCTTATGACCTTATCTGATAACTTCAGAGTTCACTTAACTGCTATTTCTCAGATCATGTTATATGCTGCCACATCTCTGTGCCTTTGCTTATTCTGTTCCCTCTGCCTAAAATTCACTTCCATCATTTACAAGCTACTACTCATTCTTCAGGATCATGATGTCTTTTCCTGACCCCACTGGGCTCTCCCCTCCACTCCCACAGCATTTGCACATCACACGGACACGTTTCTCCTGCCCTCTGTGATTATTCTTCTCATAACTGTCCCCACTAGAGCAGAGCAGACTGAAGATCCCGTGGGAGATCTTTATAGTGTTCCTCTCTGCAACCCAAAAACCAAGCACTGGGATTTGGCACATTGTTGCCATATTTTTTTTAATTGTTGTTGAAATTAAAAAGTAGAATTTGGTATCCAACTGTTTGAAGTCAGAAAACTCAGTAAACCACTTGAGTTCAGGAGCTGACACTCCTAATAAATTATCTGACTTCTCATTTGTATGCTGTGAATTTGCCAAGGATGAAATAGGATCCTGGATCCTGTCAACTCCTCTTGGGAAATTAACAGATCCAACCATGTCATATCCTACCTTCCCTTCAACATTCCCGCCCTGCCCTCCACACACCGAGAGTGACCATCATATTCTGCTCTGGGTAGGTACAACCCCACTCATCCAGCCGCAGTGATGTATTTAAAATATTTAAATAACATCACATTTCAACATCAGAATGCAGGGTTGAGGAAAAATGATGAAATCATCTAGCAGTTCAAAGTAGAGAAATTTTAAGCTCATTAGTTTTCCATGCTGGCCAAGTTCTATTCAGTTGGAAGCAAACAAATCAATTGCAGCGTTTTTCACTTAATTAGTCATGACGCTGCTGGCCTGAACATTTTCCCTGCCAAGGCCCTGACCGCTTCATTCCCTTCCCCATCAGTCAGCAGAAATATCAGCCTTCCACAGTCACTCCCAGTCCTGCAGCCGCTTTCCCAGGGCTCCTGCAGCCTGGACCACATCCCTGACGTGGGGTTTCCCTCATTCTGCCTCATGGAGCAGGCATCTTTCTCTCCACCAACCTCTGAATCCTGAAGGGGCAAGGACAGTGTTTATTCATTATTTATGCTCAGGACCTGTCATTGAGCCGGTACACAATTAATTTTCAATAAATGATATCACATCCTGGAATGACATTCCCAAGAGCCATGCTTAAGAATTAAGCGTAAACTTCTCATCCCAATGCAACAGTGGGATATGGGCCCTGCTGGCCAGTAGCACAGGGCACCCTCTCCAGTTTTACTTGTTAGTAAGTCCAAGGCACTCCCCATGTGCCCAGCTACCAGAAGTTAAAGCCATACTGTGGTGTGGGGAACTACCTTTGAATCTCAGTTGCACCACCAAGATGGCCGCTGAGAACCTTTTGAATTTCTGCTGCGCCACAGCTTCCCGCCAAGTGTTATCACTTAGGTCCGCTGCTTACGTCAGAGACAACTGTGCACGCACACAACTCTGTGCATGATTGGAAATTTGAAGATAGCCTTGTTAGCATAAGATGTAACCAATCAGAAGAGACCACACCCTATATATTCTGTGCTCTAAGCTGCAATAAACGAGTTCCTGCTTTGACTGAGCGCCTTGTCGCATCTGATTGTCCTCGGGAATGAGGGCTGGTGACCGGGCGGACAACCGGCTCTTATCTCTCCTGCTCTCGCTTTGTCGGGGCGTGCCTTTCCCCCTTTTTTTCCCCTCTGCAGGCTTGGAGGGTCACAGGGAGAGCTAGAAACCCCGACACTGTGGCATCTCACTGATACACTCTCCCCAGTCCATGTGGAGAAACTCCTCTGTGGGCTGTTAAAAAGAAGTAACCAGCCCAAGGTCTTGCTAGTCTTAGAGGCATTGTGAGAATTAGAGGACAGTGAGGATATATGTCTAGAGAACATGAGTGCTCTTCTTACAGGTCAGTGGCCTTTGGACAGTTCTAAGAAGAATATGAATTCTTCACAGCCCCTCCTTGATCCTAGTCTGCTCTCGAACCAATGACTGCCAACCATAATTCCACTTGTGCCCCTAATCTTAGGCAAATCCTCCATTTATGCAGTGTATCCTATTCCTTCTACTAATGGAAGGACATCGCTAGCAATTTCCTTATTCTTTCCTGCATTGTTATATTTTTCTCTTTTTACTGGATAATTTCTATTATTATCTTTAAAAACACTGTTAAATCTCCAATATTTAGAAAGAAAATTCTCCCACGACCCCATGTCTCCTTCCAACTCTACTGACATCACAAAGCAGAACCCTTAGGAGTTATATACTATACTATAAGTCCTATACTCATTGTCTCCACCCCTCTCATTCTTTCCTTCTGAACCCATTCTGATTGGGCTAATCCCTAACATTCCTCCAAAACTGTGCTAATCAAAGCTACTAATGACTCCGTGTTGTCAAACCAATACGACCGCTCAATCTTCATTTAACTCAACCCAACCACAACATCTCATGCAGTTGGTTGCTTCCTCTTTCTTGAAACTTTCCTCACTTTGCTAGTGGAATCCCATTCTCTTGGTTTTCCTCCTAATTCACTAGTCACTCCTCAGTCTCATTTGCTAGCTCTTCCTCATCTTCCCATATATGCATGTTGCACAGCCTCAGGGATCAGTCCTTGGACTTCTTGCTTACCTATCTACATGCATTCCCTACATGGTTGCATCCAGACCCATGGTTTTAAATGCCATGTAACACTGATGAGCCCACTCTAAGTTACTTTGCATCAAAAATGGGGTTGATCATTGTGTGATTCATAGCATCACTTGAGACACATGCCTGTGTTTAACTTGCTAATAATATCACTCATATCATAACTCCCAGCGTCTCAGTCTACATTCAGTGAAACATGGTCTGGTTACCTAGACCAAGACTAAAGATGGAGGTTCTATATCCTCAGTTCCTTACTCTGTTATGTGGAATCGATGAAACCAGATTTGGCAACAAGGCAGGTGGGGCGAATTTAGCCCTCCATCAGGCTTCAGCACATAGGCACGCCAAATAAAATATAACTGAGGAAAACATTTACACACAGTGAAGTCCCCAAGTGCTAAAAGCAAAGAAGAAATTCAATGCCAATGCGATACACTCCAAACAGGCTCCTGGAGGATTATTACAAGGACACTGAACATACATGAAGGCCCAGGGGCCTGGGACATGGAAACTTAAGGCCATCACAGGGACAGGAGATGTTTGTGCTCAAACATGAAAATAAAACCAAGACCTAAGAAGTCTGGGAAACACCAAGAGTTTCCATGTCTATGACACCAGCACCAGGAAGCCCCTCACCCCCTTACCTCTAGCCCTTCACTAAGAGACGTTATTAGAAAGCTTACTTGTCATCTCAAATTCTGGATAGCAGAACAAGAGTGGCCTAAATATAAAGAACTGAATGACTGGAGTTTTTAAGACCCATGACACAGTACATCAGTTAGGATACTTGGCAGTAGGTTATCAAAAACTAATCAATTGAAGAATTGACTCAAATGGCCTTTTAAATATAGGAAATTTATTGTCTCTAATAACCAGAGATCTGGAAAAAGTGTGCGTTCCAGGTAGGTATAATCAGTAGCCCAGTAATGTCAAGTTGCTTTAACTGTTTGTTCAAATCTTCTATGAGCTTACTAAATTTCTTAGTGCTTGAATTGTCCATTAATTTTGTAACTATGTCCATTTTTGCTTTATCTAGCTTGAAGCTGTATTGTTAGATGCATGCTGGTTCAGGATTGTTGTATATTCTTTTAAATTATACCTTTTATTATTCTGTAATAATCTTCATGATCCAAATAATTATTTTTTATTTTAATGTTTATTTAGTCTGATGGTAATACTGTTATATCAGCTTTATTTTAGTTAATGTTTGCCTAGTATTCCTTTTTCTATCCCTTTGCTTTCAGACTATGGTGTCATTATATTTAAGATGTGTGTCTTGTAAAGAGCTATGCCTCCCTCTTTCAATGAATGAATTAAATTCACTTATATTAGTGTGATACCTGATATATTCAGTCTGTTTCTACAGTCTTATTCTATCCTTTCTATGTCCCATGGAATTTTTGTTGTGATTTTTTCCCACTTTAATCAACTTTTCCTTCTATTTATTTAAGAATTAAAGTTCCACAACTCATATTATGCTAACACAACCTTATTACCTAAACTAGACATAAATGATACATGAAAGAAAAAGTACAGATATAAATACACAAAAGTCCTAAGTGAAATACAGCCAGTTGAATCAAGTAGAATTTATCTGGGGATATAAGGTTGGTTAACATTTAGAAAATCTAATTACATAATTAATTCTTCATATTAACAAACTTTACTGATACTTTAAAATATTTGACAAAATTCACTCAATTCTTAATTTTGAAAATATTCTCAACAAATTACAAAGGAACTATCTTTTTTTTTTCAACAAAGCAGAGGGTATCTACCAAAAATTTATAGCAAATATAATGCTAAGTTGTGAAATATTAAAAGCATTCTTAATAAAAATCAGGAACAAGAAAAAAGTCCTTGTTTTTGCCATAAATATTCAGTAAATCCTCAAGGTCTTACACAGTACAGTAAGACAAGAAAAGAGAGAGATCCTGTTTTCATCTCCTTTGATATATACACATAACTGGAATTGCTGGATCATATGATATTCTATTTTTAATTTTTTGAGGAACCTCCATACTGTTTTCCATAGAGGCTGCCTCAGTTTCTATTCCCACGAATGGTGCGTGAGGGTCTCTTTTCCCCACATCCTTGCCAACACTTACGTCTTGTCTCGTTGACATTAGCCATTCTAATAGGTGTGAATCGATATGTCCTTGTAGTCTTGATTTCATTTCCTTGATGATTAGTGTTGCTGGGCTTATTTTCATGTGCCTGTTGGCCATTTGTATGTTTTCTTTTGAAAAGTGTCTATTCAGTTCTTCTGCCCATTTTTTAAATTGGATTGTTTGGTGGGGAGCGGTGTTTATTTTTTGTTTGTTTTTGTTCGCTTGTTATTGAATTGTACGAATTCTTTATATGTTTTGGGTATTAACCTCTTACCAGATGTATGATTGGAAAATATTTTCTGCCATTCTGTAGGTTGCCATTTCATTTTATTGGCTGTTTCCTTTGCTGTGCAGAAGCTTTTTAGCTTCGTGGAGGCCGACTGACTGTTTGCTTTTGCTGCTCATGCATTGGTGCCATACCCGAAAACTCATCTCCAAAACCAGTGCCATGGAACTTTCTCCTATGTTTTCTATGAGGAGTTTTATGGTTTTAGATCTCATGTTTAAGTCTTTGATCCATTTTGAGTTCATTTTTGTGAGTGGCATAAGATAAGGACCTAATTTCATTCTTCAGCACGTGGTAATCCAGTTCCCCAACACCGTTTATTGAAGAGAGTATCCTTTCCCGCTGAGTATTCTTGGCTGCCTTGTTAAATATTAATCGATCATAAATGCAGGAGCTTATTTCTAGATCAGGTTTCCTTGATTTGTTCATGTTAACACCTTGGAGTTTTGCGTCGCTGATGCATCCGAGGCAGCAGTCACCTGCTTCTGTCTTTACTGACTGCCTTCTGGGAAGAAATACCTTCCGTCAGGCTGCCTGAGATTCTGAGCTTTTCTCAGACCTTCTATGAGAACATCTGCTCCACGCTTCCTGCTCCATTTTGGGGCAGAATTCTTAAGCTTGTGTGCCTCCTCTTGATGCTGCAATAAACCAGGCCAGGTGCTGACAGCCCTCTTTGGTTTTCCCAAAAGACACACCGGCTCAAGTCTGTGGTCTCTCCCGGTCTGCGGATTCAGGCCTGCTTTCTGCACATGCTCGTTAGCCATCCTCTAAGCTCCCTCCCGCTGCCACCTTTGGGAGCGAGCACTGGGGGCTGACTGCAGAGTGTGGGAGGTGAGGGAGGTACGAGGGGCCCTGGAGGACCCGCCAGCCCGCTGGCAGGATCTGCAGGCGAGGCTTTCCCAGGGGCTCATGGGAGGGAGGTTCCCTTCCCTCTAGGGCCCTCTGCGAGTTCCGTCTGCCACTTCCCCAGACCTCTCCCATCCCCCAAGCCGTGAACCCCCACCTCAGTATTCTGGACGAGTCAAAGAGAAATCAGCCTCTTTGGCAGGATCCTGCACAGCTGAGGAAGCCAGATGCTTGCGTGTACACTCTCTCCTTCCCCCATGGGATAAATCATGGGCCAAAGAGCTCTCATCTGTAGGTGATTGTCTAACTCATTGTTCTCCAGTGACTTTTGGACTGTGGTTGGGAGAGGCTGGAGCTAGTTCATGCCTCGCTTCAGGGTCCACAGCTGGGAGTTCTTTCTGCCTATAACCCAAGGTGGGTGAGGCTCCCCCTGGGTTCCTTGGCATATGGTACTGGATCCCACAGCTCCTGCAAGGCACTTTTGTGGAAGGGTGCCAGTTAATTTTTATGGTGGGGGACAAAGATGAAGGACATCTGGTATCACCACGATGCTGACATCACTTTGACAGGAGCCTGGACTCTAAGGGCTTCCTCAAGCTGCTACAATAGCCATGACATGCATATTACTGGATTTTGGTCACAAGAGGAAAACAAGCTTTTCTTTTGTTAGGTTGGTTTAATAATCTTGCATGCAATTGAATGTAACCCTAGCTGATAAAGGCAGGAGGATGTTAGAACATGAATAAAAAAATAGATCAATGGGAAAAAACAGAGGGCCATGATAGGCCCATGTATTTATGGAAACTTAGTATATGACAGAAAAGCCATTACAAATCAGTGCAGAAGAATAGGAAATTCAACAAATATTGATGT
Source organism: Phataginus tricuspis (assembly GCA_029783875.1). Taxonomy (NCBI): domain Eukaryota; kingdom Metazoa; phylum Chordata; class Mammalia; order Pholidota; family Manidae; genus Phataginus; species Phataginus tricuspis. The sequence goes on along the minus strand of JAQQAC010002701.1, from coordinate 26,203,448 downwards.
AAGAACTGGGTTTCCATATGGAAAACATCTAATTAAAATCATAGACACAAATTTTGTGTGTACACAAAAATCACAGGTAAATTAATATTTTAAAGCAAAATGTTCAAAGAAAATACATATAACATCTTTATGATATTGGGATAAGAAAGCATTTCTTAAACAACACACAAAATCATGAATCATAAAAAAACTATGAATTTGCTGAAGTATAACTTAAAATATCTATACAACAAAAGTTACTCACTAGCAAGAGACTGAGATGGAGAGTAATAAATGAAAGCGTGAGTTAGATCAGGTGATGAGGGAAGGCCTTTCTGAGTGGTAACATTTAAAAACAAGATTGCAAAGACCAAGTGAGGAGCAGGGCAGAGACTGTTCCAGGTAAAAGGAAGATTGTGTGCAAAGCCCCACAGGGAGGATGAGTTTAGTAGTTAGGAACTAAAAACTACCAGTGCAGCTGGAGGTAGAGACAAAGAAGGAGTCATGGGCCACAAAGTTGAAGAGAGAAGCAAGGGCCGGGGCCTCGTAAGCCACAGTACGAAGTGTGCACTGGCTTGAAGTGCGACGGGATGGTGCTGAACGGCTACGAGCAAAGAGCCCCATGAGCTGGCCTCTTGTAGCGAGGGGCAAAGAGTAATTGAGGAAGGCTGACTGATAAGGAGTCTGAAGACCGGCCCGCCTCATGCAACTGGGCCAAAAACATGAGGTCGTGTTCTCTAAGTCATCAGAGACCTCACAGAAGGAAAACAAGGCCTTCACGAATGATGCCCCACCCCCAAATATAGACATATGGATGTGAGCTTGGTCTGGAGTGGCTGAAAACTACTGTCACAGAGGTGGGAGGCCAGGGCTGAAACGGTAAGGATTCAGAGTGGGGAAATACAGTGTGTGACAAGGAACTAGCCTGGACTGTTAGACAGCCAGAAGAGGAAAGTTTAACTGACTCACACCAAGATTATTGAGGGGATTTTGATAGGGAAATAACTAAATGAGAAGGCTGAGCTGAGGACTCATTCTCTGAGCCCAAACCCTTTCGGTGTCCTTAAGCGGTCTTCTTTCAGGGCACCCCCTGCCCACTCTCCGATAAAAACAAAAGCAAGCCATTTCTGAAGTAAGCTTCCCCATGTCGGGCCTATAGAACTCCTACAAACTAAGATCGAGTGGTGAGATCACGTTTTTAAAAGTATCAAATACATGAGAAGCCACCAAGAGTGAGAATCAGCTGAAACAAGAATCAAAAGATTTAGAGTCCCCAGAACCCCAAGGATGTGAGAATATGTATTTTAAAACAGTTTATATAGTGTTAAAGAAATAAAAGATCAATTACAAAGATGAGTACTTAATAAGAAACTATTAGGAAAGAAGAAACAAGAATGGAGGAAAAACAAATGGAACCATTTAAAACCATTTAAATATAAAATCAAAATCTCAATGGGCAGGCTAAACAGCCATTCAGATGAAATTTAGGAGTGAATCAGTAAATTGGAAGATGTCTAAAGAATTGTCAGAAGAAACAAAAGGGAATAAAATGAAAAATAAAAGTTAGGAGGCATTGAGAATAGAATGAGAAAGTTGAATCCTTATGCATTTGGAGTCCCAGGAGGAGAGAAGACAGAGAATAGAGGAAAGGCAATCTTTCAGATGATAATGACTCCACAAATTCAACTAACACTAATAAAAAGTATAGAGCCCAAAATGCAGGAAGATAAATAAAAATCCCAGATAAGATAAAAGAAATTCACATCTAGTAGAGTAGTAAAACTGCACAACACAAAAGACAAATACAAGATCTTGAAAGTAGTCTGACAACAATGACAGATTGCTTACAAAGGAGTGGCCATTAGAAAGACAGCTGACTTCTCCATGGCAATGACAGAAATTAGAAACAGTGGAGTTATACAATTAAATAAGCTGAGAGAAAATAATTGGCAAGTAAATACTAGTATATACCCAGCAACATCATCTTTAAAGACAGTAAAAGAATATTTGCAGAGAAACAAAAACTGAGAGTTTAGTTAGAAACTGCTCTAAACAACATACTTTTTTTTAAAAAAAGGAAGAGAAATATCAAAAAGGTTTCTCTAAAATTCAAAACAGAATGGAGAGCAAAGTAAGTGGTAAATATGTAATTTAAAAATACTGTCTAAATAAAATAACATAATAGTGTGTAATTTGTGGGATTAAAAAGGTAAGAACTAAAAAAATGAACAACAGTAATATGTAAATTGATTGACAAAGATTAGAAATAAAGTGTTATAAAATTCTCACAATATTTGGAAAATGGAGTGAAGATACTGCTTGGTCTGTTTTAATGATTGAGAGTGACAAGACTGGAAATGGGGAGACCCATTAAGAGGTGGCCACAGAAGCCTAGTAGAGAAATAATGGCTTCCTGAACTAAGACATGGCAGTAAATATGAAAAGAAACAGATGGTTTCAAGATTTCTTTTAGAGAGAGAAGAAGCCAGGGATAGCTTCTAGGTTTCTGATTGAGTCCCTGGGTGGATGGGTGCTAAAAGAGGTGGCAAATCCTGGGTCTGTAGGGTGGGTAAGGGAGAAGAAGTGTCCCATTTGGACACGGTAAGTTTCAAAAGTCTGTGAAATAACCAGGAAAGTAGATGATATGCAATTCTGTAGTTTTAAGTAGAATTCTAAACTAGGAAGATTAATTTGGTCACCATCAACATAGAGATGTCTTTTTTAATTCATAAAATTAGACAAAACTATTTAGGGAAAGAATCAAGAGAAAGACGGGCAAACAACCCCAGGCAAGTCCTAAGGTACACTGGCCTTTGGAGGCCTGGTAGTGCAGGGACAGCCATCAAATGGGGACATGGGGAACAAGGAGGAAAGCAGAGGAGGAGAGAGTGGTATTACCAGATCTGAGAGAGGACAGGGTTTCAAGAATGATTTCAGTGTGCTAAGAGGTCAAGTGTGATGGGGACAGAAACAAGGATGACCTTAACAAGCATTCATTTAGAGGAGTATGGTGAGTGGTGGAATAGAGTGGGAGAGAAGGAAGCACACGTACACAAAGCCGGCTCATACAGGCTGGGTATGACATGAAGCCTGACCGACAAGTGAGGTCCGTAGAGGGAGAGTTTAGTTAGGAGTTGTCGGAATGTTCCTGCACAGTAAGGGGATGACTCAACAGCTGATGATGCTGGAGAGAACATGAATCATCGCAGAGGGTGAGAAGAGAGGAGATCTACGGAAGAGTGAGAAGGCTGGCTTTCACTGCGAGAAGGGATGCATTCCCTATTACTAACATGGGGGAAGGAAATGGGTTTTGATTTTTAGATTTCACAGCAGGAAGATGAAGTTAACATCCAACAGCTTCTATTTTCTCAGTACAGCACAAGGCCCCATGATCACCATGAGGTGGGCGGGGGTGGGCGAGTGGGGAAGAAACGGGAGCTACAAGATGTTGGCAGACAAAAAGGTATGAACAGCTCTCCGTTTCCTCCAGGTCACAGCCCCCCACTTATTTCCTGTTTGATAGTTGTACAATCTTTAAGAACCGTTTTCATTTTCCATCTATGTATTCATTATCTGTCTGCCCTACTAATACATGAGGCAGGAACCGGGCCTGTCCAGTTAGATCCAGTGCCCAGCACACAACATCCTGAAAAGTATTCACTGAACGATGGATGAATAAACGTATTAGTGTATCCAATGCTCAGTGGTCAACAGAAAACAAAACACTCCTGTGTGGAGATCATGCTGGTAAGACCATCGTTACGTCACTTCCAGACAACTCCACTGCCACCCAGTCCCAGCCCCAGCACGGGCTCTGCTCGGGCTTCAGGACCACGGTCAAGACCCTCTTGGGGCACCCACCCCCCACGCCCAACACCGGCTGCACACACAGCCTGACCCCCGCGCTGAACGACCCTTGCTTCCCGCTCTGACCGGCCGGATCGCACAAAGCGACAGAGCACAGAGCCCCTTTCCCTGAAAAGACACTTCTGAAGATGAAGAAAATGTAACAATGTACAAATGTAATTATTTTAAGCCTCTTTATTTGGAAATTCTTCTGGCTCTGTCTGTATGCTTCTACCAGCATCCCAATGAGGCAAGAGAGTTATGATTTGATGGCACGACCTGCCCATGACTTCTGCCCCAGGGAAGGTAATAAAAGGGGTCCAGACAGTCCTTCCCACCACCGCCACCATGACCAGTTCCTGGCTGTGCCCAGGAAGCTTGACTGGGCGCTGGGAGCCACAAGCCATGGGCAAACCCCTCGGGATCTGCCTTCAAGGCTCCACAGCTGTTCACACATTTGAAAATCCCACGTCCAGCAGAAGCCTGGAGGAAGGGCAGATAATATCTGACTATTATTCCACACTGGGTTAGAAAAGGTATAAAGGAACCAGGAGAACCTTCTAACAATCTCAGATTCCTGACACTCCTAGCATATTGTGCTTCAAGAATTAAGTAAGATTTGACCCTAGGAAGGGAGTCATCTCATTTTCGTCAGGTTCTAAAACAGCAGCACATAAGATACAAATATAATCACGTGGGCACACCTTCAAAGTCTGGCAGGGTCAGGTACAAGCCTGGCTGCCTGAACTGGTGTCCATCATCCATCACCAGGAGTGAAAAAAGACCCCTCATACACGTGTCGGGTGGATTCCATGCTACCAATCCACGCCAGTGGGTACATACTGCCCCTCAAAGCTCTTTAAATGTTTCAGATTTTTCATCTCCTGTGCCCAAAAGATCGGGGTAACTTTTAGACAATGCATTGCCTCAGTGCCACCAGCATGCTGGGCACACTGTAGATGTTGAGTAAGAATTCAATGCATATTTTCCTAGTAGTCATATGACCAAACGGGCACATACAGATGGACAGTCACATAATAGTAATGTAATAACCTCAGCAGTGTCTATGTTTGAGCATTCACGACAGAACAGCTTACCAGGCTGAGCGCTTTCTATGTATTACCTAATTTGAAGGTATCAATAACTCTGTGAAGAAGGTACTATTTTTATCCCCATTTTACAAACTGGGAAACAGAGTCTTAACCCAAATTGGTTAAAAAAAAAAAAAACTCTTTCCAGAGATCTGTGTGTGTATATATTTCTTTACAGACCCAGGTAATACTTTCCAAACAGATGAATAGCGTACTCGTCCTAGAAAGGACTCCAGGGCTCATCTAGTCCAACCGTCTTGCCTCACAGATGAAGGAAACGAATGCCAGGGATGCGAAATGACTCGCCCAAGACGGTGCCGCCAGTGAGAAGTGGGGGTTAGACTCGAGCCGAGCCCCTTACCCCAGGGGTATGGTTTCCACTTGGAATCCCACCAAAATATGTATTCGTTTCTCCTCCTCCACACAAGTTTATCACCTTCAGGTTCTCTATCTAATGGACGTGGTTCAGGTGTCTCAGGCCCAGAGGCTGTTGACACAACCCACCCAGAGTGAGTTAGGCCTTCCTCAGCCCGTTTCCCTTCCTTCCCTCCCTACCCCTCCCGCACCGCCCCCCCCCCCACCCGGCCTGGACTCCTGACCGCAGACGCACTGCACCTCACTCTGTCCTCAGCCAAAGCTTCTCTGTGGCCAGGCCGCCAAGAAGCAGACAGCCACGCAGACAGCGACACGGGCCGCCCAGCCCACCGGCTTGACTGAAACCCCATTACTCACATGAGCCAGAGAGGGGATTTATCCCCCTGCCTCCATCGGGCCCTGCATGTCAGCCTCTGCCTGCCCTGGTGGGGAAAGCAGAGAAGCGGTAGTTGTATCAAGACCCTCTGATCCTGCCACAATCCAATCAAGCCTGGGGCTGTCAGTGGCAGCTTTCAAAAGACACTCTGATCTCCAGTTTGACGGCCAGAGCCGCGCACATCCATGTCTCTGGGGCCGAAGCTACCAGACTCATGAACCCATTGGACCTGGGACTGAAAAGAGGCCAGCCCAGCGCCTCACAGCAGATGGGAGCAGCCTCCAGGGGCTGAGACTGGGCTCTGGCCCCTGAAGGAAGAGCTGGCGAGAGGAGCACGCAGCTCTCTTCTGATTCTAGGAATTAGGTGTGTTGCTCTGTTTCTGATTATTAACACCGATGGTCATGTACACTAGGAATGACAAAATGTTTCCCTACAAAAAGGCAGAGGCCTGAGTAGAGCATCTTTCTTTAAAGTTGACTGGGACAAATACAATAACTGACCTCCCCAGGCTCCAGTCTAGCCTCTCTCCAATCCAGCCTTCAAATAATAAATGCATTTGTTTACCTAACAAATCCTGTTTCAGCGTTCGCTCTATGGACCATTAAGGGACAGGATGACTAAGACCCGGTTCCTGGGAAGCCGGTGTGGAGCCGGCCGTGTCGGTGCAATATGGGCAATAATGGGCATGAGGGGTGGTCACCATGACCTTCAGAAGGCCTTGCCTCCGGGCTGCACAAAAGCTTACAAGCACCTCCCACGTCCTCCCTAACCTGGTCAAGGATGCTTCTCACCAGTAACCCTGCGCCTCTTTCCACGTCCATGGCATCTTGTCCCGCCCTCCTCCCCAACCACGTGACTTACCTTGACCAATAACATGTGAGTGGAGGTGACGTGTTACTTTTGGTGGAAGCCTCTGAGTGCTGATATGCAGATTCCCACGTCCCCTCCCTCCTGCAACATCCCCAGTGGTGGGACTCCATCAGTGTGAGCCCGGAGTGGGGACAGGAGCCAGGGTCCCACTGACAGGGGTGGACTTCAGCCTGAGTGAACATTAAGCTTTGTTGATTCAAGTCTGAGATTTTAGTCTGTTTGCTCCAGCAGTACTGGTAGCCCACAAACTCCTCGGGCTGGCGTTCAAGGCCTCCCTACTCTTCCAGGCTTTTCTTTCCTAATGCTTACCTGCATCCTACACTCAGGCCAAACTGGTCCCTTGACCATGTTCCAGCCATATGCAGCGCCAGCTCAAGCTGACCTTTTCTCACGCTCATCTCCTCACCTCCCAAACCCTCCTCCCATCTAAATCCTAACGCTTATAAAATGCAGCTTAGGAACTCCCTCCTCAGGAAGCCCCCTGCATGACCTGAGTTAGGCAAGAGTCCTGCTATGAGTTCCAATAACCACTTAAGTGTCCCATCCATGGATATTTATCTTGTGGAATTTTCTGGAATATTTGGTTAATCATGTGTGTGTCCCTGCTGGACTGTGAACTCCTTGAAAGCAGGGCGTTGGGTCTCACTGCCTCTTGGTCCACACTGCATGCACCCCACGCTCTGCGCACCTGACACTTCATATTGCGTGACCCTCCCCACAGGGTCTGGGACGCTCCTAAGCCGGTTTTCATGGATCGTCTCATCTTGTTTCTATGTAGAAAATATGGTGAGCTCTCTGTCACAGTGTAAGTCAGCCACTACTACATCTGACCTTGCAGTTTTTATCTCAAATCTCTATTTCGTGGCCCACTTTCTTAAGCTTCTGCATTTTCTCTTCACTTTCCCCCTCAACGCTATTGTTGCCAGGCCGTTTTTCACCCAGACACTAAGCTGCTATCATTTCATGAGCTATGACTTCTGGAGAGTAGAGTGGTCAGAAAGCCTCCCTCCCCAGCCAAGTACCTCCCCCTGCGCCCAGCCTCACAGCGCACGACAGCGCATCCACAGAGCCACACCGCACGTGGCTGCATGCCACAGGTCTTCAGGTTTCTCAGGAATAGCTGAGACTGCTAAGTGATAAACACTCTAATTCCCACCTTGCAGGGAGCTTATAAGGGTGAGAGAGTAGCCTGCAACACAACAGGCACTTAGCAAATGACACACGACCACCCCCGTCGGTGCCAGATGGCCTCAGTCCAGCCACACATGGACACGCATGCCCAAACCGCAGTGGCCGTGGTGAAACTAAGGAAAGGCCTCTCCTCCCGCACCAGCCCTGGCGTTCTCTCTCTGCCTTGGTCTGTCTTTCTCACCCATAGTCTGCCCCCACCACCACCCCTGGCCGCATTTGAAATTCCAAGACTAGAAATTCTATCTTTTATGTTTGAAAATATACGTGTCCAAAAACGTCCTCAAGGAAAACAAAAGTAAGTTTTTATGATGTCGTAAGCCTTCATCACCTAACATCTCACGGAAGATCCCGTAACCAGGGGCCGACCTAGGAAATGAGGCCCAGGATCAGACACACCTCCCATTGTGGGGATGACGGGCAGAGACAGACCTAGGAGCACGGAGAGAGAATCATTGGCCTCTGAAGCTACAAGGGTCTTGGAAGTCACTTAGGTCAACCCCTCTTTATATATATGAGGACACTGAGTCCCAGGGATGTGAAGTGATTCGCCCACAGTCCAAGACCCATTAAAGATAGTGGTGGTTCCCTATCCCAGACCTCCTGACCCTGTTACTGTTTTCTTCTACAGTTTCTCGAGGATGGAGGGCCCCAAACACCATTCTGCTGGGGTTCACCTTGTGCCACTGGCCCTTCCTCCTTCTCCCCGTGCTTCGGGTGCCCTCACCCTATCAAAGTTCACACACACATGCACAGAGCAATCCCCTCTCCTGTATTACCACCACTGATGGAAGACTCCAGGATTCAAAAAGAAGAAAAAAAAGACAGTTGATGGGGAGGGCAGAAAAAACGTAAAAGGGGCTTCCCACACGTATAAAGCCCCAGCGGCCCCCAAGGAAATGTACAGCTGCTCTGGCTTTCCCACTTGAGCTGCTGGCAGGGATTCCAGAACCTCAGCTGCTAACAGCAGCCACGGAAGTCTTGCTGCTCCGCCTCCCACACCTGCTCCTGGGCTCCAGAAGGGGAGGGGGCCCAGCCTGGGAGGCCTCCGCACAGATGCCACCTCTGCTCCCCACAGAGGACTTCACTGGGGCAATTACGGCTGATGAGGGGCTAGGGAAGCCACCTTGCTGATGATAATTAGCCAGGATAAATAAACTGAGCCCTGCTCGGAGGTCTGGGAGAACATGAAAAATTAATATCGGCGGCTGTTGGTCATGGAGCACCTGCCAACTACAGGCCTTTTACAAACCTTTTTGTATAATCCTCCCTATAAGCCTCTAAGGTGTAGGTTTTATGACTATATTTTACATGAAAAAAAAAAACCTAAAGCTCAGAAAAACACCAAAGCACTGTGACCAAGATCACACAAACAGCTTCAGAGCTCAAAACTTCAGTCTGACCTACAGGGGATCCCGTATGTTTCCTGGGGTACCATGCACATCACCATGATGGCACTGGATTTCCAACAACGTGCATCCTTTAACCAATATGAATCCAGTCCCTGCTCTGTGAGAGACACTAAAATGGCCCTGTATATTCAAAGACAAGCAAGACACCATCCCTCACCCAGGGGCTCCCAGTCTAGACGAAGGACACCAGCAGTAACCACACCACCAACAGGGAGATTCCTGTGGGGAAGTGGACGGTCACTTGGAGGGTCATTTTAGCTGACTTCTTGTCCAATGTCCTCAGGACCCTAATGGTTTATGAGGGCCACAGATAAACAATATTTTTGAGATGAAGGAAGAAAGACATAATAAATACAGGAAGGGAAGAAGAGAAAGGGGAATTATATGTGTACCTACATGTTAGAATGGGAATCCCCCCAACTAAGCTAGGAGGATACAACAGGGCACTTGTCATGACCACTCAGGTGCTGGAAGAGTTGTCTGCCCATGACCAGGGCTTCCTTCCATGGCTCAAAATCATTTATGGCAGATAAGACATCACTCAACTCAGACATCGGCCTCCCTGATTTAACAAGACACCCTATGGCTCACCTCATGTCTTCCCACCATTGGTCTCAAAATGTCCTCTGGTGTCCAACTTTGAAAGCAGAACAAATTCCATCCTCATACCAGCTCCCAAAAGGGCTCTGCAGAAGTTGGGTGGCCATCTCTCAAGATGGGACAGGAGGCTTCCTGCACTAAGTCCAGAAACTAAATGATCTACGGGGTCCCATTGTACTTGGAGGGTCCTGTGCTATGTGAGGTTATCCCAGGCAAAGAAAAGCATGAGAAGAAACCCAAGCAAAGCTTTGCAGGTACTGGAAGATTACAAAGGACCAAAATGAAAAAGGTAAAGGATGCAACAGGCCGATTCCATTTGTGAATTTATTTACTGAGCACCCAAACCAGGAATCCTCACCCTCGAGGCGCACACACTGTAGTGGGAAGAGACAGGCAATCAGCACATAAACAAAGAAATATAATAAGGTAATTTCATGCACCAGTAAATCTGAGAAGAGAATAAAATAGGATAATGTGATATATAGGTATTCTGAGGCCGCCTAACTGGAAAGCTCAGCAAGAGGTTCTCTAAGAAGGTGCCATTTGAGTTGGGTTATGAATGATAGAAAGACGCAGCTCAGAACAGACTCAAGGGACGAACACTGCCCAGTGACAGAGTATGGCTGGTATGTTCAGAACCATACCAACTGGTTTTGAACATACCAACCTTAGTGCTACTGGATCTAGGGAACAAGAGGAACATGAAGAGAGACAGGTGGGAGTCAGATAAGGTCTTACTGGTCGTAATAAGGAGCTGTATTTATTCCCATTCCCAAGTCATTGAAGGTGTTTGAGCAGGAAAGTCATGTGATCTCATTATGCCTTAGGAAGGTAATTCTAGCTGCTGTGTGGAGTGTGGCCTGCAAAAGTAGAAGCAGAAAGACAATTTTAAAAATTATGAATGGGATTTTCTACACTTAAAAATAATCTCCTATGATGAAGCAAAGTGTATCCCTTGAATATAAGGATCATCCAACGTTAAGAAATCTATATCATATCAAAGTTATACATGACAAAAGAATATTATTATTTCAGGAGGTATGAAAAGGTCATACAATAAAATTTGAATGCATTCCAAATAAACATTTTAAGATGTGAGACTAGATGGGTTGTTTCTCAACATGTTAAGAGATTCTATTTCCAACTGTCATCATTTTGTGTGGAAAATATGAGAGCCCAAAACAGAGATGTGCACCATTTCTATTATGATTTATTATTTTGTTCATGAAGTTCTAGACAATTCAGTAAGACATGAAGCATAACTAAGAAGCATCCATTCGGAAAGGTGAAAATTATCATTATTGATAGAGAGTCTGATTTATTTTCCTGTGAGAATTTAACTCCTGACATGGACCTACTGGGTGCCAGGTGCTTTTCTGACTACCATAACACGTTAGGGGTGACATCTTTCTTCTCATTTGATAGATGAAGATATCACCTAGCTATAAGCAGAGAAGCTGCGATTTGAACCTAAGTTTGTGATCACAAGGTCTGTGTTCTTATACCATGTTGCCAAAACATAAAAAGATGAAGTCAGGGGCTGCCAGCACTGCCTCTTTCCTGTGGTCCAAGAGGGGTGGAAATTCCAGCCTGCTTGCAGATTCAAGGTAGGAGCTAGAGCTCACTGGCACCAGAGCAAGATGGTATGGCTGTCAGCTGCCTCCTTCCCTGCATCCCATGGGCCATTCCAACTGGGAAGAGGCCCCAGAACCTCAGATGCTCAGCATAAATAATGCTGAGGAACTTTGCATTTAAGTGTGAGTCTTAGCCCTTCCAGGGAATATTTAAATTTTAAAAGAACAGTTTTTATCCAAGTGAATCTATAATTGGTTTAATTGTGTGCACAATATTTTAACTATGGGACAGGAGGTCTCTTGCCTCCTCCATGCTGTTGCCACAGTCACTTCCCGCTATGCTAGCAGAGGGCTATAACCTTGTCCCCCCTCCAGAAGTGTGCTGACACTTCCCAGAAGTCACATGTGGCTATACAAGGCGACTCGAAGAAAGAGCTCCAACCCTTCAAGTATGACTGCACAACCTGCCTGCTGTCTTCAGACCTCAAGGAGATGTAGCCCCATCAGTTTGCCTGAACCAAGAAATTTTGCTGCCTGAAGCCCCAGGCTCCTGCCAGGATCATGGATCTCTTTCCATTTCAGAAGACAACATCAAAATATATCTCTTCCCATTTTTGAATGAAGTCCTTTGTTCAAGGGATTGAGGCCTGTTGCCTCTCCAAGATAGAGTGGACTGACATCTCTCCATGTTCCTCACTACTCTTCAAAGGCCAGTGTCATGGACAACTGGCATTTCACCAGATGCCTCACATCTGCCTGAATCCAAAGCTGTCGAGCCCAGACTTGCCTCTTCCGAGTTGCCAGTCACTTTGAAGCTTTTCGCTTCCCTTTGGATGTTTTGTTCCTCCCACCCTGAACAACACAATGCCCACCGGCAAGCAGCCGGTGCATCCTAGCCCTTCTCCCACCTCAGCCCTCCAGCATGGAGCAGGTGTGAAGCTTGGATATTGTAGAGGAGAGGCGAGGGATGGACAGGACATGAGGAGAGGGAGGAAAAAAGGGAGGAAGGGAAAGGAGGAGTCTCTGAGGAAGGGCCAAGAGGCACCCACAGGGTGGCGGCACCAGCTGTGTCTCAAGCACAGGTCCTAGGCGTAGTTTCTGTGTCATAGCCTGAAGCACCTGTTGCTGCACCGTGAGGGCCAATCTGCTGTCAGTGGTCTCAAGTCATATTCCAGAGGAGCAGCTGTGAGGAATGTGGCTTTTCGCTTTCCAGGAACCCTAGGAAATCTGCCCTCCAGGAGGTCTCCCATTTTCTCCTGACCGACGCTTATGAGCACCTGGTGGCATGGCCAGCAGCGCCAATTGGCTGTTACATTCCCTGTCCAGCACCCTGGACAGCTCCCCGGGCACAGCCTCACCCTGTCATCGCCCAGTACCCTGGACAGCTCCCTGCAGCCCCTGCAACCCCATCCCTCACACAGATTTCCAGCCCAGCTTCACGGTTTGCCTCTTGGAGTCCAGTCACATATGCATTAAAGAGAGACTTTAAAAAGTAAGTTTGGGGCCACCTAACCCACAGGCAGTGTTAGGTAGCTGCAAACACCAAGTCTCTTTAAACATAGCTCCCACGTCCCCCACGAGTTGCCAGTTTATCATCTATGACAAGATGTTTATGAGCCGCAGAGCAGTAAACAGTGAGTGAACAGCTAAAAACAGGGCTATAAAATCTTGTAAATCACAACTCTGTGCAGGCAGCCAGCAGCCCTGCCGGACCCCCAACCCTTTCCTGGCTCTGGAAATGATGGCAGAACTCTATCTGCACTAGAGTCATTCACCCTTCTCAGGTGCTGCTTGGGATGCTGACGGGGACCTCTTCCTAGGTAAAGGCATTTTGTTCCCTCCTTATTTTGTTTGCAGAGCCCATACTGTGTGTCAGATGCTGCATTTAGCATCAGGACCTGAAAATGGCCCAGGCTTCTGGAAGCTCACAATCCATAAGCAAGAAGCAGGGGGCCCAACACCACAGTTGCATCCTTTGTTCACAGAGGGACCCAGACCCTCCTTCTTTCTGTCACCATGCCCCTTTAGCTCATATTTCTTACACAGGATCCAGTTTGGATGGTCCTGAGGTTGCATGGACCGTGGATTATTGCTCAGCATTAGTGATGATCCCCCAGCAGGGTTGCCAGGCATGGCCATATTCTTGTAGGCCCAGAGACGATGTTTTGGCCA
>JAQQAC010002701.1:26037954-26184964 GCA_029783875.1 Phataginus tricuspis | reverse complement strand
CATACACAAAAGTAAACTCAAAATGGATCAAAGACCTGAATGTAAGTCATGAAACCATAAACCTCTTAGAAGAAAACACAGGCAAACATCTCTTGAATATAAACATGAGCAACTTCTTCCTGAACGCATCTCCTTGGGCAAGGGAAGCAAAAGCAAAAATGAACAAATGGGACTACATCAAACTAGAAAGCTTCTGCACAGCAAAGGACACCATCAGTAGAACAATAAGGCATCCTTTTAGGGAGTATGGGAGAATATATTCATAAAAGACTCATCTGATAAGGGGTTAACATCCAAAATATATAAACTCATATACCTTAAAACCCCAAAAAGCAATAACTCAATCAAAAAATGGGCAGAGGACCTGAACAGAAGACACTTCTCCAAAGAATAAATACAAATGGCCAACAGCCACATGAAAAGATGCTCCATATCAGTAATCATCATGGAAATGCAAATTAAAACCACAATGAACTATCACCTCACCCCAATTAGCATGGCCACTATCCAAAAGACAAGAAATAAAAAATGCTGATGAGGATGGGGAGAAATAGGAACCTCCTATACTGTTGGTGGGAATGCAAATTGGTGCAACCACTGTGGAAAGCAGTATGGAGGTTCCTCAAATAACTAAAAATAGAAATACCATTGGACCCAGTAATTCCACTCCTAGGAATTTACCAAAAGAAAACAAAATCCCTGATTCAAAAAGATATATGCACCTCTATGTTTATTGCTGCACTATTTGCAATAGCCAAGATATGGAAGCAACCTAAGTGTCCATCAATAGATGAATAGATAAAGAAGATGTGGTACATATACACAATGGAATATAATCCAGCCATAAAAAGAAAAGAACTCCTGCCATTTGCAACAACATGGATGGAGCTAGAAGGTATTATGCTCAGTGAAATAAGCCAGGCAGAGAAAGACAAATACCATATGATTTCAATTATTTGTGGAATAAAAACAAAGCAAAATAGAAGGAACAAAACAGCATTAGACTCATAGACAATGAGAAGTGACTTGTAGTTACTAAGAGGGAGGGAAATGGGTGGGGGGGAGGGGATGGGCACTGCTGAACTACTGTAATATACATTTGATAAAAGAGGCAGCCTGATAAGTGGTCACATAGGACATAGGAATGGTATATGAAAAGGCTTGGAAGAAAAAACATTCTGAAGACTCCTTTCATAATACCCTCTAGCTCCATCCATGTTGTTGCAAATGGCAGGAGTTCTTTTCTTTTTATGGCTGAATTATATTCCACTGTGTATATGTACCACATCTTCTTTTCCTTGACGTGTTCCTCACTCAGACGCTGTGTGCTTCTGCTCTTGCTCTGCTGTCACCACCCTGCTGCCAGCCACACCCTACAGTGACATAATCTGGGGCATTCCAAATCTATTAGGTCCACTACCTACCTTTGGCCTTTTCCCCAAAAACCTTCATGAGCATTATTTGTTACATGGAGCAGACAGATACCTAAGAGGCCTCCCCCGTTCCAACTATGACAGGGAGGGGAAGATGAGGTAAGAGATTGGAGCATGTGCAGTATGAAAAAAAATCCTAGGGGATTTACTAATAAGGCCATGAGGGTCTTTCTGGAGAGAGAGAAACGTTCTGTATCATGACAGGGAGGAGGGTTACAGGGGCCTATTCATTTGTCAAAATTGAATTGATAAAATTTGTGCATTTCATGTATACAACTGTTACCTTTTAAGAACTATAAAAAGATAACAATAAAACAGAATGGAAGTTAAAAAGTAGGTACAGGGGTGGATAAAACAAGAATGGCAAAATGTTGGTAACTGTTGATGCTGGATGATAGACACATACACTATCTTATTTACTGTTATGCAAAGATGATGTTCTCTGTCAGGTGTGGCCATGGAAGTCTCTGTTCTTTTACCTTAAAGGTCAGCTAGTGGTTTGACAGAGATGTTCTTGAACACCTGGAGCCACAAGGAAGAAAAGTAAGAAGATACTCTCCCAGTTTTTGAATACTGACTGCGCGTTGGGACACTTCTTCAAAACTTGGCCAGACATTTACAGCTCTGCCTTAGCCTTCACTTCTTGCTAGCATAGAACCTAAAAGTTAGCCAGAGGTGAAAGCTTAGGGTCTTCTCAGGTCTTTTCTGCATGGCCTTCTAGACTCCCAGGTATATGGAAGCTTTTCAAAGTCCTTCCTCTGTATCTCCCTCCCCATCCTCTTTCTGGGGATTTCCATCTGTCTCTGCCCTCACTGTTATCCCTTGCTGCAGGCTGCTGCAGTCAGTATATTTGCCTTTAAGTGTTTTCAACAAGCACCACCCGGGGAGGCACTTCAGTCCTTGGAAAGCTTCAAAGTAGGAGATATAGAGGCAAGC
The DNA here is from genome assembly GCA_029783875.1 of Phataginus tricuspis. NCBI lineage: Eukaryota > Metazoa > Chordata > Mammalia > Pholidota > Manidae > Phataginus > Phataginus tricuspis. The sequence continues at coordinate 26,182,595 of JAQQAC010002701.1, read as the reverse complement.
CATTCAGCCTATCTTTCAGACCAGAGAATGTCAAAATTCAGCAGCATCTTTCTTCATTAAGCATTCCCCTGGTTGTTGTAAGTTTTTTATTAGAGCCAGAGTTCTGAAGGAGTTGATTCTAACAGTTTTTGCCAGCTTAATCTTTTTGCTTTAGGAGGGACAGAGTTTCTGGGTCCCTACACTGTCATTTTCAGTGACATTGCTTCTGTTTTACTCTGTATATGCCTCAATTTTTTTTTAATAATAAAAAGTTTTGTAAAATCTGTGAGTAACTGATAAATTACAACGATGACCCCTCAGCCACACTTTCAAACCACTCTTTGAAGTGAATGTGGCTATCTCTTTTGGTCTGAGCAGCTTTAACTCACTGACCCCACTGTGGTTCTATGGGGTTACAAAACCTGGAGCCACCGTCCTCAGCACCAAGTCTCCAGCACCTCATGTCATCCCCCATCCTGTTGGTTCATCTATTTCCCTGGAGAATCCAGAAGGGATGAGGCGTTCCAGAGAGCCCAGAGATCCAGGCTTACCTATGGGTGTTGGGTTCCTTCCTTTCCAGTTCTGAGCATCCCATCCTCAAGCTTCTCTGTCCTTGCATCTTCCCTTGTGACAAGCAGCACAGGGAGGAAATGAGGAACCTGCACCCCGAGATGCATGTGTGCAATCCCAAGGACTATTTGCTGCTAAACAGGGTTTTGTTTTCTTGTTGTTATTTTGTTTTGTTTTTAATCCGTGTGGGTGTTACTTACTCCCACTTCCCAAAATCTCAACCAGACCCCTGGCAGATAGGCACCAAGACAGTTGGGATTTTCTCCTCTTGAAAACACCTTGAGGAAATCTTTTCTAACAACCACATACACTGCTAAGCAGCTGAGTACTTTTGAATGCTTTCTCTGACTTTCTCTCTCTCTCTCTCTTTTTTAAATTTAACCATTTTAGGGGCTATTTCTGGCCACCTAGAGGGAACTCAGTAACAAGCAGAACTTCATGTGCTTGCTTTTCCTAAACCAGATGCATGTAGCACCTGGCAGCTGAGTGATTTGGGGAAAACAGCTTCTTGTCACAACTCTCCACACTCCACCAGCCCAGGGAATCATTAGGGATTCCAGAAAGGATGGCGTGGAGCTTACCACTGTCAGTTCTCATTTTCACATAACTAGGTGGAGTATGGAACTGCAATCCTTGTTTTCCTTTTATACAGCTTCTTGGTTTCATCTCAGAAGAACAAGATGGGGACACAGTCCTTCTCACTTGTTAATATTTTCTTAACGTATGACTCTATATCACAGTGTCCTGTATCCAACAGAAACCTCAGCTTCTCCCCACAGCAAATTAAAGCCAACGTCTTGTCAAGTCTCAAGCAAGCTGGAGCTGACCTCTTTTCCTGATTCAGTTTCACACTGCATGGAATGTGATGATCTGGACTGGCTCCTTATTGACCTCCTGTGCAGTTCCGCTCGTGCCATCCCCTCGCTATCAAGTACCTCCTCATCATCTAGCCATCCTTCTGGAGGCAGCACAAACCCTGACCAACCCATCGCTCACCCTCCTCTTAACCTCCATGTATGGAGGTGCCTCATTTACATTTCACGTTCTGCTTCATATGGTGGTGACTGATCAGACTGTCTGTCCCTTCCGCTGTGTGACAAGTTTCTACGAGGGAGGGAAGGCAGGAGAGTCACTTTTGCTCCTGAGAGTATCTTGTATGACTAGACCTTCAAAAATGTTCTCTTGAACAAATAAATGTTAAGTGAAAAGAGAAAGAAACAGCATGGCAGGCATTTCTCTCGGGCATCAAGCTGCCCCTACATAAAACTAAGCCAGTAGCTATCTCCTTGCAGTGATCCACTTAGTGCCTGTGAAGCTGCTGCGCTCAGATCCCCCCAGTCTAAGTCCCGACCAGCCGGTACGGTGCTCATGGAATTGACTGATCAACGCCCATGGGATTCGAAAACCTCCCTTCCAGATGTACTGCCTCTTCTCTTGCTAATTATCTTCAATGTCTCCTGAACAAATTGCCCTGCAATCAGTAACTTCATCCTCGGCAGAGAGAGAGCCTGGGCCTAACTTCAGCTGTCGAGAAGCGGCTCTATCCTCTCCTCCTCCCACAGGGGCAAGAGGGCAGTCCATGGGCCAGCAACAGATGGGCTCAGAGAAAGCTCTGCGACGGCCTTCGGGGCAATGCTTTCCTTTTACACGCAAGGGAAAGGAAGATGAAGAGGGCTGCGGGGCACCCCCCAAGGTCACGTGGTTCTGCAGAGGTGGAGATGGGGTGGGGACGCTGGGGTCCTGATTCCCAGGACCCCTCTTATCATTCATTGATCACACCCGTGTTTTCCCAACTCTGCCTGAGCACACAAGTCACTAGTGGTTCTGTTAAAAAGAAAGAATCGTCGAAATTCTGTTGCCACTGGGTTGTGGATGGTCAAGAAAATGGGCTCAGAAGTGACTGAGGTCGCACGCTTAAGGGTTTGGAAACGGAAGGGCCTCTCGACAGAGGAAGGCAAATCACAAGCGGAAGCTGACTTGCAGAGCGGATTGGAGAGGAGGTCAGGGCTAGAAACGCTGACTGCTGCAAACCATGCATGGAACCGGACTCTGCAGGCAACACTGAAGGGCAACAAAGGCTTTTATGACCTAACTGCTACCAAGTAGACCAGGGTGCGCCACACCGGCAGCTCAGCATGAGGCACAGCTGGCATCTGGAGAGGAAATGACTGTCATTACAAGTGATTAGCAAGGGCTTCTCTGAGGAGGCGATGCTTGAGCGAGACCTGGAAGGAGCAACAGGGCTTAAATGGGCCGCAGGGGGGCGAGCAGGCAGAGAAGTGGGCATCGGAGATAAGCTGCCAGCAATTAAGAAATCAGGGAGGTGCAAGAAAAAATGTCAGTCAATCAGGTGGGTAGATGGTGGTCTCTGCCGCTCCCTTTCTCCTAGAGATGCTCACATCCTCCACCAGCGTCACCCAGGGCCTGCTCACTGGATCTTTCCTGTGCCGGGCGCCTCACCTGCTCAAGCACAGGAGTAACTCGGTACAGTATTCTGAGAGCAGCAGTTCGTTAGCAGTTACTGCGGGCCTGTGCCACACAAGTGCCACAGAGCATCTCGTCCGGTCCCCACACTGCAGAACTGGAGAGAGCTGTCATTGCTGTTGCTGTGTGACAGAGGACTGAATCGGGCGCGGAAGGCCAAACAAGGCCCCCCCCAAAGACTGCTGCACCCGAACGCCCAGAACCTGGGAACACGCTCCCTTCTGTGGCCAAAAGGACTCTGCAGATGTGGTTAAGTATCTGGAGACGGGGCGGCCACCCTGATCCAGTGAGTGGGCCCAGGGTCATTACAAGCAGAGGGGAAAGCTTCAAAGCCAGAGAGGAGCCGTGGTGGCAGTATCAGAGGTTAGAACAGTGCACCCTGAAGGCGGAGGAAGGGGTCGTGGCCAAGGAGTGCAGACGGCCTCTAGAAGCTGGAATAGGGGGCCAGTTTTACTCCCCTGGAACCTCCAGAACGAACGAAACCCTGCCAAAAGCTTGATTTGGGCCCACGAGACCTATTACAGACTTCTGACCTTCAGACTGTAATGAATTTGCATAATTTAAACTACTAAATTTGTGGCAGCAATAGAAAACTGATACACTGGGTTTACACACATTTGCCCTTAAACAGAGACCTTTACTGTCTTAACAGGGGCATTTCTTCAAACGAAGGAAATTTTGTAAAATCTGGCAGGTGAGGAGGGGAGGGGTGTGTGTGTGTGTGTGTGTGTGTGTGTGTGTGTGTGTGTGTCTGTCTGTCTGTCTGTCTGATGTCTGTCTTGCAGGATGTGAGTAGAAGAGTGTCATAAGAAGTAGCTGTTGGAAATTCATCAAAATGGCAACTATTTGTTCTACGGGAGAGAATTCCTGGGCAGTTACTGCCATGGCCAGGATGAGATTCTGAGCCCAGTGCCTAAGGAGACCTGCCTCGATGGACCACGCAGAGAGTTCCATCCTGGTAAGGTTCTCCCAGCCCTCTCGCCGCCTTTACCCCACGGTCAGGAGCTGCAGTCTTTGTTCTTAGGGGCCTGCCATCAACCTGACTAATTCGGGTGGTGCCATAATCAGAAATAGGAACCCTGGAAGGAAAACTGCTGAGTAGCTGGCTGCTCATTAGAGGACTGTGCCCATAACTCCCCATTAATAAAAGAAAGGTGGGACTTTGCATCAAATCTCAGCTCTAATATTGTCTGGCTGGTTTTTTATCAGCCATAGGAGGCTCTGGGCAGGTGATGCCAGGACAATTCAAAAGCACTTTATTATACAAGATATACTTTGCATTCAGCAAAGCAAAGTTGCTCTGCTGCTGGTAAGCTTGTGGTACGGTACCTGAGCATTTTGTTTTCAGGCAAATATAATTAGTTATTTGGAGAAAGACGTAAAAACAACCCAACGATGTGATGAGAAGTAATGACGCTTTACCTCCGCGGTCTTCCCTCACAAACCACACACCAGTCTAATCATGAGACAATGTCAGACCAGTCCCAGCTGAAGGAGTCTATGAAATGTCTAAGCAGGTCTCAGAACTCCTGTCTGGGCTGGTAGCTACATAGATGGCTACTCCCTAAAGGGTGTGAAAGCTCACAGCCCTAGGTCCCTCTGCACCGAGGCCCTCCAAAAAGTGTGGCTCTGGGACCCAGGCAGACAGTTCTCTTAACTTGAGAAATAACCCCAGAAAATGAGCTCCTAGACTTGCATGCTCAGGGCTCAGGAGACGGGAGTCACGGCCCCCCGGAGTGTCATCTTCCCATCTGTAAAATGAGGCCGTCAGTTTAGATCAGCGCTTGGCGATCTCTAACGGCAGACCAATCCCCTGGGGCTCTTGTTAAAATGAGATTCTCATCAGTAGCTTTGGGATGAGACTCAAAGGTCTTCATCTCTGACAAGTTCCTAGATGGGGCTGATGCTATGGGACCACGGGCCCGGACCTGTAGTTCCGAGCGATGATTTTGCCCCATGGGGGGAGCCTGCCAATATCTGGAGACATCGGGTTGTCACAGCGGGAGGCAGGGGTGATGCACGGGACAGCCCCCCGCAACAAAGAATTACTCACCCCAAAATGTCAGTAGTGCCAAGGTTGGGAAACCTGGTCTAGAGCAGTGTGGTCACGATCGAACCTCAGTGTTCCCAAGGGTCACCTGGAGGACTTGTCAAAACACAGACTTCAGGGCCCTCAGAATTTCAGATTCAGTGCACCTGGGGCGCGACCTGCGGTTTGCGTCTGGTTCCTGGTCCCAGGGGAGGCCGACGCTGCTGCTCCCAGGACGCACCTTGAGAACCGCTGGTCCTGATGGCTGCAATCCTTGAGGATCTGACAGCACTTGGTCCCACACAGGACACAGAGACTCCTCCAGAACAGCCAACACAGTCCGAGCTCGTGGACTCCAAGGTAGAAGCCCGCACGGCACCCCTGGGGCAGCCTTAGATCTAAAGATATGGCAGAATTAAGAGGGGACAAGAGGGCCAACTCCATCGTGAAGATTATTCCTGGTACATCGGACCTCATGTTCAGGTGAGCCCACTTTTAAAAGAAACTAAGAACAGTTCTTCTCCTGAAGCCAAAACCCAAGTATTGTAGGGACAGCCTCCCCCCAATTTTACTGCCCCTCCATTTTTGTTCCCCACAACTGAACCATTAAACCACACACAGGGGTTCAACTAATGGGCCAAGGAAGTTGGCTGTTCATCTAGATGACATCTCGGCTGTGGTGGGGATTCATGCATGAGGCAATCTGTGTTATTGTGGCCCTACTATGTGTCGGCACCTTTTAAGCTTCAGGGCTACAGCAGTGAACAAAATGGACAAAAATCCCTGCCAGGCTGGCTTACAATTGGCCTTTGAAATTTTTTGTTGAATTTTCCCAAGGAAGATGAATGGGGGTGCTTTTCAGTAAGAGATCTGTCCAATACAGCCTCCAACCCACTCACAAAGCAAGCTGCAGTGGGCACCGCAACCGAGGCAGAGCAAAGCGGACCCGTGAGACCTGCTCCCGGATTATTTATTTTTAGCTCAACATGGTACAGGGCTGCAGCTCTCTGAGCTTTAAATATTCAGGGTTTCCTTATGACTGTTTCACTACCCTGAGCAATACAGTGCAGGGCACAGAGGAGCTCAGTGTGGCCAAGGCTGGGGCTGGGGCTGTGGAGTGAGGCACCCAGTCCTGCTGGGACCTGCTGAGGGCTCCCGCGGGCAGGACTGTATGTCCTGCTCGTCGGAGCAGTCGTGGGGAGCAGGCCCCGCTTTGAGCCACTGCTGGGCAATGGGAACATGGTGGCACTCTGGAAATAGGTGCCAACTCCTGTCCCAGGACTGCCAAGAGCCAGCGTCCTTTCTGGATAAAAGCTTTTTCCAGAAGATGTCTGAGCTTCTGGTTGGTCAACAGAACGGACTGGTTCAGAGCTTCTGCAGGCCCGACATCATGGGTGCAGTTCACACGGCCAACAGCCCCAAATCAACCTCTGCCCTTAGGCTGCCGCCTGTGCCCCTCATGCCTCCTCTCGCGGAGCCCTAGCTGGCTCCCTGGGCCACTTCTCCATTCCCTCCTCCTCCCAGGGAAGACTTCCGGGCCTTTCTGTCGACATCTTCCCATGCTTGCCCAGCCTGTGTCCCTTTCCTCTGTCCCCTCCTGCTGTTAATAGCTGACTAGAGTGGGTGCATCTTACCCATCTTACCCTTGTTGTCTGCCATCCCCACAATACTGATTCAGTAAACATACATTTAAATTTTTTCTATAGATCTTCTGGAGATGAATTCCTAACCCAAGGATAATAAAAGAATGTGGAAATTTGCAGTACCATGGAAAAAACATAGGGGGATTACAAGCAAGATGTGGGTGGGGAGTGGGGGTGAAAACATTTATGTCCTGCTGTGACGGGCTGCTATCTCATCACAATCCTGAGAGATAAATGCGATTTTGGCAAATTTTTACAGGGGAAGGCTCTGTGGGCAAGGAGCTTTCTCAAGGGGCACACAGCTAGCAAAGACCCAGCCTGGATTTCCTAACTTTTGAGTGGCGAATTGTGGCCCCACCACCTCCTGGGGAGCAAGGGAGACCTAGTGCCATGGGGACCACCCAGCAGAAGCCTGGCCTGCCGAGGAAATGTGGGGCCAAGGAGCCTGGAGATACAAGGCTCCCCTATATCTACTCTAAACCGACTCTCTCACTTTCCCTCTGAGACCCCCCAGCCTAGTCTGTGGGGTGTAGTGGAAGCACTTAGAAAAAGAGGAGAGCAGTCAGGACCAGCCTGCTCCCAGAGCATGAAGGGAATCAGCTCGGGTGTCCCCTGGCAGCAACTGCAGTCCGGACCCTGGTAGTGGCCCCGTCAGAGTTCAGAGGCCCGAACTAGCGGAGTCCGCCTAGGACAGCTGGCCCTCGGCCCCCAGGCTCTGCCCTGGGGCTCACTGAGCTCAGCCGCCAGCCCCGAAGCCAGTTCCAGCCTCCCAGCTGGTGGTGACTGAAAATGTCAGCCCTCCTGGGTCACGCTGACATTTTAACAGCCATCTTCCTGTCGCCACCCTGGGGAAAGAAGATGTGTTCGAGAGAGAAGCAGGCCTTTCCTAGACCCAGGAAAGTTTTTGATTCCCTAAGTGCTATTTTTCTTTTTGTTATACAAGCCTTCCCACCACGGCTGCTTCTCATTTCTCTCCTGCTGCAGTGGGAAGGGCTCACTGGCTTCGGGGCCCCCTGCCCGTCTCTCTTTGGCAAGGCAGCTGAGCCTCAGCTGAGGCCCCCAATTAAGCAAGGGCTCCTAGAGCTAATGGGCTTCCTCGGCTCTTCCCCAGCCCAGGCTGGGAGGCTGGGGGGCTAGGGGGCTGGAGGGTCCCTTTCTGCTGCCTCCCTTCTCCACCCAGTGCCACCTCATTCCTCCCCAGACCCACATGGATTTCTATGTCTCAGATCCAGTGTCTTTGACTACCACACCCCCACCAGCTGTTATGGAGAGAAAGGCTGTAAAGGGCGAGGGTGGAGGCAGGGAGCCCAGTCCTGTGAAAGCTATTAGAGGGTTCTTTCTGGCAGATAATGGGGGCTCATACCAAGGGGTGAGCCGTGAGATGTGAGAAGTGGTTGGATTTGGGGTCTCTTTTGAAAGTCACACCACTGGGCTGGGAGCCTCACAAGCTGCCTGTGAAGCCAGGGGCTGGGTCCTATCCCCAGAAGCAGAAAAGGAATCCAGAGACCCCAAGCAGGAAGAGGGGTCGCAGGTGGAGTGAGGTGGCCAGTGAATGGGAGCTGAGCCCGCTCTAGGCGCAGGTCCCCATCCCTGCCCAGGGACTCCACTTTGGAGACACTGGAACAACACAGAGTGTCCCATGGCAGAATGTCCCACGGCAGAATATCCCACGGCAGAATGTCCCACGGCAGGATGTCCCACGGCAGAATGTCCCATGGCAGAATATCCCATGGCAGGATGTCCCACGGCAGGATGTCCCACGGCAGAATGTCCCATGGGAGGCCCAGCCCAACCCCCAAGCCATCCCTGTCAAGACGGCAGGCCAGATGCACCATCTAACACTTGCTGCGTATTTCTCAAATGACATTTCCCTGGTAGTGGAAACACAGCGTGCCACTTAGTGTTCCTGAGTTCAGGGGAGGGTCCTCCAATCTCTCCCATGCCAGGAGCCAGGCCTTACATGCCACCAAGAAGCTGATGACGCTTCACTGCAGCTCATGTTCCTGAGCACCTGCCAGCCAGGTGCTGCCAAGAGGCCAAGCCATACATCACAGAACCCTGTGCTTAGCCTGGCGGTGGGACGGAGGCTACTGGGACCCCTGAGAAGGAGCCAAGGATAAACCTGGGGTTGAGGAAAAGGTCCTCACTGTGTGCCCTGGACAAGATTTGGTGACAGTGGGTGGGGAGGACAGTCAGGGAGGAGTGTGTGAGGGGCGACAGGAAGGTGTGGGCACAGAGTCCATGCAGGGAGAGGCTAGTGTGGCCTGCAAAGCAGCCAATATTTACTGAGCAACATGCCAGGCAGGCCCCCCACTAAGAGCTTCAAGGCATTTTCTCACAACACCAGGAGGCAGGTGTTACCATAACTCCATGATGTAGGATGAGGAAATGGAGCCCCAGAGACCTAAAGTGACTTGACCAAGATAATACCATCAGGAAGAGGTGAAATTCAGACCTTTTTAAAACAGTACTTTTTCCTGAAGTATAACCCTTAACAAACCTAAGTATACAGCTGGATAGATCATCACAAAGCGGTTACACCTAGTAACCAGAACCCAGGCGGAGAAACAGCCTTCCCAGCTGGAGGCCCTGCTCATGCTCCCCAAGCCCACAGATTTGGTGTGGGAGTTGAGATCGCACCCAGGCCTTTGGGAGTCCTGAGACGAGGATGTTTAACGGATGGACTTCCTCATCTGGCGGGGTCTGCATACATGGCCAGATGGTTTTCCCAACCATCTCCCTGGGCTCCGTGGTGGATCCTGGGAGACGGGGGGCAGCTCCAAAGAGAACTCTGGGAACAAGAGAGCTGCCTGAAGGCGGTCCAGAAAAGCCCCTTCCTGTGTCCCATGGCACAGAGTGGCCAGCGAGGTTTCCCACATCCTGCCTTCAGGAAATAGGGTTTAGTGATGAGTGCGTCCTTTCGGAGAGAACAGTCAATAGCCCTGCGTGGTATCCTTGAATAGATTGAGCCATGTTCTCAAAGCTAATGGTTTTCATTTGTGAAATTGAAGAAAACTCCATAGTCGTTGCAAAATAAAATTGAAGACTCCAGTTTTTCCGTGGGGTGATAGGATTTGTTCCCTCCCTCACCCCCTGGTCTGTGCTCTAGTACAGAACCGAACACTAAGGAGGAACATGGCTGAGAAGGTAATTGGCTTGGGTTCTTCTGAAGCCACAAGGAACACGAGCCCGCTGCTCCCTTCACCCCCAGTCCGATTTCAGCCAAACCCCCAGAACAGAATGGCACCGTCCGGGGCTTTGCTGACCTCTCTCCTCTTGGCAATCTTATTTGTCCTGTGTCCCTTCACTCAGGACACCACCAATCCCTGACTGTCACGCACAGCTCCATCGAGGGCCTGCTCTCGTGGCGGGCCAGTCCCGACTAGGGTTTGCTGGCTGGAAACGTGAGACTTGGCCAAGCTACAGACCCAGTTGAAAGCCAGAAACTAGGGACAGAGCTGGAGAAGTCTGCGCAGAGGGCCTTTGAAATGCAAATATGAGCAATACAGTCCCAAATGGAAATGTTACACGGAACCAGAGGCCCAGGCAAGGAGGCCAGGGCAGTGATCGTCAGCTTTGAGGGCCAGAACTCAGTCTTTGGGACAAGACGCAGAGAGGCAGCAGCGAGTGAAGCACAGAGTTTGAGCTTTGCAAAGCAGGAAAACACGGGTTCAAATTCCAGCTTCTCCGTGCAGGGCTGACCTGGCCATGAGTTAGTTTAACGTCTCCCAAACCTCAAGTCCTTTTATGGAAAGTGAGGTAATATAATCCACCTCGTAGAAGTCAAGTGAGATTTAGAGCAACATATTTCTGTGACGTACCTACAGTAGAAGCTGGCCAGATTCAATGTTGATGAACACAATGCTTGGGAGAAATTTCGGTTACGCCCCCTGGTGGAGTTTGGAAGCATAGCACATATGTGAATGAAAGGAGCCATAGGATGGTGTAACTTACAGGATGTTGTGGCCAACACACGTTCACACACGAGCACATACGCACGCACACACGCACACACATGCATGCACGTGCATGCATGCACAGAATCTGCCTCTGCCAGGTCTTCCTTGCTGGGTCTGTGTATTAATCCTTTCTCCCTGCGCTCACACAAAATGCAGCCAAGGGGAAGGCCTCCAGACCTAAGGGTGTCCAGAGGCCGTATTATATATAAAATATCCATTAGTGAACTAGACGATGTGGTTGCCAGCTGAGTGATCCTTGCAGGAATAAATCTCTAACATGAAACAGCAGAGAACTGATCAGAGCCATCTCGCAGGAAATGCTCTTCTAAAACAGATTCTCTTTGGTGCCACTCCCACCCCAGCAGTTCCCTACACACACACACACGCACACACACCTCCCAAAATATCTGCATGGAAATCTCACTTTAACTGAAGTTTTAAAACATTGATTGTGATCAAACTGATACGCAGATTATTTTAAAAATAGATGCTGGTGGCAGAGGAACCCAAGAATGTCACTGGGGTGTCCTTGCTGCAGGACGGGAAGCGTGGTGACGTGGTCACAGGCTGTCCTCCCTTCCCCACTTTCTGTGGCCTCACCTGAAGGACTCTTTCCCTAGAGAGTGAGGGGGGATGCGAAAGCCTCCACTAGCCTGTCAGCTTCTTTACCCCACTGACCCTGTGACAGCGGCTTTCCTTCTTGGGAGCTCATTTCAGGGATCAGGTGGTGTCACGCTCTGCCGTGCAGGCAAACCCCACCCTGGATCTCCTCCTCAAAAGGTCCTGCCTGGGAAGGAAAGAAGCCCCCTCGGTCCCAAGGCACGTCCCTCCTCCGGGCCCAAGACAGGAGCTCTTGCTGTAGGAGACACACCCCTCCAACACCCGCTCTCTGATGCCCGGGAGTGTCAGGGCACAACGCCCTCCCAGCATCGACGGCACTGCTGTTTGCTCCACTCTGGCTTTGTCTGCACCGTCATCCAGCTGTGGGTCTCCTCTTCTGGAAGAGTTTACGTGCTAATTCACTCCACAAATGCCCACAGTGGGTCCCAACCGCCCTGAAGGAATTTTAGGGAAATTTATAAGAATAATTACTTTAATGTCTCTTCAGTATATATAGCACTTTTGAATTTTCAAAGCAGTTTAACCTTTATTATTTAAGTATATCACAGCCCTGTGAGATAGTAAGGACCAATATTATCATCCCAAAATAAAGAAACGGAGGCTTAGAGAGTAATCCAGGGTCACGCAACTTGTCAACTGCAAGAGAAGGCCTTGGGGGCCTCTGGTAGGCAAGTCAGATGGGAGCGACAGACATGCACTCATGAACAGCCCTACGAGGAGGGTGGCAGAGGCTGGCAGGGTGGGTGACACAGGTCACTCCTGCCTACAGACTGGGCCATGTGAGTACCAGGGGAAAGACCTCACAGACTCCTGAGACCCCTTGGATTTGGCACTTGGAACCTCCCTTTCTGTGCACATTCCATTCTGCCTTGTTTGAGCACCGTGTTTATACATGAGGGATTGCTGCCCATTTATGAGGTCCCTGAAGGCAGGGAGGGCTTGGCACAGCACCTGGAGCGCGGGAGGTGTTCACTATTTTGAACTGACTGTCCTCCCTGAGTTCTGAAGGTCAAAACAGGGCTTGACGGCGCTGTGGCTCACTCCTGCCATCTAGTGGCCAATGCTTAGAGCAACACCCCAGATGTCGCCAAGGGTCCGAGCCAGTCTGGCAGCACCGCCCACCTCGGCTGCAGTCCACCCTGATGGTCAGGAGCAACTCGGACACACATTTCCATGAAACTCCCTAAAAACATGCGTGTCTCTCATGCTAGCACAGATCCTGCCCCAAAACAAAACTCGAGGACCTCATCCAACTGTCAGGCGCCGATTACGGGGACAAGCACGCTGCTTGGAGTTCATGAAGATACAGGAAAAGCACCTTCACAGTTCCCGACCTGAAAGAGTCTGCAGTTTAATTTGGAGTAACAACACTCCACAGCCCAGAAGTCTCAGCAGCCCCCACCTGCTCAAAGCAGCGGACGTTTGAGAGCTCCCAGAAACATTTGACCAGTAGACAAAGCAGAATTTTTCTGGAGAAAAAAGTTTGAGAAAACCCATGGGATGCTTTTAGTTTTTTCACTATCACGGCTCAGATAAGTAGAAAGCCCTCTTGCTACAAAATACCTAGAAATTCTAAATAAAATACAAAACAATCCTGCTTAATGCAAAGCTGAGCACATAAGAAAATGAAGAAAATTTTATAGAGCCAAGACTAGGAACTGAAATGGAAGGATAAGACACCGTAGAAAACCAACAAGCAGATTTATTATGTGATGAAATTGCTTTTGTAAAAGCTAAAAATACAGTCAATGAAATAAAAAACCTGATGGATAAGTTTTAGGCAGCAAACTAAACATGGCCGAAGAGATCGTAAGTGACTTGGAAGTAGATTCAAGAAACTTTGCAAATCTTACTACACTGATGGACAGTGACTGCCGTGGGGTATGGGTGGGGACTTGATAATATGGGTGAATGTAATAACCACATTGTTTTTACATAAGAGTGTATATCAATAATACCTTAATAAAAAAAATAATAAAAAAAAGAAACTTTGCAAAAATGTAGCCTTGAGAAGTTAAAAGATGAAAAATAAAATATGAGTAAGTGACTCAGAGGAGAGCATAGCGCGTCCTCCATACATGTAACTCCAGATCACAAGGGAGGGAATAGAGAGGACGGCCAGGAGGAAACATTAGGAGAGATAACAGCTATAAATTTTCTGGAATACATGAAACACATAGATCTTGCTCACAGAAGCACAAACAGGGTCATTAACTATAAATCCACCTCTCATCACTTCGTGGCAAATTGCAGAACATCAGAGGCAAAGAGAAGTCTTTTCAAACAACACGCACAGGAGGAAGCTCAACACGCCGGGAGAAAACACAGAGCGGAGCTGCCGTTCAAAAGCAAGGGGAACATAAAGGCATTTCCAACAAAGGGTGTGTGTATCACTAACACCCTCTGTGAAGGAATCACTAAAGGATGTACTTTAGGAAAAAAACTGAATCCAGTGTGAAGAACAAGGCAAAATGTGAACCAAGGAAGGCATTTGTAAAATTTTGAGTTAAATCTGAACAAACACTGACAGCACAGATCATGATTTTTTAAAAATAATAATGATAACTAACTTAAGGGCTATAAAGGCAAGGTGATACTAAGGTACTTGGCAACACTAACATGTAAGAGGGAAAGTGTGATCAGAGGTGAAGCTCTCTAAAGTTCTTATATTGTTGGGGAGGAGGTTAGAGGCTTTGTCAAATTAGGGGTGCATGTTAATTTTAAAAGATAATGACTAAAGTTAGAGAAATGTAATGTGTAATTTCTAAACCAGTAGAGACAACAAAAGTAAATATAGAAATCTCAAGAACTTCTGGTTAAACAGTAGATTGAACCACTGTCTTACCCTGCTCCTTCCATAAACCACTAAAAATAATATTAATACTAATAACTAATAAGTAAGTTTAGTAAGGTTGCAGGAAAAAAGACCAGTATATAAAAATAAATTGTATTTCTGTATGCTAGCAATAAACAATTGCAAATTGGAACTTTTTAGAATACTATTTATAATAGCATCAAAATCTATGAAATATACAGGAATAAATCTTATAAAATATGTGCCAAGCCTGTAAACTGAAAACTACAAAACATTGTTGAGTGAAATCCAAGTTCAAAGTAAATGGAGAGTTTTATCTTGTTCATAGGTCAAAGACAACATTGTTAAGATGTCAACTATTCCCACATTAATCTATGGATTCAACACCATACCAAGTAAAGTCCCAGCAGGACTTTTTTGTAGAAATTGAGATGAATCTAAAATTCATACAGAAATGCAAAGGACTTCATACAGCCAAAACTATTTCAATAAAAAGAACAAAGTTGGAGGGCTAACACTACCTATATCAAGACTTATTATAAAGCCACAGTAATAGAGACAGGATAGTATGACTTCAAAACAGAAAAAAAGATCAATAGAACAGAGTCCAGAAATAGACCTACAAATATTAACACTTGATTTTTTACAAAGGTGCAAAAACTATTCAGAGAGGATGGCCCTTTCAATACTGGTGCTGGAACAAATGATATCACTTGCCAAATAATAAATTTCCATCTATACCTCAAGCCATAAACAAAAATTAACTCAAAATGGATCATAGACTGAATGAAATAAAAACTATAAACCTTCTAGAACACTTTGGGTTAGGCAAAGATTTCTTAGATATGACACTAAAAGCATGATCGATAAAAGAAAAAAATTGAGAAACGAGACTTCAAAATTTTGCATGTCAGCTCTCGGAATGACACTGTCATAGGAAAGTAAGAAGACAAGCCAAGGTGTAGAAGAACAGCTGCAAAGCATATACCTGAAAAGGACTGTGTCTAGAATATATAAAGAGCTCTTGTAACTCGATGAGAAAACGGATCCCACCTGCCCCCCAAAAAAGGGCACACATTTAATACATACACGATAGATGAATCTCTAAGTTATGCTGAATGGAAAAGCCAGACAAAAAAAGGAGTACATACTTACATAAAACCCCACTTACATAAAATTCTAGAAACTATGAAGCAGTCTACAGTGAGAAAGCAAATCAGGGGTCACCTGGGGAAGAAGGGGGAGGAGGATGGAAAGGGGCGTGGGGAAACTTCCAGGGATGATGGGTATGTTTACTATCTTGATTGTGGTGATGGTTTCGGGAGTATGCACATAAGTCAAAATTTATCTAACTGTACACTTTAAATATGTGCAGTTTACTGTATGTCAATTTTACCTTAATAAAGCTCCTTTTAAAAAACAGAACAAAAAATGGCAACAGCTTTCATTTAATGCGTAATTACCATGCTTGGTTGTTTTTCTGCTTATATCATCTTTGCACATTTCTATCTTACTCAGAGTAGAAATGCACTCAACTAAAAGATCACATTTCCCAATCTCCCTAACAGGTAGATACAGATATAGACATAGATTAAGTTCCGGCCAATGGGATGTAAACAGAAGTGTTGTGTGGTACCTTGGAAAAAAATCTTCCTTAACAGGAATAAGCCACACCCTTCTTTTTCTCCTTCTGTATGGAATGCAGACCAGCTGGCTGGAGCTCCAGCAGCCTTTTTGGACAACAAAGTGATTTCAAAAATACAAACCAAGTACTGATGACAGAAACATAGAGGCCTGAGCGTCTGATAATGTGATGAGACCACCATATTTGCCCTGGACTTTTTATCCATAGACTTCTTTTATGAGAAAAATTAACTCCCTTGCTTCTTAAAGCCAGTCATTTTGGGGTTTTGTTCATTTGTTTTTGTTAAATGCAACTGAACCTAATCCTAACTGACAGTCTCTCTCAACGATGCTTGGTGTGGGGGAGCTGTGCCTCAGATTCGGGAGGGTCAGCCCTGGCGGCAGGTTGCTGCTTTGACCAGAGCTAAAGAAATCAGCATTGTCTTCATGGTTCCTGCTAATTCCCCGAAGGTTGCCCCAAAACCATTGGCTCCAAGTGGCTGATGGAGGCTTTGACTCCGTGAATCCCCTTTGATGTTTTCATCTGCTCTAATCTGCTTGCTTATTTTCTTCACCAACACATTGGTCCCAGTTAAACTGGACCATTTCTCAATACCACTTTATCCTTTGCGGTTACACATTCCACTGAAAATAAACAGCACAGCTTATGTTTGCATTATAGGTTCTACTGTTTCTAATTCACATCGCATCTATTCTTTCACATGCTCTGCTGAATCACCAGGCTGAGGAGGGCAGGTACTCTGCTTCCATTCAGCAGCCGGAGAGGACCAGCGAGATGGGTTCAGACCGGAACACAGTCACCGCACTGAGTGCACCCGGCCCGGCAGGGGCACCTGCTTGGCCTCTCTCCCACCCTTGTATTCCCTTTGGCTCTTCAAACGTTTGTGGCAGATGTAGGCCATGCCAAGCATTGGGGATATGGGGATAACCACACATGCTCTCGGCTCTCCGGGAGCCCCAAGTAGGAGGAGAGATAACTGCTGACTCGCGAACTGAATCATGGACAAGCTGGGGTCCCCGTGTAGGGGACCGAGCCGCGGTGAAGTCAATGCCCTGATGTTTTCCCTTGTTTGTTTCTAGGAAAGAACTCGAGGATTCAAGGGTTTCCTCCTCTTCCCCTTCCCTGTTGGTCACCTCCACCTTACCCTTGATAATCTCTTCCTTTTGACCTCTGTGGGATAAAGGACCTTTAATGTGCTCCCATCTATTCAATATCATCTCAAAGATCTTGCCTGGCACATTCCTTCTTGACAGATTTTCTTTTATTTCCCTCCACCCTGAATTCCTTTGGAAGAGTCACCCTGGTCCACTGCTTAACCAATATATATTATTCCTGCTGGGGGGTGACCCCCTCCTGCCATCACTGAGTCCAGGTGGGCCCTTCTCTCCCCCAGGAGTTTCACTTTAGCTACTCTACTGGTATCAGTCTTCACTGGGCTTTCAGAGCAGGCACCCTCAACCTTGGCCTTTCCTGAAGGACTCAAGGCTGGAAAAATGGAACTGTTCCCAAAGGACAGCATGACGGCAGAACTCCCACCCGATCAGGGCCTGACCAATGCCCAGCTCTCTAGCTGCCTAACCACGACCTCGGGCAGTACTTCCTCTCTCGGGCCCCAGCACCCTCTTTGGTAAAAGGACAGCATTCAGTTGGAGCCCCTGACCATCCTTGACACAAAAGAGTTCTGACTATATTGACCTGCACTAGCCACGTGGCCACTGAGCCCCTGAAATGTGGCCGGTCCAAATCGAGATATGCTGTGAGTGTGAAGTAGACCACAGATAACAACGACATTGAAAAAAGCAAAATAGCTCATGAATTATTTTTATATAGATTACATGTTAAAATAATAGTATTTTAGATACACTGGGTTAAATAAAATATAATGTTAAAATTAATTTCACCTTCTTTTTACTCTTTAAATGTGGTTCCAAGAATGCTGCCAGTCACTCTCGTGATGCCCAATGTGTCTCCACTGACAGGTGTGCACCGTCCAGCTGTCCCCCAGGTGGCCCCTACCGCGGCTGGGGCCTGGCTCCCTCAACACACACAGTCACCTTTGTCCGCCTCAGTCACCAGGTGACCTGGAAGATTTGGATCCCGACCAGGGGTTCTTAATCTGAGGATTAAGGACGGAAGCCTCGGGCAGAGTTCAAGAGGTCTATGAACTTTAAAACTGACATCTTTAGCTGGAAAACCTAGAAGAAATGGACAACTTCTTAGAAAAATACAACCTTCCAAGACTGACCAAGCAAGAAACAGAAAAACTAAACAGACCAATCACCAGCAACGAAATTAAATCGGTAATCAAAAAACTACCCAAGAACAAAACCCCCGGACCTGACGGATTCACCTCTGAATTCTACCAGACATATAGAGAAGAAATAACACCCATTCTCCTTAAAGTTTTTCAAAAAATAGAAGAGGAGGGAATACTTCCAAACTCATTCTATGAAGCCAGCATCACTCTAATACCAAAACCGGGCAAAGACCTCACTAAAAAAGAAAATTACAGACCAATATCCCTGATGAACGTAGATGCAAAAATACTCAACAAAATATTACCAAACCGAATTCAAAAATACATCAAGAGGATCATACACCATGATCAAGTGGGATTCATCCCAGGGATGCAAGGATGGTACAACATTCGAAAATCCATCAACATCATCCACCACATCAACAAAAAGAAGAACAAAAACCACATGATCATCTCCAGAGATGCTGAAAAAGCATTTGACAAAATTCAGCATCCATTCATGATTAAAACCCTCAACAAAATGGGTATAGAGGGCAAGTACCTCAACATCATAAAGGCCATATATGACAAACCCACAGCTAACATCATACTTAATGGCGAGAAGCTAAAAGCTTTTCATCTAAGATCGGGAACAAGACAGGGATGCCCACTCTCTCCACTGTTATTCAACATAGTACTGGAGGTCCTAGCCTCGGCAATCAGACAAAACAAAGACATACAAGGCATCCAGATTGGTAAAGAAGTCAAATTGTCACTATTTGCAGATGACATGATACTGTACATAAAAAACCCTAAAGACTCCACTCCAAAACTACTAGAACTAATATCTGAATTCAGCAAAGTTGCACGATACAAAATTAACACACAGAAATCTGTTGCTTTCCTATACACTAACGATGAACTAACAGAAAGAGACATCAGGAAAATAATTCCATTCACAACTGCATCAAAAAGAATAAAATACCTAGGAATAAACCTAACAAAGGAAGTGAAAGACCTGTGCTCTGAAAACTACAAGACACTCCTAAGAGAAATTAAGGAAGACACTAACAAATGGAAATGCATCCCATGCTCTTGGCTAGGAAGAATAAATATTCAAAATGGCTATACTACCTAAAGCAATCTACAGATTCAACGCAATCCCTATCAAACTACCAACAGCTTTCTTCAATGAACTGGAACAAATAATTCTAAAATTCATATGGAACCACAAAAGACCCCGAATAGCCAAAGCAATCCTGAAAAGGAGGAATAAAACAGGGGGAATTACGCTCTCTGACTTCAAGCTCTAGTACAAAGCCACAGTAATCAAGACAATTTGGTACTGGCACAAAAACAGACCCACAGACCAGTGGAACAGAATAGAAAATCCAAACATTAACCCAAACATATACAGTCAGTTAGTATTTGATAAAGGAGCCTTGGATATACAATGGGGAGATGACAGCCTCTTCGGCAGCTGGTGTTGGAAAAACTGGACAGCTACATGTAAGAGAATGAAACTGGACTACTGTCTAACCCCATACACAAAGGTAAACTCAAGGTGGATCAAAGACCTGAATGTAAATCATGAAACCATAAAACTCTTAGAAAAAAACATAGGCAAAAATCTCTTGGACATAAACATGAGCGACTTCTTCATGAACATGCCTCCCCGGGCAAGGGAAACAAAAGCAAAAATGAACGAATGGGACTATATCAAACTAAAAAGCTTCTGTACAGGAAGGGATACCATCCATAGAACAAAAAGACTTCCTACAGTATGGGAGAATATATTCATAAATGACGTATCTGAAAAGGGGTTGACATCCGAACTATATAAAGAGCTCACGCACCTCAACAAACAAAAAGCAAATAAGCCAATTAAAAAGTGGGCAGAGGAGCTGAACAGACACTTCTCCAAAGAAGAAATTCAGATGGCCAACAGGCACATGAAAAGATGCTCCACATCGCTAATCATCAGAGAAATGCAGATTAAAACCACAATGAAATATCACCTCACACCAGTAAAGATGACCAACATCCAAAACACAAACAACAACAAATGTTGGCAAGGATGTGGAGAAAAGGGAACCCTCCTACACTGCTGGTGGGAATGCAAATTAGTTCAACCATTGTGGAAAGCACTATGGAGGTTTCTCAAAAAACTCAAAATAGAAATACCATTTGACCCAGGAATCCCACTCCTAGGAATTTACCCTAAGAATGCAGCAGCCTAGTTTGAAAAAGACATATGCACACCTGTGTTTATCGCAGCACTATTTACAATAGCCAAGAAATGGAAGCAACCTAAGTGTCCATCAGTAGATGAATGGATTAAGAAGATGTGGTACATATACACAATGGAATATTATTCAGCCATAAGAAGAAAACAAATCCTACCATTTGCAACAACATGGATGGAGTTAGAGGGTATTATGCTCAGTGAAATAAGCCAAGCCGAAAAAGACAAGTATCAAATGATTTCACTCATATGTGGAGTATAAGAACAAAGAAAAAAACTGAAGGAACAAAACAGCAGCAGACTCACAGAACCCACGAATGGACTAACAGTTACCAAAGGGAAAGGGACTGGGGAGATGGTTGGGAAGGGAGGGATAAGAGGGTAAAAGGGGTATTACGATTAGCAGACATAAGGTGGGGGGGTACGGGGAGGGCTGTACAACTCAGAGAAGACAAGTAGTGACTCTATAGCATCTCACTACGCTGATGGACAGTGACTGTAATGGGTTTGGTGGGGGGGACCTGATGAAGGGGGTAGTTTAATAACCGTAAATTGCACATGTAATTGTAGGTTAATGATACCAAAATAAATTTAAGTAAACAATAAAAAAAAATAAAGTTTATGCAGTAGCAGGTGAAAATAAATAAATAAATAAACAAAAAATAAAACTGACATCTTTATTTTCACCAGCCTCTAACTGAAAGTTTAGCGTTTCCTCCCTTTGTGGTGTGGGCACAGGCCACAGGAATACCAATGTGCTTCTACACATCTGTCAGCCACCGAAATCAGTTATTTTCATAGCACACTATAGTTATTGCAGAATTTCAAAATATCATTTAGGTTTATCACTACTACACAATTGTACTCTCAGACCTGCCACTGGGTCTTATATTCAACGCATTAATAAAGAAGCACTTATATTACTATACCACAGATTTATATTTTGGTAACTGTGTTCCAACATCATTTATTTCCTTTGCTGTTTTCTGGATGTAATTTCATGTATGTAAAAACGGTGTTCTGAGAGGGGGTATTAGGGGGCAGAATGCTAGAGGGCACTCGTGGGGACACAAAGGGAGATTAGAAACCCTCATCAAGAAAGCCGAGGCACTGTGACCAGCTAGGAGCCTGGCCCTTCCTGAGCAGTGGGGACCCCTGTCCCGGGAGGGTGCCGGCCCCAGTGTAAGGTCTGTCCCCCGCACATGTCCAGCACCCCTCCGTTTGCCGGCCCCACAGACTCTGCTCCTGCAGAACCAGAGGAAATGATAGCTGACTCCTTCACTTTGGTGCCAGGACTTTCTGATATTCAATATTTTAGGAGGCCCTAAAACGTAGACCATTAAGTTTTCAGATCCACTTAAAATTACTAAATAGTATGTATAGCAGCTGTCCTTCCTTACTCCATCCCTGAACCCAACTTCTTTCTCAGATCTTCATACCAAGGGAGGTGTCCGTGTTGACTACAGGCCTGGGAATGGGTGGATTTCAGCCTGGGAGGCTCATAATCCAGGGAGAGGCGGGTGTGGGGGACAGGCTAAGCTCTGATCCCCATTGGATACGTCTCTGCTTCAAAATACCCTATTTTGGTTTTACTAAGCCCTTCTCCAGCAACAGATGAGCTCAGCCTGGGGGCAGGTCTCTAGCAGTGGCTACAGAGAAATCTAGTTTAGAAATTCTTCCCCAAGCCAGCCAGGCTCTCCCAGGAGCCCTGAGCTATGAAGAGAAGGCCTTCCAAAGGACTCAGTCTCATCCACGCAACCCAATGATGAAGAACACAAAGTCCCTGGGTACCTTACGCCGCACGCACAGTCCTGCCTCTCCCCCCACACACTTTGGTCCCATGCTGTGGGCAAAGCAGGGGCCGTGGCCATCGGTGACAGCCTGCCCAAGGTCCCAGAGGCATCATGGGAGGGAGCCGACCTTCCGAGCTGGGTCTGCCAACACCAGCTACTTCTCCCAACAGGCTGCCTCCCGTTTTAGCCAAACACCACTGAGACGGTTGGGCAGAAAGTAGAATCCTTTCACAGAACTCAGCTGACGCTACTAATCCAATGTAGCCTTTAGAAGATGTCCAATTCCCCTCCTTCTCTCATCTCCTGCCGACCGAGGGTGCCTTACCCAGGTCTTTCCCGTAGCTGCCAAAACAAATCGACCCGGAGCAGAGATCCATCCCAACTTTCCCCACCACAGCGTGGGCCTGGAGTAGCCCCAAGAGGACGTGCAGGACGGGGCTGTGTTTTTTAAGCCACACTCGAGTCCACTGCGGACCTGGAACCTAAGCAGGAGGACCGCGACTCAGTCACTTTGGCTCTGGGTCCCAGTTTCCTCAGCTGCTAAAAGAGGAGTGGTTCCCAAGAAACCCTGAGAATTCTCAAGCAAGCGGCTGCCCGAGACTCCAGACACCCACTTGCCAGCTCTGGCCCCATTTCTGTTTCCTACACTGAGACTCCAGGCAGAGCTTCGTGAAGTGCTCCATGACTAAGACCTGCTTGGAGGCGGCTGGACTGCGTGACTCCTAAAATCTCATCCCACAGAACTTTCCCAGTGCAGCGATAGTTTACTGTCTCCTTACAACCTAAGAGAGCAGTTCTGGGCTTGAATGGGCTTAAGTGCAGACTCAAACCCTCTTTCCAGCCCCCACACAGGCAGGGAACAGTCTCAAACAGCACAGACATTTTGGGGAGAAATGGGCTCCCCCGTGCCAGGAACACCACAGATCTTAACGGTCTACATGATTAAATACACAAGGCCCCTGGTTTCCAACCCGGCCTATGCACCTGCTTTACCCGTAGTTTGCTCTGAAAGATTCTCCTAGACCTACAGAACCTGAATTCACAGGCAGGGATCAGAGTATTGTCTTTAACAAGCCCCCAGGGACTACGGTGAGCAACTTAAGGAATGACTACAATAGATGGTAGCAATTAGAGAAACGCAGAGGGTCAGTTCCTATCAGCCCCCATGAAGGCTTTAATGAAGACTTTTTCAGGAAAAAAAAAATCCCACCAGTGGAGTGTTGACAGTCTGACAACTCTGAAAACCACGCCAATACCATCTGTGCAGCCGCAGGCAGCCCTCCTGCTGGGCCCCACTCCCACCGCCAGATGGCGGACACGCGCCACGCAGCCTTACCGTCAGCTGGTCCCGCTCCTCAAACTGGGGCAGGGCTGCTTCCCTACACACCTCGTGGGATGCTTTAAGGATCCGATGAAGCAAACTCAACGTGTCCTGAAGGCTGCAAAAGTCCAGTGTAAAAATTACCATTAAGTTGGACGTTTCAGGCACAGATGAAGTGGGACCTGGGAACATCACAGCTCTACCTACCTTGCGAGAGAGAATCCTGGGCTTTTCATCGTAATCCCGACCATGACACGTGGGCTTTTACGACAGCAGCCGTGCTGACCGTCCCCACCTCACAACCACGCCTGGAGCCCCTGCCGTTTTTCCTTCTGGGCCGCACATCAGGGGCGCCACGGATCTCATCCTCACAAATCCTCAGGACAGTGGGGATGCCAAGCATGGATTTGTGGAGGGCACAGTTTCATGTTCTGCGGCCCCTCACGTCCACTTAGTTGAATGTGTGCCTGGGTTTAGTCCTAGCTCAACCCTTCACCTGATGGTTATAGTCCTAGCTCAACCCTTCACCTGATGGTTATTGTAGTTCATACTTTACTGAAAAAATATGTAAGTTCATATAAAGGCATAGCCCAAGTTTTAGCGAGTGGCTTTTAACTTCCTTCTGGGCTTTAGAAAATGATGTTTATAAACTCTGCTTTAATATAGAAATCTAAGCATTCCCCCAGCACCAGATGACGATAGAAACCCATCGCTCCCCGGTCCCGGCCTCCCGAAGTGGACTCCCCACCTACCAGGTCTCCTTCTCCACCCTTCTTCCTTAAAATCTTTAAGCAGGTCCTGGCAGGTTTCTTTTCATCTGAGGCAATGAATTGTTTGATTGAACCAGTGCTAATGAAACAGGTGTCTCCGAGTTCTGGAAAATGCTGGCTCAGAGGTGTTGAGGCAGAAGGGTGGGAGGACAAAGCGCACTGGCTCAAGGGCTTCACTGGCCCACACCCTCTCCCTCCAGTTACAAGGGAGCAGAACTGAGTTCTGAGCCGGGAGCCGGGTCCAGAGCGGTCCACAGAGGGTTGGGGGCTGGGGGAAGCATGCAAAGAACTCGAGTCACTGCTGGACTGGCTTGCCCAGCCACTGCCTGTGTTGACACCAGGCACAGCACTTGCTCTGACTCCCAATGTCCTCACCGCCTGAAGACAACAGTAGTGCTAACACCAGCTCTTGTGGGGGCACCTCAGTGGTATTTAAAAGAATGGCAACTTCTGAGGGTGGATCCTCTTAAATGAATGTTATCTGGAACTGCCAAATTCCTGGATGTGTTTTCATCTGTCAGCAGAGGGAAGCTGAGAAGCGTGGAGAGATGGTCAGGACTTGGACCACAAAGAACCCGAAAATCCATTACTTTAAAATCCTTGGTGGTGGGGGCCTAGGTCTTTTAAAACCAAGGAGATACGAGATTATCTGCATTGACTGATATATAAACATCAATTAAGTAGATACATATTCATTCAGAGTAATCACATGCATGTATATTGAAGTTGCTCACCTGTATTAATGTAAACTTTCCTCTACCCGCCCCTCCATAAAGTGTTCATTTAGAAGGCCCTGTTCTGGGTATTAATGCGTGAGTTGATTAGGGAGGCGAATGGCCCAGTGCAGGCAGAGAGGGGGGTGTCCACCTAAGCGGGGTGACAGCAGTGGGAGCGCAGAGCCACGCCGGCCCTGGGGTGTCAGGGACAGGAGAGAAATTGGGGGCCAGCTGGGGTGTGGGGGCCAGCCCAGGATTGAGGCTGAGTGACAGCAGGCTGCGTGCGGCTGCCAAACAGCCCCCGTGTCCCCATCAGCCACGGCCGGTCACCGCACCTCCTGCCCAAGCACCACGAAGGAGGCACGTTGGCTTCTTTTGCTGAGTCTTTATTTACAGCAAAGCACATAGTATGTGGTCGTTTCTGTAACTGCTAACAATCAGCACAGGGCATCTGAAAGCAAAGGGGGAGGAGCAAGCCTCTCCAAGAAAATCTAAAAGGCCTACATCTTTCTTTCGCTGCTCACCCTGTTCCTGAGGCAGGACCAGCCAGGCGCCTGGCGCCTCCAGGGCAGCACGGAAACAGGTCCGTACTGCCAGCCGCCTGCACGAAGGGCGGCAGGAGGCCCAGAGACAGACCAGAGGGGCCCTCGAGCCAGGCTCACCGACGGTTATCCCAACCTGTCCTCTCCCTTGTTTTATGGGACACGGTGACTCCTTCCCCAGCTCCAGCCCAAGGCAGGACGGGGAGGCCCAGCTGGTCTGTAGAGAAGCAACCCCTGGGCCCTGCCCCCGACCCAGCCCACCTAACCGAGCGCAGTTCCTTGGCCCCAGATTCGTCAGACAGGCTGGTGGGGGACTCCAGGGCATTGGGAGGGATTTCCCTGCAAGGGTCTACCGCTTCCTCCCCACAGCCTGGGTGCCAGCCGGGCAAGGCTGCCAATCAAGGAGGCTGCATGAGGACACCAAGGAAGAGCCGGGCCCCCGGCCCCCCTGCTCCCCAATTGCTCCGAGGGGCGTGCAGGCCTGCAGCCTGACCTGGTGGGCTCAGGAGACTGGCAGCTCTCCAGGCCTGGGCATAAATGCCCAGGGCAGGCCGGCAGGCCCATGTAACTGGTGAGCAGCTGAGGCTGGGCCGGTGCAGCAGGGACCGGCTCTGAAGGGGGACCGGAGTCCTCTCCAAGCCTGCATTGCAGAGATCCTGCTGTCCAACCCCCATCTCTTTGGGGGCCTACCCTGTCCACTCCAAGTCAAAGGACACCTGAGGTCACCACACTTGGGTCTTCCTTATACCACCTCCCACCTCCCACCTCCCTGTTCTACTTGGTGTCAGGCTGCCCAAGAGAAAAAAATTTGGGTCTGTCAAAGTTCCACTGGCATGAAGGTATGTGAAGCCAGGCCTTCCTACGAGCCGTCTAGATGCCCGTTTCCTAAACACTTGGTCCACGGGCAATACCTGGGCAAAGAGGGAGAGGTGAGCACCACTGGGCAGCTCTGAAGCCAAGGGACTCCCGTGTCCACACGACCAACATGACGCCCCCCCCCCCCGCTCAGTGGTGGCTCCCCCCGGACAGCTAAGCATATGCAGAAGACACATACTAGGATTTCTGGCCTAATGACTCTACCCGACTCTCCAGGGGAATCAGAGACCCAGTGGCTCCTAAAATACCAAGCCCAGGATTTGTCAGGCAGAAAGCTCAAGTTCAGATACTCAGTTGGCTAAGGACTGAGCTCCCCATTCCTTCCTCGCCCCAAACGCAGCTTGTCGCAGAACCAAGGGAGTCGTCGGCATTCCTGTGCGCGCAGCCCGGCATCCCCAGCCAAGCCAGCAGGCACTGACGATGGCTTCGCCAGGAAGCAGGGCAGCCCTGGCGCTGTTTCCCAGCCAGGACCAGACCCCTCGGAGTCTCCGTGGAGGCTTGGTCCCAACACCACCGGTGGGTGAGGAAGCGGCCGAGTCAGTCCAGGCTCAGAGGGGAGAAGAATCCATCTCCCGAGGCAGTGGGGCAGACAGCCAAGGCACTAAGTGGTTTGGCACCTGGGAGCTTCAAGTAAAGTTGAGCGTGCTACCCACTGGAGGCCGAGGCTCTCCCGGACACGGAAGGCATCCTCTGGGCCCAGACGGCCCTATCAAGGCAGGAGGCCCTCGGGTCCTCAGGACCCCAACCCAGGCTTGCCACCTACTCTCCGTCTCAGAACCTTACAAGGCATGATTAGAAAGATAATAAATACCGATTCCGACACACCCAGAACTTATCCAGCCCATGAGCGCCGGCCTTCCAGGGAGGCACACGGGGAGTCTTCCCTTGCCCCTACTCGGTGGCTGCTGCGGTCAGGAGCCCCCTCCAGAGCCTGCAGCACAGTCTGAATGCCTCATGGGTGGCCAAGCTCTCCTGGGGATTAAGTTTGACCTTTGGAAACAGTGGATCAGAGTTAGAGTCAAACTGAGTCCAGAAAAGGGGGATCAAACAGGATGGTGCTGAGCCCAAGGGAAGAAGGCAGAGTGACCAGGGGTGACGGCTTCAGATTCACCTCCGTGGCCCCGACGGGCTCTCTGAGATCAGTGGAAGGGGGAGGGCCCCCCATACTGGTTCAGGCGGTGCTGGCCACAGAGGAGTGACTGAGGGTGGCTTCCCAGCACTGAGATGGTCAACCCTGAAATATGGCTCTGGCTCTTCCACAGCTAAAGCTGAGGCTTCGGTGCCTCCTCGACCAGGCGTGGTCCCCCCGCTTCCTGCACCCCTCCGGAGTCTTCCAGAAGCTGCACCTCTTCCTAAGAGGGGAGCTTCCACCGAGAGGGAGCCCTCAGGAAAGTTGCATTTCTCAGCCCCAAATGTTTTCAACCTCAGGCTCCAGCTTTGGCTTAAATATTCTATTTCCTCCTCCCCACCTCTACTGGCCCAGCAGCGGCCGCGTCCCGCGCCAGTGCGGTCAGTGAGTAAATCGGCGTGGCTGTGGTGCTGCTACGGACAATCCCTGCCGAGAGGCACGTGCTAGCCTCATCCCCCGCGAATCCCCCTCCCTGCATGAGCAGAGCTCTCCGGCCACCCCCGTGAGGGGGCTGCTGGCTGCCCTTCCGCCAGCAGGCCCTCGGCCAGAGCCCAGACTGCAGGGGCCCCGGTGCACCTCACAGCCCAGGGGAAGCCCAAGGAATCTGCTCGGCGGCTTCCCTGGGTGGAAGAGGAACCCGGGGTTCTCAGACAGGCCGACATGGTGGTATGTATCCCTCCTCTCCGTTCTATAAGGACGTGACCCCACAAGATCCCTGGCGGGGAAGGAGGGTGAGGCAGCTTGGCTTTTAGAGACTGAGAAGCAAGTGAGTCAAGATGGAGTCACCGAGCTCCCCACGCGGCCGGAGGTGGGGCGCAGAGCAAGAGGGGACCGCAGAAGACTTGTTCTCAGTGGGCCTCTTCCCTGAGTTTGATATTGGAGTTGAAGTCTTGCCTAATTTCCACTCAAAACAAGAAAAGAATCTCTCACTGACACTCATTAAGCTCCGGCTGCAAGAGGGTGGCGGCATCTGGCAGGGGAGGCGATTGGAGGTTCTCAGCTCTATTCCCACCGCGTCCCACAGGCACTCAGAGCGACGAGACAGGAGCCCCTCCGATGCCCCGACGCCCACCCAGGCACCGCGCTGCCTCAGCTGGAACACAACAGCAGCTCCGCGTGGTGGAACCCCAGCTCCAGTCCCCAAACACTCAAGTACAGGCCTTCCTGCAAAATACTTACAGCAAGCAGCTTTACAGTATTTGTACATTTACACAAAAATAGATCCTTTTATATATATATATATATGTGTATATATATATATATGTGTGTGTGTGTATGTGTGTAGGTATGTATGTATTTATAACTGGTTACACGTTGGATTGGTAATTAGGCATCCCCAGTAGTAGTAGTTGGCACAGTTTGTCATTTAAGCTCAGGGTCAAGTTTTCTTTCATTTTGTCCCACAGGACAAAAAAAAAAAAAAAAAAAAAAAACCAGGAACATCATCTCCACGGTGTTTTCTTAAATATAGCAACGTCATAGGAAACCACATGTACAGATGAGATGAACAGTGCCTCCTGACCCCTCCTCCTGTCCACTGCAAGGGCCGGGGTCTGCAGGAGACGGGTGTCAATGGGGCCGGCTGCTGGACTCCGAGGGCTGCCTCTCGCGGGACGGCACGTAGCCATTGAGATAGCCGTTGGTCTGCCGCTTGGAGAGCCCTCCGTTCAGGATATCCTGGATATGCTGCACAATGAGGTTGATAGCCACTGTGGGGCAGAGACGGCAGAACGTTAGCGACACAGGCAGGTGGGGGCACAGGCGCAGGGCCGGAGAGGCACACGGGCTGGAGGCTAATGGCTCTTTAGGTAACTGCTTCTGCCACTTGCTGGCAAGTCACTCAACCTCCCCAAGCCTCCAATGGGGCTGCTATGACCTCCCTCGCAGGAGAACCCCCCAAGCAAGCAGACAATGTTGGGAAACGGCAAGCCTGAATACATGGGTTTCTTATCAGATGATCAGAGTCACTCCTGGATGAAACCATCAGCCCAAACACCATGGATGTGGTGGTGAGCCTCATTCAATGCCATCCATGATCTGAACCTCAGCTCCCCAGCCCAGGCAGAGCGACCGTACGGAAGGCCCTCTCCTCCAAAGGAAATATAAGATGGGACTCTTTCTGTAGCATGAGAAATAAATTGCACACCTCCAGCAATTGACTGATGTTAACGTCGCCCCAAATGGAAAAAACACTGGTGCTCCCTGAGGAGACGCATTAGGGAGAGCACAGCATCTCTTCTCTGGCATTCTCCAGATTTTATAAACCGACCCAACCATAAGGAACGAGACAAACCACTGAGGGCCATTCTGCAAACGACAGGCCTGGACTCCTCAGGAATGTCAAAGGAGAAGACATCGGTACTGCAATTCCTGAATGTGATGATGGCGCTGGGGCTGGGAATGAAAATGTCCTTGTCTTTAAGAAATGTACAGTGAAATAGTCATCATGGAGACTGACTCCAAATGGCTCAGCAACAAACTTCTTAAATGGAAGAAAATCGAAATGAATTAGAAAAAGAAAATGAGAAGACAGGGTCTTCTTACAGCTAATCTTGCCCCACTGTGCCTACGTCCAGATAGTCAAACCTCCCTAGACAAGCTGAAACAAATAAAAAAATGCACAAGTGGTAGCAACCAGCCTGCTTTATTTTAGGAAGGGCTATCCTGGCAGCAGGCCATTTTCAATGAAATTAAGAAGGAAATGTGCTTCTTCTAAAAGGTGGCCTCAGATACAAGGTATCCCTACGTCGACAGCAGGAGGTGGTGTCTCCAGGCCTCTGATTTCTGCCTGAGATGTACACCTGCACCCGGCTCACGAGAGCCGACTAGGGGTTCAGCCACATCTGGTCACCACATCCCAAAGTATGACCGACTCTGGGCAGTAGCTATGCCCCTCAAGGGGCCACCCCACCGGGACTCACTCACCTAGATTATCTGCACCTCTCGGAATGATCACATCAGCGTATTTCTTTGTCTGTGGAGAGAGACACACGGTGCATCAGAGGAACTCAGACAGACGCTGGCCTTTCCACTACTAAGCCAGACAGTGGCAGCTTGAGGTTTCCGACACAGTAGTTTTTATCCCCTTTATCTAAATGATACTAAGTCAGCTTTTCTTTGAGTTCTCATGATTATATGTGGCATTGTTTCAGCTTTATTCTCACAATTACACCTGGCATTATTTAATCTTACGTCCTGCTCAGAGAATATGGTCTTTGAAGCCAAATATATAATTGCCTCTTTCCCCCACTAGGAAAAATATTCAGAACCCAAATTTAAAATGGGAGTAATTCACCTTGGACTTCAACATGCAGTCTGAATGGTGACTGATTCCTGACATTTCGGTAAGCCCAGAAAAAGAATGGCCTTTGGTGACCATTTTCATTGGCTCTGTTTTCACATTTTTTTAAAAAGGGCCACAATTAGATACACTCCTTTTTTTGCTTTTTGAATTTACTGAGATTTTTGTGGACCATTTTACAAAGAACTGTGCCCTGGTGTATAACCTAAGCCTAGGGTAAGGCCACATAAACAATGCCTTCAGAAAGTGGGCCTCTACTCTGTGCAGCGTTCACACTGAAACTGTTCACACGCAGCTGTGGTAGCCCCAGCCCCACTTGAGCCGGGCAGATGGCTTATTAGGTCAGAGCTCGTGGCTTTCATGGACATGAGTCTCCCCGAGGACAGAGCAGCTAGACAGTGGGAACAGGTAGAAACAACCAGAAAATGTTTGAGCGGAATTTTGAGCTCCTTTCCAACTAAGTTAAAAAGCAGAAAACTGGCAGTTAATGCTGATTTATTTCCAAGTTAAGAAGAGCAGGAGAGGTCCAAGGATGGATGGAAAGATGGGGTTTCATGGCCCCTCAGCTCCCTCTGCCTTCTTCCCAGAAGCCTAACCCCGGAACCCGATCTTCTCCAGGGCAACGAGTAGGATGTCAAGGTTACTCGGGCTCAGGAAGTCCACCTGTCCCCAGACTGAAACAAAAGGCAAGCGTGGTGTGACGCCAAGCTTACTAACAGACTTAAAGAAACAAAGGTGGTTTGGGGTTGTATTTTCCCAGGAGAGGAGAAAGAAAGAAGTTAATTACTTAGAGAAGCAGAGAAATTTCTACCCTCAGCTTCCCTCTACAGCTCTTCTCAATGCCCTCAGATTTCAGTCTCCCAAAAGATAATCACACAGATGTCAAGCTCTCTCTCCCTCTTTCTCTGCAAGCTGAGTCATAAAATCACTGGGGAATTAGACTGGTGTGGCCAACCTGTAGAAGGCTTGGGACACATGTGTAGGAATCCTCTGTGTTAAAAAGTTCTTCCAAAACCAGACTGTCTCCTGCACCTTCCTTTCCACGTCACACCTTTTGTCCCAGCAGCCTTCCCTCAACATTCACTTCTTCCCCAGGAAGCTGAGAGTTTCCTGGGCTGAGGGCTGAATTGCTAAAAGCCGAGAATTCCCCACTCCCCAGCCTTCCTTCCCTAAAAGCCACCTCACTAGCAAGCTCCCAGCTGCCACATGCCGGATGGATGAATGTATGCCAGGGCGGAAGCAGGAACTTATTCCAGCTTGGCACAACACGCCCCAAATGGGAATCCACGCAGGGGCCAGACCCCAGCTCAAGTCAGGGCTCAGATGCAACGGCAGAAGAGATTCTGAAGGGAACCCTTGTGGCTGAGGCCTGTATCGACAGTTCCACCACCACAGAGCTTCTAAAAACCCAAATGACCAGGTCTATCAACCCTCAGTAAAGGGCCTCCCACCAGGAGCCCACCCAGCAGGGAGTGCAGGCGTGCTGCAAGTACACAGCAGGACCCTCAAGGCCCACCCTAAAAAGGCACGCGGGCAAGAGCTCCGTGGACACAGCGGTGGGACACAGACACACAGGCCGACCTCTCTCAGGACCTGAGGACAGAGGATCACTCAGAGAGAGGAGGGCGTTTCAAGCTAGAAGTGCGGTCAACTTACATACCTTTATTTATACAACTAAAAATTTAAGTTCTAGATTCAACAAAAAACAAACCAAGAACACAACTCACCGGCAAGCAGAATTCCTCGAAGGCGGGTTTGACGAATGTTATGTACTGAGATAAGATCTGCTCGAGGTCCCTCCCTCTCTCGCTGATGTCCCTTAATACTACAAGAGAGGGGGAAAAAAAAGAATCAGGAAGATGTGCACGAGCCGTTCCTCTCCGCGCAGGCTCCACGATCCGGGCTCCTAGAGACCTGATGGAGGCGAGGTCAGCAGCAACTCCGGGAACACAAGCCACACTTCTATGTCTTGGCCACAGGCAGGCTCGGCCATGACAAAAGGTTCTCTGAAGCCCAGAGCTGCCCAGCTTAGGCCAATAGTCATCTTGCTTCAAGCACATGTGACCCAAATAAAATTCCAGTGTAAACAATAAAAAAAGCAGGTCTGTCCCAGAGAGCTCCTAGCAGGAAGCAGACGGGGCCCGAAAGGGGCGGGGCTTCCTGGCCAAGGGGGCGGGGCTAGAAGCCACCGCCCTCGCCCACCTCGATCCCGCCCCCTTGCACTTCCCTGTGTGCCGTCAGTGACCCGCGGCTGACATGCCACCTCGTGCCCAGCCCCACGCACCCTCCAGCCCTGTAGGGGTGGAGGGCAGGCAGAGGCTCTAGCTGTATTCAGCCCCCGCTTTTACCTCAAGCACAGAGGTTTGCAGACGGAGAACCAGATAGTAAAAGAGGGGGAAACCACGGTTTAGAAAACAAATGGTTGGCTGAAGCTGTGAGCAGCCCAGACTGACCCGATCTCACCATCTTCTACCTTCTTTCTCCTAAGCAGTGTTATTTAGGGACTTTCATCAAAAACCTTTTATAATAGAGTCTTTTGTCAGAAAATTAAAATGGATCTGACTATGTGACTAGAATCCTGGTTCTGCCAATGTACACTAACCAACCTGAGCCTTTCCCCCAAACTCAGTAGTGAGCTTAGAAGGAGATTCTCTCCATCAAAGCAGCCCCTTCCTACAGATGGTGTTTTAAATCTGTTAAACCCTTCACCCGACTCCAGAAAGGTTTTATATCCATCTACAGTGACTTGCAGTGGCCCCTGGTCTCTTCAACACCATTTCTCAGGTTATAGACCCAATGCATGGGCTGGAACTCACTGTAAACAAATGCAGGGAATGCTTGTAAGTGGGTTTCTGGAAAGCCGTGTGTCTAAATAATCTGTGTTGGCACACGTGTTCACACACATGCATGTACACGGGCATGCACACATGCCAGCACGTGCAAGAAAGAGGGAGGGTGTCATGGTCATGACTCAGGCTGGTATGAAGTCCAAAGGTCAGGTCGTTTGAAAACTGTCAGGAAGACTACACTCCAGATGGTCAAGTAATACTGCTGTCGCCACCTGGCTTTTCTACCGGCTCCTCTATTTACATGTGTTTCCACATGAGCCCTGGAATCAAAGAGCTGGTGGGTCCCTAATGGGTCACAACTTGCCTTACAACCTCCCCACTGCCTGTCTGGACCAGCAGAGGTGCCTGTCCCGCAGGGAAATGGTTTTCTCAGGCATTCTGACACGGCCAGGCCGCTCTGCCAGCCACCAAGGAGCCACAGCGCTGCCACGTGGCTTCCCCAGAGCTCAGGCACTGGAGCTGGCGTGCTCACTGTGGCCCCACCACACACACACACACGGCTAGCGTGGCCTCCAATCCTCCACACATCTCCAGATAAAGTGCAAAGGGAAAGGAAGCCAGATCAAAAGGGTGCCAGAGCCGGGAAAACACACATACACACCCGCACTTCAGCAGCTTTTATTCAGAAGCCCTGCAAAACCTTGGTGCAGGCTTTGTTTCCCAGGAAATGCTCTTCACACAGTCACTGTTCGCATGGCAGGGGCCCGCTCCTGCCCCCAGCACGCACTCGTGGGCACACGCTCCTTCGCGTGGCTCTCCCACCGCCCTCAGGCCTGTGGCTCCCTCCTATTCAGTCCCATTACTGCACCTGAGTGGGGACCGGGCCGGGCAGAAGGCGGCGGGGCAGGTGAGTCTCGCTGAGGCTGTTTCAAAAGCTGCTTCCTGATCCACCACCAACCACCAACAGCAATGGGGGCAAGACTGAGCTGGATTTGAGTCCTGACCCCACTACCTACTTACTACCTCTGTGACCTCAGGCAAGGTGCTGAACCTCTTTGAATCTCATTTTCCTTAACTGTAAAATGGTAAAATGGGGGCAGTAATTGGGAGCACATTTGTCATACAGTGGTTACTGGGTACAGGGAGAAGTGCACAGAACTCTTCAGCACGTGGGTGGCACACAGCCCGTGTCAATAGACCCGAGTTTCCATGATTAACGCTGACAAGAAGCTTCAGCAGAGGGTGGCTCCCTGATGGAGCGGATCCCTGGGAGGGAGGAACACTGACCTCAGGCAAGCGGGCTAGAGCCGGCGGAGAGCGGCTGGAGGGGGGGTGCGGGGGGGAGGGGCTGGCGGGACACAAACACGTGTGGGCAGGGGGAAAGGGAGAAACAGGGAAGACGGGGGCAGCCGTCCTACACTTCCCATCTGGAAAAGCAAAAAGGAACAATGTCCGGACACTGGGGACAGCAAATCACAAGGCACTGACCTCCTCTGCTCCCCCAAAGCTTTCCATCGAGCTATCACCTTGAGCAGACGGGGACCCTTCCCTGAGCCACGGGCAGAGTCAGAACAAGGTCTTGGCACCAACTGGAAACTCCAGGGACTCAAACAGGCCTTCGATCCTCACCCCGACCCCGGCACCTCTGCTCATCCTTGCCGGGCCCTTTCCGGGCAGGGCAAGAACAGGAGACCACAGGTCTACCTCCCCGCCCCGCCCTGCTCCCACTCACGCCCGTGCAGACCCACAAGCCGTCCTTCTCGTCAGCCAATGCCAGGAACAAAATTTAGAAGGACCCAAATTACATACAGTTCCTGGATGGTTAAGGTGATTCACTTAAAACTTAGCTAAGGAAATGTGCTACTCTAGTAAAAGAACAGACTGACTATCTCAAGGCCACTTCAGCCTAATTCTATGTAAACCAGACACAGAGAATCATGGTGAGAGAGGGACGAGGGGCGAGCAGTCCTTGGTCCTCCGCGTCGGCTCTTTCCTGTCCCCGAATTGAAGGGTGGCTTAGGGCAAACCACACACACAGGGGGAAGGTGGAGGCGAGAACGCATGGAAGGAAACCACTCCCTGGAGACGATCCCTAGACACTCACAGGGGTCCCCAGGGGAAGGAGGCAAGTCCTTGCAAGGCTGCGTGACTCAAAGGCAGATCCCCTTCCACAAGAGGGTCAGCTTGGCAGGCGAGGGTCCTGCGCCCAGGAGGGCACGACACACAGATGGGCAAACGGGGCTAACGCACGTCTCCAGGACCGTGGCCGACAGCTGCGCCTGCCCACCCACGCTCTCCCTTGCCACACCCCTCCCGCCCCACAAAGCACATGCCAGGCATGCTTTCTGTCCTACATGGACAATGAATCTGTAGAAATAGCCCATGGAAAAGACCCCAAGTCCACCAGGAAAGTGACTGTCAGGGGCTCACACAAGCGAACAGCCAATCTGCAAGGAGAAAGCCGCAGCCTGACGGGTGGGCGGGGACGGGGGCTGCAGAGCTGACCCTACGACACCCCAGAGAGGGCTGCGACCACCTCGGGTCTGTCTCCCATTCCACCTAGGAACCCCAACACAAGGGAGGGAGGGTGGATGTTGTGTTTCAACCGCACCACAACCGTCCGTTTGGATTAGAGGCCAAGAATCCTTTGATTTCTGAGGACGCTGCCATTACACAAAACTCATTCTGATTCCCTCTGCAATGCCTTCGCTTCCTGCTCCCCAGAGCACAGCGGCCTCCTCCGGGACGTTGGCGCCACCTACGGACGAGTGATGGTATCAGCCCCTCATGGAGTCGCCATGCTGAGGGGACCCCTCAGCCCCACATCTACCACGTCGGGTGAAGCCGATTTCTGATCCGCACCATCAATATTTATTGACTAACACACCGCCAGGCACTTTACCTGCATTACCTGATTGTCACAACCATCGGGAGTCCTTAGTCATTAGATGATCAACCCATGGGAAAACGAGGTACAAAGAGGTTAAAATACAGTTTGCCTGAGGCCACACATGCAGTAATTGTGAAGCCAGGATTCAAGTCCAGTTCATCTGACTCCGAAGTCTTCCCCCTGGTGCATGACAGGGTCTCTCTAATTAGGCTAATACGACCATCGAGCTGATCAGCACGGCAGGACCTGGGGCTGGGGAGTAAGGTTAACAAGCCAGCCCCGCACGGCAGATGCCTGAGGACTTGTCAGGCCCAGGCCTCGGTCACCTACCAAAGAGACCACGTACCTCCTACCTGGCCAGAGCCCCGATCCTAAAAACAGGCGTGTCTCCCTCTTATTCCCCATAAGGAAACCTAAGCCTGGCAGGTCACAAGAGCCCCTCGGTCACACAGCAAGCTGGAGGCTCTGCCGGGACTCAGACACAGGTCTCCCGCTCTCTCCCTTTTTCCCATGACTGCACTGCCCCTCCCGACCCCACTTGGGAGCCGAGGCGTGGCCCAGCTGGCCCAATAGGGAGGGGCGGTCGTCTTACCCTTTGGGAGCCTACGACCCAGGGTCTGTAGCTTTGCATTCTGCCGGTTCCATTTCCAAGTCTTGCAATGAGTAGTGAAGTGGAAAGACTACAGATCTGTCTCATGAACTGAGAAAACACCACAGACTTTGAGATCAGAAGACTCTGGCCCACAGCCTAGAAAATCCAAACCTGCCCATGACTTGCTGTGTGACCAGGAGCAAAACCTGCCGTTTCTGTGTCATGATGGAGACGCACGCCTGGTCACTTGTCCCTCCTTTCTTCGCCCACACCCCACTGCTCCGCGGGGTCCTGGCAGTTCCCATTCAGCCAGCACCTTCTCACTCCCACACCCCGAGTTCTCCTTCCCGCTCCCACCACAGTGGGTGACGGTCCTGCCTGGAGTCCCGTCCCAAGCAGCTGCCAGGCTATAGTCTACCTTTATATTTGCTCCGTCAGAATCTCTTCCAACAGAGAGCCACGGCCACCTCACCTGGGGGCTCTCCCCCGTCTAGCAGGCACCGTCGGAAGCCACAGTCCCCACAAGATGCCCCGTGCTACTCTGTCTTCATATGGTTGTCCACGGGCTCCAGACACCTGCTCCCTGGAAAAAGCCGCGTGTGTCCATATCTGCACTGTGTACCTCTGGGGTTGCCTGCATCATAACCCCGACCACATTAAGTCCTACCTCCTTCCTTTATGAAGCCTCACGACCTCGCTAGTGGAAGCAAGCTCCCTGTTCAGCGTCCTACAGGGCTGCGTCCACATGCCAGCGCCCCAGCCACTGAGCAGCTCTGTGTCCACAGTGCGCCGGGCGCAGGGCCTTACAGGCACATGCACAGCATGACCTGCAGAGCAAGAACCACCGACTTTGCTGGGGAGCTGGCTGGATGGAGTGACAAAACCTCCCCAGAGCTTTCCGGAAAATAAAGGGCTAGGGACGCAGGTTGGCAGGATGAGCTGCCCAGCACGCAAGCACAGGGTGCTCCCACCCCACATTCCTACAGTCAGCTCCCACCTGGACAGTGATGCCTGTGGGAAATCATACGGAACAGAGCATTTAACCAAACTGCTTTCCAATGAAACCAGATGTAACTTCTTATTCCGTGTCTGTGACCTCACAAGCCTTTCTCTCCAAAACGGCTAAGGGACTAATCCCTTCTCAAATGTCACCAAACATTTGGGCAGCAGGGGCGTTAAGCTGGGCTGAGCCATGTGCCGTAGGGAAAGCGCAGGCTCCAGACTCAGGGCGGGCAGGGGCCAGCCACGGGCCACCGACAGGGCCACTGGGCTCTCGAACATACCTCTGCGGGAGAGCCGGGTGTCCGCGTCTGTGTCCACAAAAAGCTTCATCTGGAACAGGTCTCGCACCTTCTGGGAGTAAAAGGCCAGGATCCCCTCGAAGAGCACCACGTCCGCAGGGTAGACGGTGACAGTCTCCTCCTTCCTGTGAAGCATGGGGCACAGGACAGGCGGGTCAGGCCAGGGAACAAGGGGGCGAGGGAGCGAGAGCTTGTCTGGGGGGTGTGGGGTCCCTGCCTCAGACCTGCAGCAGGCCGGAAAGGGGCCGATGACCCACACGCCTTACCGCGCCCTCAGGCCAGCAGGGAGGACCCGCAGGGGCCATCACAGCCGAGGCAAAGGTCGGCTTTGACCACTGTTTCCGAGCTTTCGCCACGAAGCAGAAACAGAGGGCAGACGTTGCTCTCCTTGCAATAAAAAACTGCTTAGTGAATGAAGCTTAAAGACAGAAAAGAGCAGGAAAAAAAGAATTTCTCCTTTTCTCTGGAGGCGTCTCTAGGAATTCTCTCATGCCTGGCATGCACGGACCCTAACAATGAACTTTCAAGAACAGAAACTCAGTTTTCTCCCAACAGACCCAACCCCTCCCACCCCCCAAATCCTGAGGCAACTGGAAGGAGTGAGGAAAAAGAAAGCTTCAGAAAAATGGACAGAGAGAAGAGGACGTCCACGTGTGCTCCGACTCTACCCCAAGTCAGTTCGGTGGCCATGGGCTGGCAGCCAGGCTCCCAGAGGGCCACCTCCTCATCCACAGAGCAGGGCTGGACGTCGCCTCATCTACCCCACAGGGTCGGGAAGCCCAAGGCAGATACTCCTGTAAACACGACTTTTCAAAAGCCGGAGGTGAAGCCCGGCCGCATGACCGAGAGCCTCCCGGCCGGGCTCCGCCTTGTCTCAGCCTGCGCCGTATTCACTCTCGGCCTTCGGTTCTGTCCGGAAAGCACCTCGCACGTGTTGCGCCTGCCTTTTGCCCCAGACTCACTATGGTCATTGCAGCGCTTACTATCCACCCTGACTAGCAGGCCCGCAAGGTTGGTGATGAAACAACATTTTTTAAAGTTCCTTAAGACACCAGGTTTACCTGGGTAAACCCAGCAGGTGCCACCTACAGAGGCCGCCATTCCGACCGCCTCCTGCAAACACTCCTGGACTCGTCATCAGCGCAGACCCTGGGGTTGCCGCCCCAATTCTAAGGCTGGTGCTATTGGAGTGGCTACTGAGGTGGCAGGAAATGGGACAGCAAAGGGCCAGGTTAGTACATTTGGGAGAATCTCTAGAACAGTGGTCTGACTCCAGATGCACAGAATCACCTGGGGAGCTTTTAAAAAATATTTACACCTGGACACTACCCTGCTGGGGCTCTGACTTCATTAGTCTGGGTGGGGATAGAGCACTGACATTTTTTAAAAGCTCCCCAGGTACTTCTAATGTGCAGCCAGGCCTGAACACCAGTCTAGAGGAATGTCAGCTACCAGAAAACAGGGTACATCATGCTTTAGGATAAGGAACCACACCAGGAAGAGTTCTGAAGAAAAATGGATAAAAAAGGGATCACTGAGTGAGTGAAGTAATGAGTCACTCTAGGCAACTGCTCTGGGCCAAAGAGAGGATGGACTGGCTCTGCTGGGAAAGGAAGGAAAGCGTGTGTGTGGGGAGTGTGTGCGCAGGGAAGTGTGTGCGTGGGTCCCTAGGGCTCCGTTAGGAAAAGCACAGCTAACAGAGAGTGTGATGACCGGTTTGCCTACTGACGCAGCGTCAAGTGTAGATCGGGATGCCTAAGCGATAAACACTAACAAGAACAGGTGGTTTTCCAATTCTGCCTCTGTGATCCTGGGAAAGTAAGAACATAGCTGCCGGCTTTGCTGTCGGAGTCCCAGGGCATTGGAATCAATCATTTCCCAAGTCCACATGGAACTCCAGGTGGCAGAATCTGTCAAAACAGCTCAGAGCTGAAAACAACATGTATGGAGCAACTATTCCCCCAGGATCGCAAGATGCCATACTTGGGGCAATATTCCAATTAGCGTTTAGCGTCCGGCTGGGACGTCCACGTGAGAAACCCAGACTATCGGAGCACGTGTGATAACCCAGCCCAGCCTTGTGAGGGAGGCAAGACCAGGGAAGGGCACACATGGCAAGTGGCTGTCCCCTCTGAGCCCACATTTGTCTGTGCACCACCACAGAAGGCCCACAGATGGGGTGGGGTCCGTGACCAGCTGGGCCCCTCACAAGCAACTTTGGAGAGCTGGGGCCACTGCCATGGTCTGGGGCAGCAGCAAACAGTTAGAGACACACGGGCGTGGGCCGCTGAAGAACAGGGTTTTAAAATATAAGGTATAAAAGGCATCAGGAGAAAGAAGTAACTGTGTGGACGGGGAATCCTGCTGGGTTCCTCTCTGTCCGTACCTGAACCTGACGGAGTTCGTGTGCGTGGGGGGCTGACCTTCCCTCTGCCGTCCCATGTCACCAGCCAGGCCCCGACTCCTGCCAACCACCTCACAGGCCTTACCCCAGCCGCCTCGGTCTCACATGGGCTGCCACCCCTAAGGCCTTGTGGGCAGCAGCCTGGGCCCTCTCTTCCCACCACAGGGTCTTTCCCCTCCTGTATCACAGCCATGTGTGACTCTAGTGCCAGCAGGTCTGTGCCCTGCCCCTCCGGGTCTGAGGCCTGCCCCCCAGCCTCCTAACCTGCTGCTCCCCCCACACACTGGCCCACATCCCTCCATACCTACCCAACTGCAATCCCCACCCAGTGTGCCCCAAAGTGCCTCCCTCCCTGTACCTCGGGGATCCCTCTCTCCCCAGCAACTTCTAATGCTTTCCCGCATACGTGTGGGTTATTCCCTAATATTACTCCCTAAATAGCATGTCCTGCACACTACCTGTTCTAAACACTCCAGCCCTGCCTCCCTCCTCCAGACCCCACAAGCCCTTGCCTTAGTGGTCCCCAGTGGTCACGCTGCATTTTAATTCCCTGCCTGCCTCTGAGAGGCCAGAGGCTGGACTGTCTCATCCTGCCCTCACCACCACGCCTCACCAAGGCCAGAAACTACATTTCCCAGAATCCCTTTCCCTACATGTCCCAGGTTACTTTGCCAATGGGAAACTTAGAAGATCAATGGGAAGAAAAATCCGTAATTTTTAGATCATAAAAGCCAGACAAGGAAACCTTGCAGACCCACGTTGAGGCCGTAGGCCCAGGGGTGGCAGCTGCTTGCACTTCCCACGAATCTCTCCAGCGCCTTAGGCTGTGGGCAGTGGGGTCCGTTTTCCCTTATTCTCGGGCGGCAGCCTACAGACTTCCGCTTTCCCAGCCCCTCAACATTCTAATCTGCTCCAGCTCCTCTACTAAAACCTCTTTGCTCCCACGTGGTCTGCAGTGCTGTAATGCTGGAGGCTCTCCGACTCTCCGACTCCCAGCGGAGCAGCACCTGATCCATAGCAGGAAGGGCTTCGGAACACCCTGGGGAGGGATGCGGCTGGGGCTCAGGGCCGACTCGTCGCCCCTCTCATTGTGCTCCCTCTCCGTCCTCCCCCAGGCAAGCCCTTGCCACGCCCTCCGGTTCTGAGCAAGTCAGGAGACGGCACGGAACCTGGGAGGTACAGCGCCCGAAAGGCTGGCTGAGATCCGTCCTGAAGGAACACACGGGGAGATCAAGATTGCGTTTTAATTATAGAAACATCTGGGGGTAACCGTATGCGACCTAATTTTCCCTTAAACAAAAAACTTTCAATTCGAGAGATGGGATAAAGGAACCAGCAAGGAAGAATGAGAAAGCAGGTGGGAGAAACTTTCCAAACAGCCCATAGCTAAAAACAACACTTACTGAGCCATTACCAGCCCGGAAGCCGGGAGGAATTCCACGTGATATAACACACCCTCTAGGGGCTGAGGGTCAGCCTGGGTGTCCTGAGGAGGCCGAGTGAACGGAGAGCTCTGCGTGGCCCTCAAGGGGCCTGGAGGTCTGGTCAGCAGGGTTCCCACCCCACAGGGGGGAGGTAGGTGAGATGGAGGGGCCGTCACCCTCTGTTCCTCATCAGAGTGTGAAAACTGTCAAGGGAAAGGCCTGTGGGTGCACCGGAGGAGCCCGGCCTCGGGAGGGGTTAGTCTCTGGGGACCTCGGTGCCCTCACACCTCTCACAAGGTCCGATCCCAAGTCAACCCAGAGCAGAAACAAGTCTCTTTGTTCCTCTTCCTGCCTCTCCCCGGCCCTGGCCTTCCCCTGCCCCGCCCCTTACATCTTATTCCAGGAACAACAGCTTAGGGATGTGGGGCAGGACACACAGTCTGTCCCTCACCTCCCAAAGTCATGAACCCGTCCTTCCGAGCTAACGAGACCTGATGACCAGGCTGTTCCAGGAAGCACCGGGGTGAACTCCCAAACCCGGGCACACCTTGCCCACGGCCCCCCGCTGCCACTGCCCCTTCACACAGGCTGCAGAGGGCACGGAGCAGGGGGTGACAGAGACCCGGGGCTCACTTACCGGGAATGGGAGACAAAGTCATACACGGGAATCTGGACTGTTTTCCCTTCCATGATTTCTTTGAGTGTCTTGAAGATGAGTTCATTGTCAAAGGCATCTGAAAAAATTCAAACTGTTAAATAATGTTTCTTGATTTTAAAATGACTTTTCTTCAATCATGCATGTATATTTCATATATGTGTATCATACTCTAGAGAAGCATATGCTTCCCTCGCCCCTGCAAAAAAACCA
Source organism: Phataginus tricuspis (assembly GCA_029783875.1). Classification (NCBI taxonomy): domain Eukaryota; kingdom Metazoa; phylum Chordata; class Mammalia; order Pholidota; family Manidae; genus Phataginus; species Phataginus tricuspis. The sequence goes on along the minus strand of JAQQAC010002701.1, from coordinate 26,139,653 downwards.
GATTTCTACCCACAGCAGAGAGTAAACTCCCTGTGTCTCAAAACGAATGGAATGTATGGACGTTCTGGTACTGATTTCTCTACCTTCCTAATGAGGTACAGCAGAGAAGTGGGACACGGGTCATGCCTTATAAAATCTACTTGGCCAGGGGAAAAGGCCCAGCTTATTCTTTAACTTAACCTTTATGCTGTTTTCCCCCTTCCTCCAGCCCCTTAATCAATAAGTAACATTGTAACCAGGACTAGAGACAGACCTCTGGAGTGTAAACTTTACCCTAAGTGAGTAAAGAATGCTGAGATCCGGATCAACACAGCCACCTATTGTTAAAAGACAACCCTTGGAAGGAATTACTAACCACCTGTATACATCATGCCAGTATACTGACCCCTACCCAAAAGGCCCTATAAAACCCAAACCCAAACCCTGAAGTGCGCCTCCTCTGAGGCCACCCACACCCTCGAGTGTGTATTATCTCTTTAAATAGAACCTGCTCCGTGCCTCCTCTCTGTGGTCGCCCATAAGTGCTTTATTTTAAATTAAAACTTTCCAGTTGCTTAAGTCTACCGTACCTTGCCTCTGAATTCTTTTTCCCAACAAAGACAAGAACTTGCCAACATTCACCACTGGTGGCAAGTGTCTTCGTCACTTTGCGATTTCAACCTTCTAGTCTCTCTCACAGGTCTTTTCTCTTTCTCTTTTATTTCCGACACGTGAGAAGCGGCTGCTGGCATGGAATTTTTTCCCGAAAAGTGTTCTCTCTTTGCTTTAGGAAGTTCTCAGAACACACTCGCTCCATGCGTGCTTCGCCGCCTGCCCGATTCCAGGGCAGTTGGGACAGTTCTCACGCTGTGCGGATCAGGAGGGCACTGGACACGGGGCGACCCGGCTTTAGGACTTGGCAGGGGATCTGCCCTGTGCCAAGCAGGAGTTGCATGAACTTACCTGCCCTCCCTCCACTCTCACTGCTGCCTCTACGGCTGCAGAAATAAAGGGCCACTTTTCCTGGCACTACGCAACTCTGACACTCGCTACAACTTTCATTTTAATGAATTCCCTTCTTACTTGCCCTTATTTGACCTGTTTGTGAGTTCTTTCCCGATCAGAGTCGAGAGCCCTCCCTCCCCCGCCCAGGCGCAGGAGAGACCTCCCCAGACAACACTACCCCACACTTGGCCCTGACATCTCTCTCCTCCAAGTCTCCTGCTGGCCCGGGAGTTGGTATTTTTAACCTGGAAAGCACACAGACAACTAGGGGGGTATTAGAGGCACGACTGGTGGCAAGTTTGGGTTCTGATGACACAAAACCAGAAGCAGCTACAGGGCAGTGAGTGATCTGGGCCGGTCAGGCAAGCTGCTCAGGTGGCCGCCCTGGACCCTGCCTGTGCCTGCTGGTCAGTGAGTTCCACACACATGCCACGTGCACGTGCATGTGGGGCTGGGGGTGTGTGACACAGGCTGCTCCAGATCAGAGGAGACAGAAGAACCAGCAGTGTCTGTTCTGTCCTGGGTCCCTCTCCTTTTGAGGAAAAAGCTCGTATGCAGTCACCCTTGTCCAGACATAGACTGGGTCAGTATTTAAGGGGCCAAGCACCACGTGATGTGTTTCAAAATTCCTTCTCATGTAAGCCCTCCCACGCCCCTGCAAGGTCCTCTGCTTTATAGAAGGGGAACAGACTCGAAAGGCTGAGCAACTTCCTCAACCAACAGCCCCCCTCAACTCCCCAGCTCACCCGGGTGATCAAAATTGAACTGGCCCTTCAGGGCTTTGGCCTTCTGCTCCGAAGTGAGGACACGGTAGAAGCTGTCCTGGCTCAGGATGACCACCTGCTTCTGACGATAGTCCACCTCATTCTGTCCCAGGAGCTGCACGATCTTAGCGCAGACAGATGACTGCAAGGAGAGAAGAGAAAACCAAGGAATAAAGCAAAGTCCAGAGTCACTGAGCTGACGCGCACACCCTAAATGAGGGCTGTGGGGAGCACCCAGAGGCCAGCACCTGCCTGTCGGATCAGAGGCGAAGCGAGGAGGATGCACCTGCCGAGAGGAGGTCTCTTCCTCCCCTCCCCTGACACAGCTCACGGCTTACTCTCAGGTATCTGCAGTGGAGGCAGTGGGCAGAAGAGAGTCACTTTGACCTCCTCTTACACGAAGCTTTTCCCGTAGCCATTAATGAAAGGTAACACCTATTTATTTTTTCCTACTTGTGCCCTGGTGTAAATATGAAAAAAAGGCAGCAGATGGTGTAAAAAGGGCACACTGCCGGCGTGCTGATGGGTCAAAGCGCCTCTGGGTCATGAAGCAACCATGTACCCAAGGACATCCCTCTACTGACAAAACCAGAAGCCACCCAGAGGTCAGCTGGTCCGCAGTAAGGCCAAGGCCATGGCTCTCTGCCTACTTCCGTTGGTTATGTTTTGCTCTAGTCCGTAGCCAGGGATTTATCACCCTCACGGTAGACCTGGTGGCCTTTTCACAGATGTGTGCCACCACTTATGGAGCTGGAGGTAAAAGTGAGCGGGCATATAGCAGAGCAAGAGGGTCTCCGTTTTAAGTTAAACCTCCATCTTGAGGCTTAAAGGTAAAAGGTAAAATTCCTAAAATGATTTTTAAGAAGAAATTACAAGTAAACCGTAAGCCAGCCATAAGGCCAACAATCGAACGACCATATCTTAAGCTAGAAGAACCCTCCTAAGGATCAGACACCAGTCCCTGTTTTTTTGCACAGAGAATCATGGCCTTGGGGGAGAAAGAGAAACTACACAAATTCTTTTGTGTCAACTAATCTTACAGAAACATCAAAAAGGGCAGCCCCTGATCCCATTTTGGGAAAGCCAGTGAAGTGACATCAGCTGACCATGAAGTGATGGTCCCAGAAGCTAAAAGACAGAGACAATATCGTGAAACAAATTCATCAATACCACTCCTCCCAAACCCTCAGCCTCAGAAGCCACCTTTATAAAGCCTTACGCACAACCCCCCCGAGGGGCTCGGCATTCCTCTTTCCTCTTGGCCTTCTTGTACGCAAGCTATCTCTAACCAACGAGTTCAGTGTTCATTTCTGTAACACTGAAGCCTGATCTTCTGGGGTCCAGCAGCAGTGACGCGGCACACAGACAGAGCCTACACACACCTGAAGCCACCTCGGGGTGTCCTAACTAAGAGTAGGGAAGCCAGTTCCAAATGAACTCACACCCACATGCTCTGTGTTGTGTTGTTAGTCATACGCATGCCCACCCGATACTGTGATTTATACTTAGAAATATATATTAGTACTTTGCTGGCACAGAGATCCTAAAACTCATGGAATTTCCAGTAAGGAGAGTCATAAAGGTGCCTTTTCTTATGTTAATGAGCTGACTTTTGGAAAGCACCCAGTGATGGGGGTGGTTGACAGGGGAACCAAAACAGATGGTTAGAGGGTGGGAAACGTCCAGTGCCATCTTGGTGACCTCTGGTAGAGATTGGGGCTGGAGGCTGAATCAATGCCAAAGGCCAATGGTTTAATTAATCTCGCCTGTGTAATGAAGCCTCAGTTACAGAAGGAGGGGCTCTGGAGGGCTTCTGGCTTGTGCGCCCCAAGAACACTGAAGCTCGGCACCTCTTCCTCAACACCTGGCCCTCTGCATCTCTTCCATTCTGGCTGTTCCTGAGTTGTATCCTATTATAATAAATCAGTAACCTAGTAACAAAATGTTTCTCACGTAATAAAATGTGAGCCATCTGAGCAAATGAATCAAACTCAAGTAAGGGGGTCATTGAAACCTCTAATCTGTAGCCAGTCGGTCAGAGGCACAGGTGACAATGTGGGCTTGTGGCTGGACTCTGAACTGGGGAGGCAGGGGAAAGAGGGTGGGGAAGGACTGTCTTTGCAGGACCGAGCCCTTCTCCTGTGGGATCTGACCTCAGCTCCAGGTAGACAACATCAGGGAAATGCTTGTTGGTGTGCGGGAGCCCCCACCCCTACACGGTGGAATTGGGTGCGGAATTGAAGATATTACCTCTTTTTTTCTCCATAACATATACTCTGTGTAAACAGAAATTAATCTTTTAAATTAATCTTTGTATAAAATGGAAAAAGAAAATGAGTTATTTGGTAAACGCAGTCCTTCGCTACCTCATTCTTTCAAAAGACTGAGTTTACCAAATAACTCATTTTCTTTTTCCATTTTATACAAAGATTAATTTAAAAAATAAGGATGTCTGTATTAAACAAACCCCAAGGCCGTAACCCATGTCTCCGTATGGAGCTGAAAAGGTACAGCGAGAGGTTTCCTGGGCTCTGCCTCAGGAGCCCTGCCACGGAACTTACTTCATCAGCTGGCTATAACAAGGAAACACCAGGAAACTTAAAAAAAGTTACAATTCTTAAAAAGCTGCATATTGGGTTTGCCAGAACATAAGGAGTGTTGAAGTCTCCTAGAATGAATGCATTGTATTCTATTTCTCCTTTTAATTCTGCTAGTATTTGTTTCACATATGTAGGTGCTCCTGTGTTGGGTGCATAGGTATTTATAATGGTTATATCTTCTTGTTGGATTGACCCACTTATCATTATGTAATGTCCTTCTTTATCTCTTGTGACTTTCTTTGATCTGAAGTCTATTTTGTCTGATACAAGTACTGCAACTCCTGCTTTTTTCTCCCTATTAGTTGCATGAAATATCTTTTTCCATCCCTTCACTTTTAGTCTGTGTATGTCTTTGGGTTTAAAGTGCGTCTCTTGTAGGCAGCATATAGATGGGTCTTGTTTTTTATCCATTCAGTGACTCTGTGTCTTTTGATTGGTGCATTCAGTCCATTTACATTTAGGGTGATTATGGGTAAGTATGTACTTATTGCCATTGCAGGCTTTAGATTCGTGGTTATCAAAGGTTCAGGGTTAACTTCCTTACTATCTAAGATTCTAACTTAATGCACCTAATATGCTATTACAAACAACCTAAAGGTTCTTTTTTTTTCTTCCTCTTTTTTCTTCCTCCTCCATTCTTTATATATTAGGTATCATATTCTGTACTCTTTGTCTATCCCTTGATTTACTTTGGAGACAGTTGTTTTAATTTTTGCATTTGCTTAGTAATTAGCTGTTCTACTTTTTTTACTGTTGTTTTATTACCTCTAGTGACAGCTATTAAACCTTAGGAACACTTCCATCTATAGCAGTCCCTCCAAAATACACTGTAGAGATGGTTTGTGGGACGTAAAATTCTCTCAGCTTTTGCTTATCTTTAAATTGTTTAATCCCTCCTTCAAATTTAAATGATAATCTTGCTGGATAAAGTATTCTTGGTTCAAGGCCCTTCTGCTTCATTCATTAAATACATCATGCCACTCCCTTCTGGCCTGTAAGGTTTCTGCTGAGAAGTCTGATGATAGCCTGATGGGCTTTCTTTTGTATGTGATCTTATTTCTCTCTCTGGATGCTTTTAATAGTCTGTCCTTATCCTTGATCTTTGCCATTTTAATTACTATATGTCTTGGTGTTGTCTTCCTTGGGCCCCTTGTGTTGAGTGATCTGTGCACCTCTATGGCCTGAGAGACTATCTCCTTCCCCAGATTGGGGAAGTTTTCAGCAATTACCTCCTCAAAGACACTTTCTATCCCTTTTTCTCTCTCTTCTTCTTCTGGTACCCCTATAATGCGAATATTGTTTTGTTTGGATTGGTCACACAGTTCTCTCAATATTCTTTCATTCTTAGAGATCCTTTTTTCTCTCTGTGCCTCAGCTTCTTTGTATTCCTCTTCTCTAGTTTCTATTTCATTTATTGTCTCCTCCACCGTATCCAATCTGCTTTTAATACCGTCCACTGTGCTCTTCAACGATTGGATCTCCGACCGGAATTCATTCCTGAGTTCCTGAATATCTTTCCATACTTCCATGAGCGTGTTAAAGATTTTTATTTTGAACTCCCTTCCAGGAAGAGTCATGAGGTTGATGTCATTTAAATCTTTCTCAGGAGTGGTATTAATAATTTTACTCTGAACCAGGTTCCTTTGGCGTTTAATATTTGTATATGGCACCCTCTAGTGCCCAGAAGCTCTACTCCTTGGAGCTGCTCAGCCTCTGAAGCAATATTGGGGGTCTCAGGGGAGTGGTATTGGTGCCTGGGGGGAGGAAAGAGCTGTTTCCTGCTTCCCGGCTGCTATGCCTGTCTCCACTGCCTGAACCAGTGGGCCGAGCACACAGGTATACGCCTCTATGCTTTGCGTTTGTAGTTGCTGTAGACAGATCTTCCCTCTGGCTGGCCTAACACCAGGGTAGGGTTTGCCAGTTTGTGAGCCAGGTGGGGCTGGCCAGGAGAAAGGCGCAGTAGGCTGCGTATCACGGAGGGAGTCCTTGGAGTTGTGTAGCCAGCCAGGGAGCTGGAGCACCTGAAGATCGTCTAAGGACGAAGATTTCTTTTTCCTCCTTAAATATGAGAGTCTATATGGCAAAGCTCCCAACCTGCTGGACAGAGTGCACCTGGACAATTTTGTCTACCTGTCCTTTCTCCCAAGCAGTAAGCTCTGTGCAGTCCTTGCCCCTTTAGCAGCCCTCTTGCTAAGGGCTTCCTTGTTAGGAAGTCTCTCAGACTGCCCACCTTTCTTTTGTCCCAGAGCAGCCAGATATGGATCCCTGTTTTCCACAAGCGGCTGGAATCTCAGTCTCTCCAGGAATTCTGCCTGTCTTAGCTTTCCAACCCCGTAATCACAAGAGTATCATGCAAGCACCATGAATTGTAGGTTTGTGCTCCCAGAGCAGATCTCTGGAGTTAGGTATTCAGCACTCCCAGGCCTCCACTCCCTCCCTGCTCAGTTTCTCTTCCTCCCACCAGTGAGCTGGGATTGGGGAAGGGCTTGGGTCTGCCGGGCCACGGCTTTGGTACGTTACCCTGTTCTGTGAGGTCTGCTCTTTTCTCCAGGTGTATGCAGTCTGGCACAGTCCTCTTCCCTGTTGCTCTTTCAGGAGTAGTTGTATTAATTATAGTTTTGTGTTATATGCGGTTTTAGGAGGAAGTCTGTGTCTCACCTCTCACGCCACCATCTTTAATCCCCTCTATGCCAGAAGATAAGGAAAACTGTTCATTGCTGTTCACTAGTCAATGCAAATTAAACCATTTTGCACAATTATCTCCTGATGTACAAAGTTGTGACACACAACCAAGTCCTTAACCTTTGCAGGAACAGTATTTTGACTCAACTGTTAATGATTTTACTTTTATAAAACATTTTTGCATGTTAACACAAGAAAGCATTTAAACTTACTTAGGATTTTTGGAACAGCAGATTTCTGCCACCAAAAAATAAGTCATAGGAAAGTATAAAACCTGTGCATGACTCAAACTAGATTCAAAAATGACAAAACAGAATCAGAGGCTCTGTACAGTTACAAACTATAAGTCTTTAAAGATGTGTGGGCCCATTATTTCCTCTTCTTAACTTCCATCTGGTTCTTACAGCCTAAGGCTATATATAGGAGATAAAATCTACACCTGTAGCTTTTACCTATAGGTAAAATTACTTCTAAAAATCCTAAGAGCAACACTGAAAATGGGGATTCACCGAGCCAGATGTGTATCATCTGTGTTATTCAAATCACGGTATTTAGTTAAAACCCATTAAAAATTGTAAAAACATGAATAGTATTCCTTCCACCCCCAAAAAACGGTATCAAGAGGTACACAATCATTTTCCCTTGACACAGGTACAACCAAGGACAAAACCTACATAATGGGTACCAGGGCCGTTAACACTGGGTTGATGAGCACACAGTAGGTGCAGTTCTAGAAAGTCAGTGCTCATCACGATTCTTTATCAAGGATCAGGTAGAGCCGTGTTGCTGGTCCACAGCTGCACGTCTCAACTCTGCGCTTTCAAGGATCTGGTTGGTGACCCTTCCGTCTAATAAACAAACCACCACCACCAATAATTACTAACATTTTAACTGATGTTTTATTTAGACCCCTGGCCAAGTGCACCATTATAACCACCTTTATAAGTCCCAAGTGCTATCCTACACAGATGTGGACACCGAGTTAAATGACCTGTCTACAATCCCATAATCCTGGTCCCTTTTTCCCTCAGCCTAAAGGTCAAAGTCCCAAGACAGAAGTTAGTCCTTTATCATGGAGATAAACATCACTGCCTGAACAAGCAAAAAACACCTGCCTGTAGTTTAATGTAGACTTTTCTAGTATTCTCTTCCTCCTGGAACTTGTTAAAAATGGCCCCTACAAAAAGAACTGTTGAATCAGGGCAGGAGGGACATAGGGGTTCATGATACTATTCCCTCTACTCATGTGCAGGCTGAATTTTCACACACCTGGGAGGAAGGAGCCCTACAGGAGCTCCACTCTGCCAAGGTGAGGGCCTTTTCCTTGTTTAACACCCTCCCTTTGTCTCCTTCCCTGTAATCCTTTTCCCTAATCCTGCTTTCTTCAACAGGATGAAAAAGAGCTGCAAGGTGTGCATTCCCTTAAGAAAGGAAATAAGTCATAGTGACTAGTTTGAGAAGGCAGGTGATAGTGAGTGTACAGAATGCTAAAAATGGGTAAGGGTGCAACTGCTGTAGTGGGCTAAGACTTAAAATAATTACAGTCACACAAAAGGCACACACTGTATGATTCCACTCTGATGAGGCATCGTGAGCAGACAGATTCAGGGACAGAGAGAATAGGATGGAGGTTGCCAGGGACTGGGGGAGGGGAACGGGAAGTTGTTTAATAGATTCAGTTTGTTGTCCGTGATGAAAGCGTCCTCAGCAGTGTGAATGCACTTAACACCACTGAAATACACACCTTAAAGGTGGTTAAGCGGTTCCATTTTATGCGATGTGTATATTAAAATTAAAAGCAATTATTATTATAACAAGAGCCCCTACTTAATGGGCAGTTTCTATCTAGTTGGGGCACTAGGCTCGGTAGTTTTAAATTATCTCATTTGCTTATTACTATATGATGGAAATTATGATTACACGCATACTCCTGAAGGCGAAGCCTGCGGTGAAGAGATGAAATGACCTGCCCAAGGCATCTGGCAGTGCAGCCAGGACCCCACCCCGAGGAGTCACCTCCAGAGCGCACCCTTATAAACAGGCAATGCCCCCTGGAACTGGAGCTAAGCTTAGTTTCACACAATGTCTCCTTATTTAGGGCAGTGTGTCTAGAGTAGATTCTGTCCCTGCTGCTTTTAGCACATTTCAAATAATTATTTTATTAAATAAAATACTTTGAAGTGGGGGTAATGGGGAATAAGCCAGTGAGGACAGTGGGTTGCTGTCTGAATACGAAGTTAAGACCAGGTCTATATGAGGTTATCTTTAGAAAAAAGACATTTAAAAATCTCATGAACTATCAGTAAAGGCAAATGACAATTTCTTCCCTCGTAGGGCATTTTGGAGACACCATCTCTCTTAATTCCACTACAACAAACCTTATTATCTTTTTTTTCCTAATGAGGGTTAGAGACTCAGTCAAATAATGGCTTGCTCTGGGTCACGGAGCTGAATCTCAAACTACATATCTTCTAACTCCTAAGGCACAATGCTCCCTCTGCCAGAACTGAAGTAGCCCTAGCAACAGCCCTCATATCCTCCACAAATACTCCACTTCCAGAAAACAATGATGCGGAAAGAAGGCAGGAAGGGAAATGTGTAGTAATATAATACTGTTTTGTGATTACATCAATAAAGTCCACACTTAGGTTAAATTTCATATAACTAAAGGCAGGCCAGAGATTTGTCTATCAAAAAGAAGCTACAAGTTCACACCTACACACACATGCACCTGTTCAAGGTATCTGGAACCTAAATCTGGATTAGGTTCAGGAAAATTAGCTGTTAGAAGCCACTAACTATGAGGAACAAGGAATTCTTTGTAATTATGACAACATCCCAACATTCGACTTCACAGTCAGGCTGGGCACCACATAGACATGCTGGCCTCCTTTCTCAGAGACACCTCCCATTCGGGAAGTCCCAGGAGAGGTCGATAGCTAAGCACCAGGCCCTTCCAGCTGGTAGTTCCCAGTGGGCCGGCTGATGAGCCCGCACAGTTCCTGTAGGTCTTACTAGTGGGTTTCAGTCCCGGGCAAATTCACTCTTGACTCGGTGAGACAGAAAAACGACAATGAAATGTTCTTGGGATGAAAGGGTTTATACCCAACTTTATTCCCACGGTGGCAGATCAAGCACTAGATCCCATCCACCCCGGGGCCAGTCTGCATGCAGCAGGCCGGTCTCTGCCTCTGGGCCCCTCTGCCCCCCGCTGCCGTCTCAGTGTCTGTCCTCGGCGCTGCCACTGCCCCAGCCTCTGCTCTCCTGCAGTCGTGCAGCCTAGAGCCCTGGGCAGAGCTCTTTATAGAGAGTCAATAACAACGTATTGCCCACACGTGCGCAGTGGGCAAGGCGACCAGGGCCAGGTGAGAATCCTGGCCATAGGAACTTTCATTTTCTCTACAGCATAGTGTTGTATAGCCACTATGGTTCTCACAGAGGAGGGGACTCAGACAGCCTAGACACCATCTTGCTGGGCCATTTCTAGCGTGTGACTTCCAGAGCCAATCCTCAAGATCCTCTTCCCCGGCTCCGATACTGCTGAATGAGTGAAACAAAACAGACAGGGCAGCTGAGTTCAGTGACCCGTCTGTTAAGAACCCTCTCTCCCAACTTAACTGCTGAGCGCCCGGGTGGAGGCTGAGCCGGACAGCTAAGAGAACCTCACTCAGGCCTCAGGCTGCATGCGTCCCCAGGGGTGGGCTGGGATTTCTCACAGGCAACCTTACAGAAACGTACAGGGTAAGATCATGCTCTCCACCACTTCACAGTCCCATCAAGTCACCTGAGTGAGCAGCTTCGGATAGAGGGAGAGCTGTTCAGAAGGATGGCAAACTGGCAACCCACAGCCAGGGCTTAAAATAGGCTGCCAGCTCCAGGCGAGGCGATGGACTCGCCGCTGGCTCCCACCATCAGAAGGGGTTGTGTGTTGTCAGTACACCAGCCCTGAGCTCGCCACCCCCAGCTTACAGGGCAGGAAGGCCGGACGCTTAGCGTCTTCAGGCAGGAAGGCCCCGACTAGTGCCCTCGCTCTGGGGCTGTAGTCAAGTCCCCTGCGTTACTCCCAACAGCAGCTTCCCCTGCCACTATCATTAAGAACCACGACATTAACTCCTAGCATCCAGCACAGCACCCAGACATCACATCACCCCTCTAGGGGCAGGGGTTGCTCCCCACACAGCTCGTTTATAGGCATGAGAAACCATAGCACTAGTCATTTCCCCGTCAGAACAAAGCTCAAATCAGCGGTTCAATTCCTACCAAACTGATCCACCGGGAAGCAGTCTTAGGGAGGTGCGGCTCGGTGCTTCCCTTGGAATATCTGCAAGGCCATCATTGGCCTCGTGAATGGTCCCAGAACCCCTGCATCACTAAGTGGGTCCTCTTAGCCGTGTATACTCACCACCTTCTCTCTCCACACACACACATGGAAATGAATGAATGAATGAATGAATGAGGTCTAAATCAAAACCTCACTAAATTACTATATAAAAAAGACGTCTTAGCTTATCAAAAGGCAGCCACAGGTCAACCCAACGACCTACAGCTCCTGGAGCACAGGGACCAACTGCGACTCAGTGTTTACTCCCAGAGCCTGGCAGGACTTAGCATCTGGGAGGCTCACTCCCATGTATGTGAAGGTTACCACAGGAAATGCTTGGATTCATCCAGCAGTCCCCTTATTTCTTCTGCACATTCTTACTATCAGCCTTGACTCCATCCAAAAGTACACAACACACTCAGGCAGAAATAGCTAGGCATGTACCCAAATCTTAGTCCCTGAGTTTCAGCTGGGCACATGACTACATTTCCCAGCTCCCTGGCAGCCCTTTGTGCCTGTGGTTCTGGCCAATTCGATAAGAAGTGTGAAGTGGGAGCATCCTGGAATCTCCTCAGAGAGTGAGGGTCCCCTCTTGACTCTATTTGTTGGCTGGAATGAAGACTTGATGGCTGGAGCTCAAGCAGCCACTATGCAGCACCGGTATCATGTTAACTATGGGTAGTGGCGCAGCTAAATAAAGGTGCCCCAGACTCAAATGACTGAGAGATGAATGACAGTGAGGTTTTAAACAATTCTCTTGTTTTTTATTTGAGGTTTTCTTGTCACTTTTAATGGAAACGACTCTAATACTGATGTCAATATCACATACATAGTATACCTCAGTGAAATGTTCTCTTGAAAGATGGAGAGTAATCCTCATGCCCTGGGCCAAGAGAGTGCCTTATTCACCACGGGTACCCCAAGTCCTCATCAGCCAAGTCATTTTCGTGTGACTTTTTAAAAAGGTGGAGTAAGGAGAAGTATTTGTCTGCATCAATGTCCCAGACCACTGGGCACCCTCTCCGCCACCCTCTGTATCTACCACTATGCGTCAGAGCAGAATTCAACATCCTCCCCACTTTTCAGCACCTTGAGGAAGTGTACCACAGGAGGGGGAAACCCAGAATATTATAAATAGAACTAGACAAAAATCCCCCATAATGCAAGCTCTCGGTTTGAATTCCCGGTCCATCTGCCGCTGCTGGAAAGGTAGGCCAACCCAGGAAAAACCCAGGAATTAGACTGTATGAGAATAATTCTGGTTGATCAATCAGCAACATAAACCTGCTCCCAGGACCTTTCAGTGACGTGTCAATCTCCTTAAGCTTAATTTCTAGGAAAAACATTTTAAAACTCACTCCTGGGTTTGTAATTGTATGTGTTTGGTGCTGTTCTCTTTAGAGTTCGAAGCACTTATTGGGGAAACCCTCTCAAAGAGTGCTTCCTCATGAAATCAAACTGGTTTAGGGTCAACTGAGAGATAATGAATGACACCAACACAGAGAACACCCCACATGCCAGGAAGTGTTCTAAGGACTTTACATATACCACTTTATTTAATCCTCAAACCAGCCCTGTTGGGTGAGTGTTATTATCCCCATTTTACAAAGCAGGAAAAGGGCACAGAGAGGCAGGCTAGGTGACTTGGCCCAAGATCACACAGCTAGAAAGCAGCAGAGCAGGTCTTCAAATTCAGGCCAGCTGGCTTCAGGACACATGCTCTTAACCACAAACACTGCCCGCCACCCCGTCCAGAACCTCTTCTCTTCCCAGGCACCATGATGAGCCTACAAACACAGGTGTAGGGCCGACAATGCATATACAGGAGCTGCCGGGAGCAGAGTATTCCCGGCAAGGCTCTGCAGGTCACTCCCTGCAGGCTCTGTAAAGCACAGGTTTGGTGTGCTTTCCTTAGAAGTTAATTTTCCTGATGAATATTTTACTAGGAAAAGTGGCTCATGAGACAAGTCACTCCTGATCCCCGTAATTCACGCTTCGGTAGAGAAGGGCATCTAAGCACAGGCTACCAGGGCTGGGACAACAGCTCTGCGACACAGGTGAGCCTGTGCAGGTGTCTGGAGCAGAAATGAGCAAACTCTGTAAAACCTCACCACGTGAAAACAGAGGCACTCACACTGGCTGGGGTGTTCGGAGCTGAGAAACCCTTTTAGAAAGCAGTTCAGAGCAGGAACCACCATGTTGCTACACTCTTATCAATGCAAACTTACAATAAGACCAAAGGTTACAGGAATATAAATGAACCTGTATGCAGAGAAGAGAATATAAACTGGTGAACCGGTACCTACGCTGTGCCTGTAGCCATGTAAAAGGTATGAGGAAACGTGGGGACAATGTGGAAGGCAAATTGATAAAAAATGAAGTTGCTGTAGTTCTTCCACATCATAGTAAACCAAAAGGGGGGGAGTACTCCTTATGTGAAGCCGAGTTCAAGTCTCATCGGAGGTTGCTTGGCAGCTGCCGCCGAGGCAACAGTCAGGCAAGACGCCGCAGGGCTCCTCACCACTGGGTCAAAATCACTCAGTACAAAGCAATGATTTCAGCCTCTTCCTGCCGATTCGGAGCCTGCATATGGCATTTGTGGGCACTTCGTGTATTCCCCACAGGACAAACACAAAAGCCAGCACACACACGAACGCCTCCAGACTTAACTGCAAGCTCTGATGAATGTGCTGCCAGGAAAGCCCTCTCTGCAAGGTGGAAGCAGGAGTCGTGCTGGAGCGTGAATTCCTGCCGCCTCGTGGTGAGTGAAGTGTGGTCTCTTTCCTTCCCCTTGACTTGAGGGTCTGGAGGCCCGCCGAGATGGTCAGACCCAGCAGACCGAGCCCCTCGTCCGGGGACAAGGTGAGGACGCCTTTGGACGAGGCATACCAAACCCGCCCATTTGCTGTACCTGCTTACTGAGCAAGGGTAATACGTGCAGTATTCCAGAATGATGGCCCAGGACTCAAAGTCCTTCTGCTGGAGAGACACAAAAACAAAGCTGGCTTTCCCCATTTTTAAAAACCGAATGGCTAAAGGAGAACCCAGTGAGCCTACGGGCCCCTCTGCTGAATCTTTCCAAACTGAAGGCCACTCGTGGCTCAACGTGTACCGTGGACAGAGCACAATCCAGTGTATTTGAGTTCACTCTGCCTTTCCGGTAATCCTTATCCAAACTGTGGAATACCAGAAGTCAGACTATCTGGTTTTCAAAAGATTTTAATTTCCCTCTTTAGAGCTTCCCCTGCACCATTCTTAACTACAGAGCTACAGGGGAGGAAACGGAAGGCATGTGCCAAACATCCAGTTCCCCTCCTTTTTGAAAGTCTCTTTGACTGTCTTTGAAATCTCCACTGGTTTCAAGGGGTCCAAATCCTCCACTGGCGGACAGTTCCTTCAAGTTGTCCCTTCCAGATTTTGATGGGTTCATCATTCATCAACCGCCTCCTAGGCCCCCAAACTCCTCTGCAATAAAATAAACAGGAGAACCCCAAAAGCTACGCAGACCATAAAGGTTGGTGACTTTTACCACATTGGAAGTCATAAATTATTAGGGCTAACCTAATGTTGGCAAATAAGGGGAATTCAAGTAAATCCGCTTTGGGGAGGATGATTTTCTTTTACTATTTGTGGAACTGAAGTTACTCTCAGTAAACACAGGCCAAACTTTTGTTTTAGAACCACAAAAATATGTCTGATTGACTTGACAAAGCATGAATGCAATTCAGTGGAGGAAGGATCACCTTTCCCACGAATGGGGCTGGAGCAACTGGACATCTACAAGCAAACAATGAACCGTCACTGAAACATCACACCTTCTATAAAAATTAACTCAAAATGGACCACAGACTTATATAAAACACAAACTATAAAACTTAGGAAAAAAATTATAAAAGAAAGCACTCTGGACCTGGTCTTAGCAAAGATTTCTTAGACTTGATACCAAAAGCAAGATTCATAAAAGGGAAAGCTAATAAACTGAATTTTATCAGAAGTAAAACTTGCTTTTTGTGAAACACTCGCTCTGATGAGGAAGAAAAAACAAGCTTCGGACAGGGAAAAAATACTTGCATATCCAACAAATGATTAGTATATGGAATGTATACAGAATTCTCAAAACTCAACAGTAAAAAAAAAAAGACAACAGCAACCCAATTAGAACATGGGCAAAAGATACCAGGAGAGAGGCATTTCACCCAAGATGGTATACAGATGGCAAATAAGCATAAGAAAAGATGTTCAACATCATTAGTCAGTAGGAAAATGCAAATTAAAACCAGGATGCCATGTCACTACATGCCTATCAAAATAGATAAAATTTAAAAACAGTGACAACACCAAATGCTGGTGATGACGGGAAGAAAATGTATCATTCATACACGGCTGGTAGCAATGTAAATAGTTCATCTACTCGAGAGAGCAGTTGGGCACTTTCTTATAAAACTAAACATGCAACTACTACATGATGCCACAATTGTACTCCTGGGTATTTATCCCAGAGAAATGTTAATGTGTTCACACAGAAACACAGACACAAATGGTCCCAGAAGCTTTATTCACCACAGCCCCCAGCCGGAAACCACCCAGATGTTCTTCAATGCGCAAATGGTTAAACCACTTGTGGTGCATGCATGCCATGGAACATGACAATTGTTATGGATCTCCAGAGAATCAGGCTAAGGGGAACAAAGGCCATCCCAAAAGGTTACATGCCATTCCATTTCTAGAACATTCTAGAAGTAACAAAAGTGCAGAAATGGAGAACAAGTTAGTGGTTGGAAGGGACTAGGGGCAAAGGGGGGTGACAGTGCTGAGGAAGGCAGGGGTCAGTAAAGGGTAACCAGAGGAAGGAACCTGTGGTGATAGAGATGCTCTGTACCTTCATACCAAAGCCAACACCCTGGCTGTGTTTTGTAAGACATTACCACCAAGGAGACCGAGTACGGGACACATGGAAGCTCTCTGTATTACTTCTTAGAACTGTTACATGACTCTCTACAGTGATCTCAAAATAAAACTTATCTTTAAAAAAATAAGATTAATGACCATCCTTCTGCAGCATCTTTTCTATATACCAGAAATTCAACCTTTCACCTTTCAAAATTTTTTTTCCCACACAAACCACTATTAACTAATAATCAACTGGTATGGAGTGAATGTATTTTGTACAGGTGACACATAGGAATTTGGGGGGGGGACCAAAAGAACAGACCGTCGTGGGTTGGACTGTGGCCTCCAAAAGGGTATGACTATGGCCCACCCCCTGCAACCTCAGAAGGTGGCCTTATTTGGAATAAAGGTCTTTGCAGATGCAAGGAAGGTTAAGGATCTCAAGATAAGACCATCCTGGGTCAGGGTGGGCCCTAACCCAAAGACAACTGTCTTATGTAGACCAGAAAAGGAGAAAACAGACACAGAAGGAAATGCCATGCGAAGAGAGGCAGAGAATGCGGTGAAGCATCTAATAGCCAAGGGACTCCAGCAGGAGCCAGAAGACGCACACCTCGCTCAGAGCCTCAGAAAGGAGCCCCCACCGGGGAATGCCTAGATGTTGGACTTCGTGTCTCCAGAGTTGTAAGAGAGTGACTTTCTGTTGTTTCAAGCCACCAAGTTACTGCAGCCCCAGGAACCTAATATACCTGTTATTTTTTAATGGCTGGGATTAATTTCCCTCTTTTTTTTTAATCACAGAGGCTGGGAGCACCATCAACTTCTATTTGTGTATACTCCTGGACACATTTTTTTTTCTTTTTTTCAGAGGCTATATGCCATAAGGATGTTTCATTTCATTTTATAATCACTTCCTGCAGAATTTTTCCTGGTGTTTCTGTTTGTTCTAGTAGTAAACTATTATTAACTGGCATTATCCGAGTGTCTGCCTCATCAAATATCCTGGTTAATAATTCTCATATGTGCTAAACAGACTCCACCAACTTGGAAGGACTTCAGCCATACTCAAAACCACACTGAGCCCCTGGACTTAAATCCACTGTTGCCTTGGTAACTAAGAAGTCGCTTCAGATCCAGCAATATACTTCGGGGGTCTTCAAAATGAGTAGCAAATTACTAGGCTGCAGATGTGTGAAAGTGCCATTTAGGAGAGCTTCTGTGTTTGACAGAAACACCCAATAAACTTCTGGGCAAGATAGATTAAAAAAAAAAAAAGTAAAATGGACAAGAACTACCTACTTACTACAAAGTTCTAGAAGGCGAAAATTGGGCCTTTTAGAACCAGGCTGGGCATGTAGGCGCTGGCTTGATTTCTGACTTCACCACACCCACTCCAGTTACATCTCAGGCAGCTCCATCTCCTGGACTATTACTGTTCTTATTGAAGCTGGGGGGAATGATATCCACTCCACAAACTGGCCAGAAGGGCTAATGGGCTAATGTACATAAAACAGTGGCTCACTGTTCAATAAAACACTGTTCTAAAAAAGTTATCTTCTCTAAGACCCCTCAAATTTTCATTTATACACATATTTCCTGGAGACTTTTTATTTTGTAACTCAGATGAAGACATCATCACAATTCATGCCCATATGTTTTATTTTCTTCACAACTATAAAATTGTACAAAACTACACTTTCTCTCTGGCTCAGAATTGTGTGATTGGTCCCAGCTTCATTATTAAATCTTGATTATCTAAAAGCTGAGCTGAAATTCTGGGGTTTATTTATTGTTTTTACATTTCTTAGCTTGGTTTTTCTACTCATTTACCTCCATTATCTTTCTAAGGTAGTTACGACTTTTAAGAGTCAGTCCAATCCCTACCAATGTGGTACAAAACTTAAGAGACAACAAAACAGCAGAGTACATAGTCCGTCTCCTTCCCACTCCACATCCCAGCCGCTGTCCCCATGCACATCCCTTCAGAGGCCCTCACCGCACACAAAAAGGACAGGAACACAGACACAATGTTGTCTGTACCTTCATTCACTCATGTATTTTGAAGATTATCCCATCAGTACATTTAAGACCACCTCCTTTTTAAGAGCTTCATAGAATTCCACTGTATGAAGGGATTGATGGGCTTATAAGTGTTCCCAACTTCCAAAAGCAGCTTTATGTATGGGCATATGCATATTATCTGCAGGATACATTTCTAGGAGTGGATTTGCTAGGTCAAGGAACCTGCACTTTTTAAAAAATTTAATTCTATTTATCATTTTTTTTTTAAATTCAGGTATCACTGATAAACAATCTTATGCTCAGGTTTCACATGAGCAACATTGTGGTTACTACCTTCCCCCTATTATCAAATCCCCGCCACATACCCCATTACAGTCACTGTCCATCAGCGTAGTAAGATGCTACAGAGTCACTACTTGTCTTCTCTGTGTTATACTGCCTTTCCCATGCCCCCCCTCCATATTATGTGTGCTAATCGTAATGCCCCTTAATCCTCTTATCCCTCCCTTCCCACCCACCCTCTCCAGTCCCTTTCCCTTTGGTAACTGTCAGTCCATTCTTGGGTTCTGTGAGTCTGCTGCTGTTTGGTTCCTTCAGTTTTTGCTTTGTTGTTATACTCCACAGATGAGTGAAATCATTTGGTACTTGTCTTTCTCCGTCTGGCTTATTTCATTGAGTATAATACCCTCTAGCTCCATTCATGTTGTTGCAAATGGTAGGATTTGTTTTCTTCTTATGGCTGAATAATATTCCATTGTGTATATGTATCACATCTTCTTTATCCATTCATCTACTGATGGACCCTTAGGTTACTTCCATGTCTTGGCTATTGTAAATAGTGCTGTGATAAGCATAGGGGTGCATCTGTCTTTTTGAATCTGTGATCTTGTTTTCTTTGGGTAAATTCCTAGGAGTGGGATTCCTGGGTCAAATGGTATTTCTATTTTTAATTTTTTGAGGAACCTCCATACTGCTTTCCACAATGGTTGAACTAATTTACATTCCCTCCAGCAGTGTAGGAGGGTTCCCCTTTCTCCACATCCTCAACAGCATTTGTTGTTTGTCTTTTGGATGTTGGCTAGGGAATCTGCACTTTTTAAATCTCCATACATAAGCCTGGATGGCCCCACCATCAATGACTGACATGTACCTACCGTCCCAAACTCTTAATGAGAGCAAACAATGCTATCTACCTGATTTATCCTTCTCTTTTAAGTGAGGATACACATCTTTTATAGTCTAAAAGCCTCTGTTTCTTTTTCTGAAACTTCTCTGTTGACATCCTATCTTCACTTGTTATTGGTCTTTTCTTATTGATCTACAAAAACTCTTTACATACAGGAAAACTGGCTATTTCTCATTTGTATCACAATGATTCTTTCCAATGGACTCTCTCTTTACTTTAGACTGATGTTTCCTGAAGAAAAATGTTATGTCGATTAAGAGATTAATTTTGTTAATTAATATCACATTACATTTAGAAAGGACTTCCTCACACAGAAATTTGTAATAAATTCCCTAAGTTTGCGTCCCCTCACACCCTTGGCCTTCAACTCCCAAGATCCAGACCAGATCAAAGGAGGACCACAAGAGGGCTCTGATCCAGGAACTCCCCAAACCCTGCCCCTACTACGTACAGGCCAGACACCCAGGGAGCAGAGGGCAGACAACCAAGCAGAAGTGAGCTCTAATGAAGTGGGCTGAATGAACTTCCTGTGCACATACAAAGACAGAAAAACCTGCAGCTGCATCCCTCTGGAATTCATCCTGAAAGAGTCACTGGATCTGCTTTCAACCCTCCGGCCCACAGCTGCACACACACCAAGTAATCAGGCCTGTGGCACTGCTTTAACAGCGGAAATCTGCCCCAAGTGTGGAGTACATCACAGATGAAGCCATTTGTAGTTATCTTTCTTTAAAACGCAAGTATATTTTCTCACCCTTGAAGGGCATTCTGCTAAGAGTGTGAATCCTGTTTCTCCCTACCAAGACAACTAACTAAAAGAATCCTGCACATGCCCACCCAGAACACCTCGAACTAAAGACCGGTGAGGAATTTCAGCCCGAGAAGCCTTCTCTAAGTAATACATACATAATGGAAGACGGGACATTAAGTCTGTCTTATTTTAAATACCATGTGCTTCTAATCTTACCCTGATAACCTCCTTTTCCTTCCCCCCACCTCACTTGAAAGGCCTCCTGCAGATTCTGGGCAATGGTACACAGAAAGCTCCCTCAGCGAAGCTTCCTGGGGTGACCTGTCTCTCCAAGACAAGGGTCTGCTGACGGATGGATGGGTAAACAAAATGTGGAGTGAGAGGCGTGAATCTCTTCCTCCTGTGTCATCCAAACAGAGCCTTCCTGGCAGAGTCCATGGTTCAGTAATTCCTGTGAGTTACAGAAGTCTATGCCTTCTCTCAGACATTAAAATTATCTTTTAATAGAGCATATTCAGAAAACTGGGTATCCACAGGCAAAAAAAAAAAAAAAAATTAACTCTTAAGTGGATCAAAGGCCTAAACCTAGAGCTGAAACTTTAAAACTTTTAGAAGAAAACGTAGGAGGAAAGCATTATGATATTGGATTTGGCAATGAATTCTTTGATATACACCAAAACTACACACAAAAAAATAAGACAGACGTCATCAAAAGTAAGAAAAACTCTTATGCATCAAAGTACATTATCCACAGAGTAAATCTGCAACCTTAAGGAATGGGAGGAAATAGTTGCAAATCTCTTATTGGATAAGGGATTGGTATCCAAGATACATAAAGAACTCCTACAACTTAACAAAACCCTACAGAAAACAATAGGGTTAGCAAGGATGTGGAGAAACTGGAACCCTGTGCATTGCTGACAGGCATGCAAAAATGTACAGGGAAACAGTACAGCAATTCCTCAAAAAATCAGAATTACCATGGGCCCCAGCAACCCCACTTCTAGGTATATCCCCAAAGGACTGAAAGCAGAGAACAGGTATCTGCACACCTGTGTTCACAGCTGCATTATTCACAATGGCCAAAAGGCGGAAGTAACCCAAGTGTCCACTGACAGATGAATGGATAAATAAAATGTGGCATATACACACAATGGAGTATCTATTCACCCTTGAAAGGAAGGAAATTCTGACGCATGCTATAACATGGATGAACCTTGAGGTAATTCCTCAAGGAACGAAGCCAAATGAAAAGTGCCGATCACACAAAGACAAATACCGTAGGGTTCCGCTTATCTGAGGTCCCCAGAGCCGTCAAATTCAAGAGACATAAAGGGGAAGGGTGGTTGCCAGGGGCTGGGGGCAGAGGGAGACGCGGAGTTACCACTGAACAAGCACAGAGTTAGCTTTCTTTTAAACGGTCTGGAGATGAGTTGGGGGGGGGTGTTGGCTGGATGGCAGTGTGAGTGTACTTGGTGGCACAGACCAGACTGGACACTTAAAAATGGTTCAAATGGTGAATTTTATGTTAAGTATATGTTAACCACAATAAAAAGCCTGATTTTTATTACTACTCTCCTCTCTGCCACTAAGATACATAAACCAAGGGCAAGGACCTTCCTTCTCTCGCTGTTTGTATGCCCGCCTGGTGCCAAGCCCTGAACTTCAGTCCCATCTCTCAGGTGGAGGCTCTAAAGCCAGGACGTCCTTCAGGTAGAGGGTCAGAGCACTTGCAACAGAGCCCCTGAAATGATGGGGGGCACTTGGCGAGGAGGAAGAGACCTTGTCATATAACCCCTTGCTCAGCCAATTCCCTCACAAACACTCAATACACGAAGATGAATCGCTTGCATTGCCAGTTAGCAGCTTGGAGCCACGCACTCGCTTCCTAGTATCACTGAGAGCACAGAACATACTGTCGAGACCCGGGGCTGACTGCCCCTTCCAGGAACGCTTCAAAGCTGCTCCCTTCTGAAAGGACTCTCACTGCCAGCCTCTCCTTGTCTTCACCTCCCTGTACTGGCCGACCACTCAAGTTTTCAGGAGCCCTTCCTCAGTTTCCATGCATACACCAAAGAAGTGTTAAAAAAGCCCAGGTTAGGGAAGGAAAAGGTCTTGCTGCTAAGCAGGTGGGAAGTATCAGGCTCGGTCCCACACCTTCACGGAATCAGGGGTCCTGGCGTGAGTCCTGTCAGTGCTGAGGGAGGTGAGGCTGTTAGGAGTGCTTGGAATCAGTTTCGAGGGCTGCGGTTCCCCCAGCTTTCTCCTGGGCTCCTTCCCTGGACCAGAAGCCCGCTTCCTTCACATCACCTTCGCCGCCTCCCTGGGGCTGAGCTGTCTGAGAGCTCTGAAGAGCTACCCGCTGAGATGAAATGGACAGTCAGCGGCTCACTTTGTCTCATGGGGGGAGAAGTTTAAAAAGGCAATATAATAGGTCTGTCTTTTTGCACGAAAAACCATACAGAATAGATAAATAGGGGTGAGTGAGAAAGAACACCGATTCCCCCACCCCCCACCCCCTGCAAAAACAGCAAGAGCAAAAACTCTTAGGAACACCAGTCTTTCTAGCTTTTCCTACGGCTTCTCTCCCTGCAGCACACACTGTGCCTGCTGGGGGAGTCTCCCTGCAGGGCCCCCCAGCAACCCTGGGAAACCACCCAGAGTACTGCCACCGCAAACACCGAGGACTTGGCGCGCCAACTTAGCCAGAGCACAAAAAGTGTTCATGTCTTCAACCTTTTAATCAGCAATCCAGCTTCTAGGAATTTATCCAAAGGAAACAGAGGAACAAAAAAATGTGTGAAGGTGTCCATCACTGAAAAAAACTGATGCAAACCTACACAGTCAACAATAATTGGAGTGGCATTTGTTAAAAGTCAATCTCGGTGCACTGCATAGAAAGCGTCACACAGCTACCAAGTCACGTTTGCATACACCAAATGATAAGACTCAAGCAGACAGAGGTCCAACCCCCAACCCCATACACAAGATACTGATACCCATAAAAATAATAAAACGGCATTTGTTTCTGAAAGGTTATCTTTAAAAATCAGCCTGACAATCCTTAACAATGACGGCTGGGAGGAGAAGCTGTGCACCCGGTGAGGTCTGCACCCCATTTCACTGGGGCAGTGCTCGGATGGAGATGGAGACACCTCTGGGGTCTCCTGTTCTCATGTGGCGCCCATCACAAATACCATGCATCTGACCATCACAAATACCAGAGAAATGCAGCAGCGCAAGTGGCAGATCGAGGACCCGGCTGGATATGTGGGGTCACTTCTCTGGTTGTTGAAAAAATAAGCCAGGAACTATTAGAAAATAAATGACAGGACTTTTTAGAACATATGAAAGGTGACTGCTGTATTTAAGAAAAACATATGTAATTGACATATACTGTTCATGCCTTCGATAGATATTCCAGACCACTTAGTCTTCATCATCACAGACCAAACCAGTTTGCAGACCAACACCAGGGGGTCTCTGTGGCTCCACGAATATTCTGCATTTCCAGAACACCACTTGAGGCTGTTCAACTCAATCAGACCAAGGCCAATTTCCAAACTAATTTTAAGTCTGCTTTTTTAGCCTCTGGTTCCAGTGAGGACTCCCCTTTAACCCACGGAAGGCTCTGGCTTGAAAAGAATGTTTCCTTTTTTACAAAATACCTGCACGTGGTCCCCAACTTAGAAACACATTACCATCCAACGGATTGCTGGCTGTGCACAAACGGGAACACTTTTTCCCACAAACAAGCGAGGGTTAGGTTCCTAGCCCAGCTTCTGGTGTCAACTAAACCCATATTGCTGGTGAAATACTGAGATCCATTCACAAGATAGAGACAACAGTGCTGCAATCCTAAAATTTAAGTATGTTCTTAAAAAGAACACCACTATAGTAAGTAGGTAAATGCTGGGGCTGGGGGATATGGAAAGACCTGCATTTCTGAAGCTTTTTTCTTTATGCCTCTCACAGAAAATGGCAAGTACGACTTGTTCTCCAACAACTGCCCACCTCCCTCTGGACTTCTCTACTGCAAACCTCTCTGCCCCACATGGGTCTTCTGCGTGTCCCAGAGATAAGCCCTCATGTGCATGAACCTCCCTTAGCAACCTGCAGAGCAGATCTCTAGCACACCTGGGGGCCAGGTACAGAAGACAGTGCCCTCCAAATGGGCATCCCAACAGCTGTATACATTCCCTTTCTCGGGGCCCAAAGGCTCATCCATAATTATATGTTTCCCATATTCCAGATCTGGCTGGGGGCAGTTGAGAGCCAGGCAGTAAAAATTATCTCTAAGTAGCCCAAGGCCTAGCAAGGTCCCTGATTTAAACAAAACTTTGCTTTTTCGACACAGGGAGTACCTCAATTGGAGGTGATTACTCTTTATTTTTACAGACAAATCTCAGAAGCTTCTCTCCAGACTTGAAGCAAAAGGGAAGATAACTAGTGATTTGTTGACTGCCTCTGTGTGGCGCTACTTTATTCTCATTTAAGGGTTGAAGTGTCTTGCCAAGGCCACTCAGCAAAGATGCGGGACCTGTGAGCTGAAAGTAAGCTCCCCCTGGCTGGCTCTGAAGTTGGGGAGGCAGGGTCACTGCCAGCAGCCAGCAGCCCCCAGACTGGAGCATTAACAGAATAAAAAAAATCAAAACTGATGTCAGTCTGAGACTGACTTTCCACTCAGTCAGTGCTCCTCACAGAAACAAAGGGTGCATGGAATAATTTTCATCATTTCTCTCTACACTAAAGGTTTCCCAAGGGCAGGGACTGAACAGGGGCTATCTGAATCATGCTAGCCTTGCGGTGCCAGGGGGATAGAGTCTTTCTGGACCTCAGACTTCACAGCCACTTCCATACCCCGTTACCAGATGGATCAAGGCTCTGAGCAGTGGTGATGTGGCCGGACGACAGCCCTCCGGATGTGCGGATGTGGAGGCAGCCCCGTCCTGGCCTCGGCTGCCTCGCCAAGGGCAACTCCGTGAGGGTTTGCAAGGCAGGAGGGAGCGCGCGGACTAGTGGAGTCCAGGACTTCATCATCTGAGACCACTCCCAGGGAAGGGAAGACAGAACAAGAGATGGTGCATGGGAGACTGATGGGTGTCTTAGTCAGACTAGGTGTCTTCAGTAGTGTTTTCATTCAAGTACGTCGTGGGGATTTCTATCAGAGCTGATAAGAGGACTTGTACGACTTTCTTCTCAGTAAGCAAGGATCTTCCAGTGGGAGCCATTAAAGAATAAATGATGACGGCCTCCGCTGCAACTCCTTCTAGGCCACCCAATACTTATCAGTTCGTTTACAGAAAATGTAACAAAATGTATGGAAATTATAGAAGTAGTATGTCTTGGTGCACAGTGCACTGGAGGCAGGAGAGCACATGGTGAAGAGCAACAGGCTTGAGTCGCGCAGCTCTGCACTGGAGCTCAGATGTGGCTGGGTGGGTGGTCCTGAGTAAAAAGGGGCTGACTCCTCAGCCATGAAGGCCAGGTAGGGGATACCTATCTTATCGGCATGTAGTGAGCACTCAATAAAACAGAGATGACTTGCTTTACTGCTGCTAAGACATAAATTATATTAGACAAGTTGCTTCCTTTCTTTCTCTTCCTTTTTTCAAAACAAAAAAAGCAGTTTCAAGCACTCCTCGTGCCTGATAAAATACTGGGCACTTAAGGAAAATCATGCAGACTGAGTCCCTACACTGCTGGAGCTTATCACCACAATCCCAAGGACATTAACAAACAGAGGGGTGGGAGAAAACAGCCATCAGATAAGATCCAGAAGGTATAAACATCCTGCATGATTGCAGGGAGGTGCGCTCGAGTCCTCGGGTCATAGTTCCCCCTCCTTTCAACAACAATGGGAAAACCTTCACAGAGCTCAGGAGTGGTGGAATGTAGCCACCCCGAGGTAGGTGGGGAAGAACCACTAAGAAGTTGATCCTAAAAGGCAGGTGGTCAACACAGCCTGCAAACAGACACGGGACGGAGGGTGGACACCCGAGCCCACAGCGGTGCCGCGGATGCCTGTGGAGTGCAGGCTGGGGTGCGGGGCTCCCCGGGGAGAGGAGGGTCTGTACCCCAGCAACCAAGAAGGGACGTGAGTCTGTTCAAAGCTGTGAGCCATCAACACCTGGCCCAGGCCACAGCCCACGGAGCGCGGCCCGGCTGCCCCCACGGCCTGAGTGTGGGCGGGTGCTGTGGGGGAATGGGGCCTGCCTCCTAGGCAGGGCAGGGCAGGGCTCCACAGTGAAGGTGAGGGACCCTCTCCTGGATCTGAGTTCTGAAAGGGACCACCACTCTCCATCCAGGTGCTCCTGTGACAAGGAACAGTTAAGGTCTGAAATGCAGGGGAAGGCTTGGAGATCCAGACCAGAGGGCAGGACATGTGATGGACAGCTGGGACACATGCAGCAGGAAGTGAAGAAGAGACCGCAGCAGAGGGCAGTGGAGGCTGACCAAGTCAGACGGCAGCCAAGGATGGAAGCCGAGAGTCTCCAGCACAGGGGGGCAATGACGGCGCAGAAGGGGGGGCTCCCTCTGGAATATTCACAGCAGTGACGGTGTCAACCTCCACCTGCAAGCTGCCGGCAGCCTCCTCAGTGAGGAAGGATGGGAGGACAGCCCCCACAGACAACACCTGTCCCAGGAAGGGTGTGCATGCATGTGGGGGTGTGACCTCTGCACGGAGACTGAGTCAGTGGCCTTCATTTCCTGCCTCACCAATGCCACAACTTGCTGAGCTATCTTCTTGTTTAAAAAACACAGGGTTATTAAACATGTTGGAGCAAAAAAAAAGCTAGACTAGCGGAGGATTTACCCAGCAGATGCCAATCTAGACAGTTTGATCCACAGTTTACCAGCCCTTCCAACATTTTGGTACCAAAACAGCCCCTGAAGGCCTCAGAGTGAGACATACGTAAAAGAGCCCTGGCTCCCACCGCAACAGTCTGCCGCTTTGAACACAGCTGGAGAGCCCGGCTACTGCTAGCTGACCTTGTCCCTTGAGCAATTCATCTGTTCCTGCCTGAAGGGCCTGGCCTGGCTGACCAGCATCTCCTCAGAGAAAAGGAATGAGGGAGGGGCCCATTCCTACCAGCAGGTGCCCGGGTCTCTGAGACTCTCCCTCCGGCAGCGGGGCCTCCCCCAGCTGGGGATGAGCACCAGGCAGGGAGTCAGCGCCAGGGGCACATTTAACCTGCAGAAGGGGATGTGAAATGGGCCTGCTGGCTCAGCAGCTTCTGCAACATGTCCAGACACTTCTGCTACAAGGCCTGGCATAACCTTCCTGGACTTGGCTACTCTCTCCAGGGACAGTTCCCGGGCCTATCGGAGCGGCTGACTGCTTACTTGTTCCTCTGTCAGCAAGATCGAGTCAATGTAGCCAAGGCTGCCAAGAGGGCAGAATGGGAACCACAGCCACTCTCTGTGTGACACCCAGGACGGGACCAACAGACCACTGACATGCGCAGAAGGCACAAGGCGCACAGGGAGACCCGGACACACCCACGTGGGAAGCCTTGCTTGGTTCCAGCCTTACTGGCTGACCAACACTGGGCAGATCACTTAACCTCTCTGAGTCTCCATTCCGTCCCCTGACACAGAGGACCAGTACTCACTCACACCTCAGCACTGTAGAAAATGGGCACCTTTTTATCTTTCTGTGCTCCTTACACAGTGGCTGGAACTCCCAGTCGATGGCAGGGGTCTCTCACATGTCTCCGGCTCATGCACCCCGACACACCCCGCCGCAAGACTGTTTAATGAATGGTCTGCAAGAACAGACCTTTCTCTCATCCCCTCCCCATGCTCACCTCCCTCCCTTTCTCAGAGTGCTAATTCTGGAGGCGGACATCCTCGGCCCTCCTTCTGTGCCACTCTCCCAATCCCTCTGGCACACGCAGACCTAGGAAAATCGCTCCTGGAGGACAGAGGTGGGCTGGTGAGAGCATCTAACCCTTTAATATGGGAGGCCAACACTGACAGCCTCCAGCAAAAGCTGAGAGGCATAAAAAGGAGAAAGCAGGACAATGTGGGGGGGGGGGGTTGCAGAATGACAGGTGACAGCCAGAGCAGCAGGGGAAGTGTGTCCTACAGTGGCAGCAGGACGTCGTTCAAACGCCTCGACTTGGCACTCAGGGCTGCCAGGCCAGCCTGCAAACCCCTGCTCGGCGCCGGCTGGGAGCACACGCTGCTGCTGCTGGCCCTGCAGTTCTGTCTGGAACGCCACCCCCCTTCCCAATCTGGCAGATACCTGCCCATGCTTCCTGCTCCGGCTCGGTCATCACCTGCTGCCGCACCCGCTCCCCTCCCCTGCGGTAAGTCTTGCCTGGGCGTTCCCGCTGTACTCGGCATGCCTCGTCTCCCACTGCCACCTTGGTTCTGTCTTCTACGGCCTTCCTCGTCTTCGCATGCCAGGCCCTAGAGATACAACAGGCATGCCATGTTTGCCAAACAGATAAATGACTCACGTGGTGCTTGGTACCCTAGCCTGTCTACTGCTCTGATGGAGCCTCGCCGGCTGAGAAGAAACCAGGATTCAGAGAGAATAGGGTTCACGTACTGGCTCTGCCCTCGGCTTGCTGTAGGTGCCTGGGGAATACACTTTCAATTCTGAACCTTATTTTCATCACGTATTAAAGGAAGGAGGGGTAAAGACGGCCATCCACCCCACGTGACTGTGGTTGACCTCAGGATAACTCGAGAAAGCAGGTGTAGGAGAACTCTTGTAACGGTTTGTTCTCTGAGTCCAAATGCTTTCCCAAGCCCCCAAAACGCTGTCTCTGCCAGAGAAGGAAGCCTCCTCGGCATGTCTATGAGTGCCCTCTGTCTCATCTGCATGAACATGTTACCAGACATTAAAAAGAAAACCCCAGAGCCTGTGAGGCTGTATTTAATGACCCTTAATTCTCAGGCTCTAAATACTGGCTCCAGTCAACATCAGCTGCTGCCCAACATGTGAGAGTTGACTCTGGAAAGGTTTTTCAATTAGTTTATCTATTAAAGCTTTCCAGCTCCCACTAGATGAGCCCAGAGCTGAAGTTAGGGAGGCTGACAGTTAAAGCACCACCTTGCCAATTAAACACAAGCAAGCAGACAACCACCACGTGTCACAGCTCCTCCTTGGCTTACTGAAGTCCTTTCAAGTCTCCTCCTAAGAGGCAGCCCTCTGGCCAATTGCAGGATAAATACACATAAGCATGTCGACTACAAAATTAAGCTTCAGAACTGTGGGTGGAGGGGTTAAAAAGAGGAAGTATTTTTAGCTTTTAAAGCTCATTACAAGTCACTCGGGGGAAAAACTTTAAAAGACAACAAACAAAAGTCACCTAACACCAAAAATGCCACTTAATGTTTGCTGAAGAAGAAATTAATGTATCCGATGGTACGCGGGTACATAAGTTGCCTACTGCTTCCAGGGACCCTGATCAGCTTAGTAGAAACCAGGTTTCAAAAAGAAGATTCAAGTACTAGCTATGCCCTTTGTGTGAACTTAGGGAAGACACTTATTTCTGAGCCTTAGTTCTATCATCTATTATAAGTGGGGATGGGTATATATTTTAAATAATATGTAACAGATTGTTTAGAACATATAATACAAAATATTCTTTACACAGGAAGCCCTGTATCACTTTACCATGGATAGTTCTTTATGGCTTGAAAACGCTTTCATACCTATGTTGACATTTTATTCTCTCAACACCTGGGTGCCAGAGCTACCTCCCACTTTACAGAAATGATCAAATATCTGGGGGATGAGTCAGCTTGCACCAGGGCACACCCAGAGGCTGAGCAGAGAGCGGATTCACAGTATGTCCACTTCTCCACTCTACACCTCTTCACAGTGTTCTGCTGGCCAGCATAAGGAGACAGAGTTCCAATCTGCCCTGCCTGGCACGAGCTCTCTATCCTCACCTCTGCACCCACCTGCTTTCCTGGAACCTGCACATTCACAGGCACCCTGGCTTCTCCACAGGGCAGTCTCAGACCCAGCCACCCGCAGGAGCCTACCCCAAAGTAAGGCTCGAATGGCACTTATTCTACTGCCTGGCGTGGGTTCAAGCACCGTCACCACCCCTGGAATGTGTAACTCAGCTGACAAGAGGTGATGTGGGCCCCAGTTAGACAGGAGCATGCGACAGAAAATTAAAAAGCTGGGAGATGACTGAATACATATGTAAAAGCAGTTTTACTTCCTACCGCGGAGGATTCTGCGCCTGCCGAAATGTGTTAAACCGTGAGCTGTTCTGCAACAAGATGCAAGGAAGGAGGATCTGTTGCTATATATAAGCACCTTATTTGGGGGACATCTGCGCTGCAAAATAAATGGAGATTCAGACAGGGACTAGGCATAGGCGTTGATGGAAAGAATTCAGAAAGCTTGACTCATTGCAACTAACCTCCACATATTCATGCCCACCACTTCTGGAAGGAAGTCCTGCAGATAGCCGATTGGGCCCTGCCCACAAAAACCTATACCGCTCCAGAAATGAGGACTGTCCTTTGTCTTTATTTTACAAGTGGCCATCCATCCAAAGTAAGGCAGTTGAAGAACAACACAGGCTGGGAAACATACTGCGCTATTTCCTCTCCGAGGCTGAAAAAGTGGCCACTGTCATTTTCCCCAGTGAGAGTCTGTACAGATTCTGTCCCTTCTCGTCAGTGTCCACATATATCTAACAATTTATTAATTATACTTTCAGAAGGAACTTCTTTAACTTTTCAAACCCTGTTTAAATCTTCTCAGTTAAGTTCTCCTAAAATAGGGTTCACAAGCATGGGGGTCTGTAGGAGAAACAGAAGTATAAGGAGAGAGTATAGAGAGGGTGGGGGCTGCTTCAGAGTGAAGGCATGAGCAGGACATAAGCATAGGGAAATGCAGGTTTTTCTTTAAAGAGATTCAAAAGATGTGTGGAAAAAAAAAAAAGGAGGCCAGTTAGCAATGTGTAATCTAATTCTAAAATGTGGTTGGGGTCTGGGAGCGGGGACACAGTCACTGAAGAGGCCACTGACAGATGGCTATCTGGCAGCCCAGTTGGCTTTGTAATGGGTGGGGCCGTTTATTAGCTCTCAGTTGTCCCCATTATCCAAGTGATCAGGTCCCAGAGGGAAACCAGAGAAACCCAAGTTGACCTTCCCACGGGACGTGTGGGAATCGCCTGCATGAAGGTAACTAATATCCGGGGATATTTGCTCTGCATCCTGGACTGTTGCAGGAGCGGATCAGAGGCCAAGCCCCGGCTTTCGGTGTGGTCCGCCACGGGGCTCCAGGGGGCCCGGGTGAAGCCACCCAGAATCTGGTGGGATTGCTTCCCACCTCTCCCTCAGAACTCTCAGGGTCACTCTGCCTCCCAGCAGAAACCCCAAACGAAGGGTGCTGTGAACGGGGCCTTTACTTTAGACTTCCCCGAGAGCATGGGATTCAGACTGCGCACAGCTTTAGCTGGGAAGCTGGTAAAAGTTCACACCCAAGATTCAGAACTGCTAGGGGGAAGAAATTTTGGAAGATGAGATCTTTCCATGCAAGGACCTGGTACAGCTGCTGCCATAAACGGACATTCCAAACACCCGCGTGTCTGTCCAGAGCCCTGCACTTGTATACAAGTTCGGAGCTCCCAAGAAGATAACTCGCATGTCCAGGTTGAGAAATACTGAAGAAGAGGAGACACAATCAGGTGTGGAGATGAGAAGGGAAGAGCCGCGTGGCATGGCCAGTGCCCCCACCTGGGAACACCGGGGGCCTCAGTCAATACCTTCCCTTCCCTTCACAGGCAGTAAGGGCCCAGGGGAGGAGGGAGTGCGGCAGGAAAGAAGCAAAGCGTCTCCATGAAGTGCATTCTGACCAAGGGAGGCACTGCCTCTGATGAGCACAGGTCCTTTTTGGATGAAGACCCTTTGACTGGAGTCAGGCAGGAGGGCGAGGGGCCCCCTGTGAAGACTTAGCGGGCAGACAGAGCACTTGGCCTACTTTTTCAAATGCATGTATTTGGTATATTTGACATGTTTTGTTTGTTTTTCATGAAGACAAAAACACCTCATAAGAATGCCTGACAAGTTAAGGGTTGGAAATGCAAGAGGGGAATATCTCCCTCGTTTTACTTTGAAAATACAGGCAGGCATTAAAATCACTGAGAAGGTCTGCTCTACAACTATCCTGGCACCCAGATGTTCCCCTTCCCTCCACCTCTGATAAGATCCCAGAAAGAGATAATCGTCGTGAAGGATGGGCTCTTCCCAGTGCCTCCCGGAGCTGGCCTGGAAGCTTAAACTCTGCTGGAAGAGGGCCCCTTGGAGCTCAGAGACAAAACTGGGACCCTGACAGTCACATGACACGTCCCTCACAATGAAAGGGGCACCTTGGAAGGGAAGAACCAGAGCCCTGGGAACATTTACCCGTAAGAGGAAGCGCTCTCTCCAACACAAGAGATGGCCGACTCAGAGCAACACGGCAGTGCCACAGCCCGGCTTTGACACTCATCTCTCGGGAAGAGGACTTCCCAGAATGTCCAAATCAAGCCAGACTCTAGGGCATGCAGGCTGGGCTCTGCAGCCATTCCCCAGGACCACACCCAGGGCCAGAAGAAAGAGCAGGGACAGGCAGGGAGGGTTTCCAAACATATTCCAGAAGAAATGAAGACAAAGGAGGGGCCTGCAACTCTGCGCGCTTGTCGTGAAGCCAGGAGGCAAAAGGACAGAAAGAAAAGCCATCGTCACAAAGCCGCCTTTCATGCACTGCCCTGGGGGTGAGGGAGAGGACAGCACCGCAGAGAGCCAGGTGCGTGGGGTCCGCTCCAAAGGCGAGGCAGAGAGAACGCCGGGAACAGAACCCTGTGTCTGCCGTCCCAGAGAGTCAGACTAGGAGGTCTGGAAGGGATTTCAAGGGCCATGTAACCCACGTCCCCGCCACTTGGACCTGAGGTAGGTGACCCTTCAGGGACATGTAGCCATGGCGGGTTCTTTCCACTGTCCCATACCATTTATTTCTGGGTCACCCCAGTCAAATCCCATCCCTGTCAATCCAGTCAGTCCCGCAGCATAATTAGTGGGTGTTATTAATTATACCTACTTTATACAGAAGATGGCCAAGTACAGAAGCTCAGGTCTGGCCAGTAGTAGTCAGTAATGCCTGGTAAAGGCCGGATGAAACGTGTGGTGGCATGCACCACCTGGGGACCAGAAAGGGGAGGGATTCTGCTGGAACAAGACCGCCCTCTGCTCCCCATTCCAAGAGACACGTTTTCCTGTCTGAAACTAGCTTTTCTAGTTGTTTCAATATTCCAGAGTTCCTCACGACACTCACCTTACAAAACTGGTCACAAGCTCCCAACACAAAACGTTTAGACCCACAGAGGGGAGAAGAAACCGTTTTAAGCAGAAATTCATCCTGTTTCTATCACTGTCTCCTCAGGAGGAAAAGGCTTCCTCACCTTCCTTCACCTCCCACCCCCCACACACCCTGCCACTTCCCTCTGACTGAGGCCGCAGAGTCCCCCACCAAGGTCAGGACCACCTTGTTAATTGCAGCTGCAGGGAGAAATGCTGCTGCGGTGTTTGGGGGCTCCCCCACCCGTCCCAGGCCCAGAACCCACATCTTTGCCTGCACGCACCCACAGAGATAACGTCTGCCTCCAGCTGGGACTGTCAGAGCAGAGGCCCGCACCAGCAGCCCTCCTCCGTCTGGTTCATTGGTAAACACCAGAGACGGCCGGAACCGCACTCCCCCTTCTCCCTACCCCTGCTCTGGGGGAGCTGTGCCGAGCCAAAGCATCAATATTGACATTCCGACTAGGAGAAGCTGCCTCTCCTTCTCCCAGACTCTGCTCTTCCCTTCCACCATTCTCATTTACTTTTCATGACCACAGCAATCTTCCCACCTTGGGCTCTCGTCCCACAGCCCCCTAGGCAGTCCCATCTCTCTGCTTCCCGTGACCCACTGTGCTTTCTGAAGGCAGCGAAGCCTTAGGATGGCCTCAGCCTAAGGACAGGAAGGGCACAGCTGACACCAGGGGGTCACCCATTTCTACTCCAAACTCCCAGGCGAGGAAAGACCAATACTTCCCCTGGAAGCTTAACCTCTCCCCACTCCCCATACGGTTCCAGGATGGTGATGCAAACGAATGAGGCAACTGGACATCCGAAGAAAAAACTGAGCAAGTCACAAAGTAAACAGCACACGTCTAAGTAGGCAGCAACCTCACGACAACCTTTAACTTCATTCATAATTAAAGGAAAATCAGCAATAAGTACCCCACTTGTTTTTTTTTCCAACTCAGGACAAGCAGTAAAATGTTCAATAACACCCAGCACTCATACGTCCCTCCATGACTCAGCTGCCAGCAATGTTTATATGATAATAAAATAAAACACTAAATGTCGCTCCACCCAAAATCTCGATATGTTAGAAGGAGAGAGGTGTGGGGAGAAGGAGGTGTCAGCGAAGCCCTAATCCTGACCATCCACAGTAGGAAGTCAGTACAGAGTGCCTAACACTGGGGAGGGGAAATCAGTGAACAGCGCGACAGACTTGATCTTTTTTTTTTGACTATGGAGATAAATAAAAGGAGAAACAACCTCAAGTGCTGAAAGTGGTTGTCTGTGGGAGATGGGACGGGGCGAAGGAAGGATACTGATTTCTGGCCACAGGCCTCACGGCCGTCCTCACCTTCCTCGCAAGAGGTAACATTTACAGGCTGTTCACCAAGTGCCGGGTAACATTTCAGTTGCCCTCCCCGTATCGTTTCACATAATGTTTACAATCTGTGGGAAGCAGGCACCACTGTGGTACCCATTTTACAGATGAGGAAAGGGAGGCACGGCGGGTCCTGTTGCCTTGGGTCACAGCAGGAGATGTGGCCGCGTTCAGGCAGCGACTGTCCCTTTATGCCGCATGCACGGCCTTTTAACTTCTCCCAAAGCAATCGTATACAGGTTCAATCTCTCCAATCACGTCCATGCACACGAGCAGCAGTATTTGGAAATAAGAATGACCGGTTAAATAGGAGCGTGTGGGCCATTTGCAGTCTCCGTGACACAGGCTCAGACGGGGACGAAGCTGGCGTGACACTGCTGTCACACCGGACTGCGCCCGCCCATCCACCCGATGAGAACGCCTCCTTCCCCAGGGGGGAAAAGTCCAAACTGCCCTCTCCGGAGTTTTACTCACATCTAGCTTGTTTCCTGGGGCTAGAAAAAATTATTTCTAATCTGTAAATCAAGTCAGCTTCCAGGATTCTTGCATCCTGAGACTAGGCGAATACCCACGGCAAAGAGGGCTCTTTGCGGTCCTCATGCCGGGTCTGGGATGCAACGTTTGCCCCAGCACAACGTGAGCACCTAACACAGTGGCAGGAGACTGACGGCCCTTCTGAAAGTTCATCCTCAGACTGCAGGCTGACCTAGGAGCTCTGGCCCTGCAGGGAAACACTCTGCCCCACAGGAGGGGAAAAGAACGAGAGACAGGGCTTAACCACCTCCCATATTATTACAAAATATTATTACCAAAAAAAAAAAAAAAAACCAACAACTTTTTCAAGTACTCTTTTGTGTCTCATCAGCATTATTCCTGGAAAAGACCATGGCCAGTAACCAGGATGTTCAAAACTCCAAATAAGGTATGTCCTTCGAATTCAGTGACATTAATTTTCTTTACAGGGATGGCATCTTCCAGTAAGAAGCAGCAGAAAGCAGACGGGCCGCGGCCTCTGCGGGAGCACGCCCCTCCCCGGCGACGGCTCAGGAAGCCGACACCGCTCCCAGAGCTCAAGGAGACCGACATGTGGCTGACACTGAAACAAACTCCGATCTTGCTGATGGTTGAACAGCTAAGATAGTCACACCTCAGGGGACATGCTCCCCAAGGAGTCATGGAGAAAAAAATCTAATTCCCAAGAGGGGCAACACATTTATATAAAAGGAACTGTATCTGTGCCTAAGTATATGTTTGTAATTGAAAAGAAAGGGCTTTACGGGGAAAACAACCAAACCACACCGAGGAAGGATTTCATTGTCACTTTTCACTTGGTGTATTTCCTGTTCAGTCCACACCCTGCCAACGGCGAGCACACGGGCCGAACCAACGTCATGCTGAGTGACAGCGGGCAGAGCGGGGCGTGCAGGGAGGAGGTGGCTCTGGGCAGCGGACCTTCTCTCTGTGCTGCCGTCTCCTCCTCTGGAGCCCGGGGATAACCACAGTATCTCACCTCCCAGGGCCCCACACATGTGAACACGTAGACCGGCACCTCGCACATAGTCAGTGCTCAGGCAATATTAGCTATTATTGCAACTATTTTGAAAAGAAATAGATAATAAATGCACATACAGATGACTTCAGCTAGTATTAAGCGGTATGAGGAAACAAGGCAGTGGGGGAGTGACCGCACGCAGGCCAGCAGCCTCGGGTCCACGCTTCACAAGAGCACGTGCCGCTTTCGATTAAGGAAAAAAAAGCACGAAAGCGTGAGAAAAGTGGTTCTTCCTATTAAATTAAAAACCTGTGCCCCCCTGCAGAAAACCTCAACTCAAACCTGAAAATCAAACATTTGGCTGACAGCTCAACAGAAAACCAATGGTTTTTGTTATAAATACAGGGTTCATGTAAAGCCAGTTTCTCCATGCTTCTCTGCAATAACTTCACATGAACTAGCAGTTTTCCAACTCATGGCGTTCAAGTTGCCTGCACTAGTCCCATGTTCCAGATCATCAGCCAAAAGGCCTGGCTGCCACCCCCCCGCCCTGCGCCCACCCCACCCTGCACACAGCCAGGCCCCCAGGACCCAGCCCCCATGACAGGCAGGGAGGAGGAGGACTGTCCAGCGCCAACAGGTGGGCCTCCTGCACCACTTCTCACCAACGCCAGCCCGACGGCCAGCTTGGCAGAAAGCAACTGAAAACCAGTAGCATTATCAACCAAGAACTATGTGAGATTAACTTCTCAGATCTCAAATTCTGATGTTAGAGTGAAGAAAACAAGTAACCCAGATAAATCCCTATATAACTCAACCCCACACTCTGACCAAAAGAAAAAGAAAACCCTTACATTCCCTGGAGTATTTTTGAGCACCTATGAGATCCCAGGCATCGTGGACAGAGATGAGACACCACTCTGAAAACCTTGTGTACTGGGACAACACGCAAGTGGAGAGACGGCAGCACGAGGTGGTACAGGAGGAAGACAGGATGAGAGCCTCAGCTCGGACTGGGGTGGACTCCCAGCTCACCTCCCAGGGCTCTGACGTGACCAGCCAGAAGGGAGGGACAAGAAAGCAAGCCAAAGCAGCAACGTGCCTGGCGTGGAGGCGAGTCTGAGGCCTGGGAACGGGAGGGGCTGACGATCAGCTGGGAAAGCAGGCATGGGGCTTGGGGAGCACAGGAAGTTAGGGTGGACAGGCTAAGCTGGAAGGCTTCAGTGACAGGCAGTGCTGATGGCAAGACTGAGGCAAAGAAGAGCCACTAAAGAATTTTAGGGGTGTGACAGGTATGGTGACAGCGCATTTTTTAAAAGACACTCCAGCAGCAATATGGAGAATGTTTGTTTCAGAGGAGGCCCAGATTGGCAGCTGGGAGATGGGCCACTGGACAGGTATCCAAGCAAGAAAGGGGGCGGGGGGGCGCCCCCAAGAGAAATTCAGCAAGTAGAATGGACAGGACCCCAGGAGCCTGGACGGATGTGGAGGATGTAGGGGCACCGGCTGGAGAGTGACGGGGATGAGGCAAAGATTCTGTCCTGTGCATCTGCGTGGAGAAGACCAGGTGGGGCAGCAGGTCCGCGGCTGGGAGCCAGTGAGGTTGGGAACGAGGAGTCTAGTTCTGAGTGAGCATGGTTTAACAACATCAAGGGCGATGCCCAGGAGACAGCCTGGGAAAGGGCTGGGGGCAGGAAATAACCTGGGAGACAGCAACACACAAAGGACACAGAGGACGGGAGGGAGAAAACCAGCGATCCAAGATGGGGGTACCACAGGGCCAAGTCCTAGGTCCTTTTCCAGGAGCCAGAACCGATGGAGAAGGACAAGGAGAGAGGCGGAAAGCCAGCCAGCCAAGAGCGGTGCAACCGAGAGTTTCCAGGTGGGTGCTCACTGTCACATGGCACAGAATGGCTTTAATGGGTCTTAGCAACTAATGGATCACTAATGGCTTTAGCAAGAGAAGCTTTACTATGGCCCTTGACACTTTCCAGCTTGTCTAGACCTCTGAGGGTCCTTCCTGCTCACCTACTGTTACACCTTCAGTAACCAGACTGAGTCCCTTCTGTGCACGAGGCTGGGATACAGACGCACAGCTGCACTCAGGCCCCTGGAATCGGGAAGTCAGAGCTCTAACAGGGTAGGAAGCTACAGGAGAACAGTATGTAGCTCAGCTTGGCAGATAATTGTTAAGTGCCTACCATGCAGGTGGGTCCTGTGTCAGGCACGGGGTTAGCACAGAGGAGTCAGACCAAGACGTAAGCCCCATGAAGTCAAGGGCTTTATCGAATGCACTGCTGTATTCCCAGCACCTAACAGAATGCCTGGCACTTTGTAAGGAATCAATAAACAATTACTGAATAAATGAAAGAATGAATGACATGACTTTTACTTTCAGTGGCACTGAAGGGTGAAAGCTTCAAAAGAGACAGTCTGTGATCTGGATTGAAAGAGCAGTAGGATTTTCTAGGCATGAGATGACTTTATTTTTCAAGTCAAGACCAAGTTGCTAGAGTCACACAAGCCCTGGGAACCCTACAGCTATAAAACACAGCCTCATCTCTAGTGGACATCAAACCGCTGATGGCAGGGCCAGTGAGGGAGGGGTCCCTTCATGGTGCTGCCACTTCTCTGCTTGGGGGACACTTACACAGGTGTGCTGGCTCTGCGCTAATTCACTGAACCATACACTTATCCACTCATACACTTTCCCTTGGCTTCAATACCTAATTAAAAATGTTTTTTAAAAAGTAATGCTAATAAACTGTTTTTTCCTTCCCCTAACGAACCATGATCAACAAGGCCACTTAACTCTTTTAAAGAAAAGGTCCCAGGTAACCACCACAGAAAAGGATCGTCGAGGCCTGCAGCAAGCTGGTAACAGTAAGAGAGTAGCTAACAGCTGACTAGTTATGGGCCTTCGCAGCAAAAAGAAAGGCCGCTGCCCAAGGAAATGACATCACTACGTAAGTGGGAATCAAACTGTCCTAATGGGCCCTCGTCAGAACCAGCACCACCACGCCTGCACACCGCCAGGCCATGTGCCCGGAGAGCTGTGCTGGACAGAAGCGGACAGGATGATGGCCACAGAGCCTACGGTGACAGAGCAGCCAGAGCAGAGCACGAAGTACCATGTGGCAGCCACTCGCCCGTGGCAGAAATGCCACAAAGTGTGTGCTCTCACTGAGCATGTGGTCTCGCCATTCCGAGCGTGTGCTTTTGTGTGCATTTTCTCATTGGGCCCTAACAGCAACTCTGCAAACTGGACTTTGTCTCCTTTCACAGATGCAGAAATGGGCCCAGGAGAAACATATTAAAAGTGGTCGAGCTGGATGGTAACACTAGTGGCCGAAACTCCAAAGTCTCTGGCTAGACTTAAAGCAAGAGAGCATTTCCCAAAAAAACCAGGAGTTCTATTCTATCTTTGCTTGAAGCTGACACATCTAGCTTCTGCTCTATCACACCAAGAAGACCTTAAACCACACAAAGGCCCGCAAAAGGAGCCTGTGGCAGGCCTAGGATGCAGCGTTTCTTAGAAGGCAAGTCCGAAATCATGTCCTCCGGCAACCAAATGGTCAATCTGGCATCAGACTCGGAGGACTTTGCTTGCACTTCCTTCCAGAAGGGCATTCACTGCCCCTTTTGTTCAAATATAATGTGTCACTCAATATTCTGGTCCTTCTGCTTTCGAATGTTTACTTTCTCTACAAAGGAGATGGAGAAAAACGAAGCCACTGACTAATCAAACTAGCATATTTTACCTCAATAGGAAAATCAACCAATCCCCAGGAGATATGCCTCACCAGAAACAGCAGGGCTCTGAGCCAATCTCATGACCAAACTCAATTTGTGGAGAAATTCCAGAGAAAACTCCCTCAGACAACCGAGATGCCATTTGGCAGAAACATACCTTCAGAAACCCTCTAAGGAGACAAAGGGCGGTCACAGCATAGCCAATTCAGTAAATGTCCACTGATTCCAGAGCACCTGTTGGCAGAAATGCCAACCTTGGGCCACACGGAAGGGACAGGCTTCCCATGGCCCCCAGGCATCTGGCCTGATGCTGAGTTCTATTCCTGCTCAGAGCTGCTTCTCATCTCCAAACCCCTCACACATTTCCTAGGACGGTAAAGACTGTAACTGCTTCAGTTTACAGAGGGTTTGCATTTCTTTTGTCGAAAAAAGAAAACGTTTTAAATAAGCAGCATCTCAATCTTCACACTGCTGTTGTAAAGCAGAAACTAGAGATTTTATGCACATGGTTACATATCATCTGTGTTGATGAAAGGAAGAACACTAATAATCCCAACGGGACAACACAAAATTACACCTATAGCTTCGGAAAGCGTTTACCATACTGAGCCTCTCCAAGGCCACAGTCCGTTCCCTACAAGCTGCACAAAACTCAGAAGAACCAAAAAGCTGCCATGAGCTTTTCCTATGCTACAGCCCTGCTCGGCACTTTCCCAACTGCACGCCATGCGACAAAAGGTCTCTACTCAGACTGATGCAAGCTGCCCAGAGCAGAGACAGTTTTTCTCCAGATGATGGATCTACCTTCCCCTAAGATGGGGAAGATAATCATTTGGGCTTAAAAGAACTACTCTTCTAGCTCTTGTTGAGTTAAAAGATTCAGTTTATTTTAACAAGGATTTAATTAAGCAAAATAGGTGACAGCCCTATTAAGAACTACAGCAAGATGTTAAGGCTACTCTCCAGGTGATTAGATATTTT
Source organism: Phataginus tricuspis (assembly GCA_029783875.1). Taxonomy (NCBI): domain Eukaryota; kingdom Metazoa; phylum Chordata; class Mammalia; order Pholidota; family Manidae; genus Phataginus; species Phataginus tricuspis. The sequence goes on along the minus strand of JAQQAC010002701.1, from coordinate 26,098,541 downwards.
TTAAAAATGCACCATTCAGCAGGCACCTAAGCCACCCAGCATGGACACGTACGCCAAGCTCTGCAGTTGACGGTGTGCCAGCAGTCCCATCCAGGTGAAGGGACCCCAAGAGGAAGTAAAATGTGAACAGCAAAAAGACAATTAGCCACATCTCCCAGCAACAGCCAAAGCAACCAGATTTAAATGCTAAAAACTAGGATTAGAAGAGGTAAGTGAGCCAAGAGTAAATGCATTCTTCAACCACTTATTCAACAAATGTTTGAGTGCCTACTGTGTGCAATTTTACACAGGGTGACCACAAGATAAAACAGTTAACCATGCTGCCACCTGATGCGAGTGCTGCCCTGGCAGAAGGAGCAGCCGGCGCAAAGGCCCATCCGGAGGACCTTGTGGATTGCTGCAAGGACTGCAGCTTTTTCTGGGAGTGACATGGGAAGTTACTGCAGGGTTTCAAGCAGACTAGGGATGTCGTCACCCAACCTTCACTTTAACAGGATCACTCTGACTGTTATGATGACGACAGATTATACACAGACAAAGATGGCAGTGGAGGAGGCAGGGTGCCCCTGCGACGACCCCACTCAGAGACGACGGTGGCATGGACCAGAGCCGAAGCAGTGGGGATGAAAAGTAGGCAAACTGTGGACAAGGGACGACAGGGCCAGCAAGACATCTCAGTAGACAGGATATGAGTGAAAGAGGAGTCAAAGATGACTCCCAGGTGGAGGCCTAAGTAACCAAAAGGATGAAGCTGTCATCAGCAGAGACGGGGGAGGTCGCAGGCTTAATAGGCTGAAGGGGAAGATCAGGAGTTAAATACTGGACATACTGAGCTTCCTGTTACAGCCAAGAGATGCCAAGGACTGTGAGAGAGAGGCCTTTAGCAGTCAGTCAATCAACATGTGTTTATGGAGAACCTACCTAGACTGTTCAGCCCATGTGTTAGCTTCAGGCAACAGTCAGGAGAACCGGTCCCTGATGCTGAGACTCAGCCTAGAGGGAAAGACAGAATCAACAAGCAAGGACCGCACAGGATGGGGCAGAATACTACCACTGACGTCTTTTTGGATGCTTCAGCAACACAGCAGCGGGACCCCCAACCTCAGCAGGGAGGACTTCCCACGAAAGGCAGGAGAGAATGCATACAAAAGGAAGGTGGGTGGAGGGAAGGATGCTAGGAAAAAGGAGCCCCATCTGTGAGAGTAAGATATAGGGTCCCAGGTCCTAGGAGAAACCCAATTAATATCCGGTAGAGGTAACTGCTGGCAAGTGGCAGGGGATGTCATCCTTCAGGACCCCCCAAAAGCAGATTACAAATGCCAACTGCATCACAGGTCAGACTTGAGAAAGAAGAACTTGGTATGCGTTACCAGTGTGAGAAACAACTTGGCATACTCAAGGCTAGTTATGCAAGGGTGATGTCTAAGAGCTGAAAGGCCCCTCTTCTATAGGGCATTACACAGATACCCAATAAATGACAAAGCTGGGCTGGAACCCAAACTCCCTAAGTTAGTGGCTGTACAAAGGGGCAATTTAAAACACTAGTGCTAATAATAGTGAACAACCTAAAGACTGGGTAACAAATCCTTTTATCATCTGGAGGTTTCTAGTTTTTCCTTTCAATAAAATTAAAGGAGGTGGGTGGCAGGCCGGTTGATTCATAAAAATACACTGGGTTCTGATGCAGAATTTGAAGGGTAAAACCTGAGTGACGTTGATATAACAGTCCTTCCGTGCCCATCTACTGATGTCAATAGGGTTTTTTGCTCTACAAGCAAAACAAAGCCTTATTCTAGCACTGAGTAGCAATGATGCACTAACACATGAAAGCAGGCGGTGGGGGAGCTCCATCTATCTCATCAGGGTGCCTTCCCACAAAATTCTACCTTGCATGTTTAATTATGCATCAAAATGTCTATCTACTTGCTTTGATTAAAATATGGCCGTAACTATAATAATGCTACCATGAGAAATTAACACTGAAGAGACTTATGAGAACAGGAGTTAATATTATTCCAACGTACCTATGTGTTTTTGTGGCAAAAGGATGATAGAAGGATCAACAAAGGATTTTCATGTAAAAACAAATGAAATGCAGTTAACCTTTGGTGAGCAAAGTAGAAGTGAAATATGAATTCAAGAAGAAAAAAGGAAAAATGAACATTTCTGACTCAAACGAGCTCATTTGCATATTTTTCAATGGATGACAATAGGTCAAATTATTACGGTATATAGAGCCCATTAGATAGATATATTTAAAAAAAGGAAACCATTATTTTAAAATGTCAACGTTTACAGTATAACAGAAGCTACATCCTTTGCAACTCTACCCATGATGACAAAAACTGATGTCAAAAATAATGTGATAGGATAAAGAACTCTCAAAAATTCTCTTAGACGTGTCTGTAGACCACAGTCCAGCGTTTGACAGTCAGCACTGTCAGCACCCCATTCTGCTTCCTACAAGCCTCTGTCCATAGCCTGAGGGAGATCATCAACCTGCATGGGTCAGAGACACTGTGCGGGAGGAGGCAATCCTAGAGACACCCACTCAACTTGGGCTTCACGGAGGACAGGCAAACAGAGGGTGTTTGCTGAGCAATGACAAAAGGCCCTTCAGCCAAGGGGGAGGAAAGCCCAATGTCAGACCAGACGCATACTCACAGACAGACTAAAGCAATAAAGAAGCAATGCCATGTTAAGTACCAGGCACAATTCTTGCAAAAGCGCTACAATAACATGCCACAAGTTACACAAAGGCCAGGTGGCAGAACCTTCTACCACTATTGTGAAAATGAATGTCTACCGCAGGTGAAGGGTGGGACCATGGGACTGCTGGGCAACTGTTCCTTAGGGAACTCAAGGTTACTATGTAGGGGACTTAAGATTACAATGTAAGAGACTCAGGGAGGTTCAGAAATACTCTTTTGACACATTTCTTGCAGTTTCATAGGGAGTGTGAAAAAATAACTGCTTTTTAAGAGAAACCCTAGGAAAGATCATTTATAATAGCCAGGGGGCAAAGCAAACTCATCGTTTTTAGAATTATCACCCTCTTCCGTCGTCATTCAAAATTCTCAAAGCATACATAATTCATTTTAGAACCCATGCCCCCATAGCTAGTCAAATTACTGCTTATGAGAAACCTGAAAGCCCAAGTCTTCACATGAGTTTTTATGTTTCTCAGGTTATTGTGTTACATAGTCTACTGATGGTTCTTTTATGATTTTAAATACTGTGGCTTTTTCCAGTGTGAACTCTTGTAAGCAAGTGAATTAAATGCTGGTGAGTGTTTTTCTCAACACCTGGCAACTGTTGCACCTTTCATTTTGTCTTTTAGAAAATCCTCTTTTCCTTTTCGTGTTCATGTAAATCTTGCAGATACTTGTTCATCTGAGAATATTTCACTTCCAAAAATAAAGTTTTGACTTCCAGGTTTACAAAGAATTGAGAGAAAGCATATTTATTAAAATCAAATGATCAAATTATGTTAAAAACATATTTGAAAATGTTTCTATTGTGCAGCAACCTTGTTGCCAAAATGCTCACAAACAGGAATTTGTAAGAACTTTGAACTATTCCAAATAAGGATTTCGGGTGGGTTTTGAATCCATTAGTGAAAACCCTTCAGTGGAACATACTGGTTTTGCAAAAACAGCTGATGGGTAACAGAAGATGAACATTTTCTTGGTGGTTTTTAACAAAAGCCACTGCCCAATTGGGGGACTGTCATGATTTGGGAAATACTGCAAACGATGTTTTGTTTTCGTATTTGGATCTTTTTAGGGGATACTTTTTTCAGATATGATCGTGACTAAATCAAGACTGAAAAGACTCCTAGGAGAACCGAACCTTCGGCCTTGTGTTACCACCAAGTCTAATGACACCAAGATCATCCCAAAACCATGTATAACACAAGATTTTTAAAAATAAAACATTCCTTGTCACAAATAAAATATTTTAATAAGAATCAAAAGGCCTTATGCCATCACAGAAACCACAACTTTAAGTGTTTCTTTAGTTCATTTTCCTCATCCTTTTATAATTGCTATTTTTGTTTTATAATCATAATAGATTATACTTAATAATTATTACATACACATGATACATTATGATAAAGAGATGATCAAATGTTTCAATTAAGTTGGCTTAATGATAAAAATGGTTTAACGGACAAGAAAGCATACACACACACACACACACACACACACACAATACACCCTCCAATCTATCTTATTGACTTAAAACATTGAGACACGTAGGGACTTGCAAGATGGTGGTGTGAGAGGTGAGACGGAGAGCTCCTCCCAAAACCACAAATTGTGCAAAAATATAGTTAATTAATACAACTAACCTTAAAAGAGCAACAAGAAAGAAGGCTGAACCAGACTGCAAACAGACTTCACGAACAGAGCAGACCTCACGAAACAGGACACCAGCTCCGCTCCCCTACGACCCCAACCTCACTCTAGGGGCTGAGTAGCTCCAGAGACTGGAGTTTCTGCGCACCAGTGGGCACCACACAGAAATATGAAACGACAAAAGAACATGGTTCAGACCAAAATCTCACAAACCACAGAAAGAGGGCCAAATGAAACTGAACTCACCAATCTTCCTGAAAGAGAGTTCAAAATAAAAACTATAAACATGCTTATGGAGGTACAGAAAAATATTCAAGAACTCAGGAATGAATTTAAGTTGGAGATTCAATCATTAAGCAACTTCATATCTGAAATGCAACATACAATGGAGGGATTTAAAAGCAGATTAGACATAGTAGAAGAGACAGTAAATGGAATAAAAATTAGAGAACAGGAATACAAAGAAGCTGAGGCACAGAAAGAAAAAAGCATCTCCAAGAATGAAAGAATATTGAGAGAAATGTGTGACCAATCCAAACGCAACAATATTCGCATTATAGGGGTACCAGAAGAAGAGAGAGAAAAAGGGATAGAAAGTGTCACTGAGGAGGTAATTGCTGAAAACTTCCCCAATCTGGGGAAGGAGATAGTCTCTCGAGCCATGGAGGCACACAGATCTTCCAACACAAGGGACCCAAGGAAGACAACACCAAGACATATAATAATTAAAATGGCAAAGATCAAGGATAAAGACAGACTTTTAAAAGCAGCTAGAGAGAGAAAAAACATCACATACAAAGGAAAACCCATCAGGCTATCATCAGACTTCTCAACAGAAACCTTACAGGCCAGAAGGGAGTGGCATGATATATTTAATGCAATGAAGCAGAAGGGCCTTGAACCAAGAATACTTTACCTGGCAAGGTTATCATTTAAATTTGAAGGAGGGATTAAACAATTTACAGATAAGCAAAAGCTGACAGAATTTACCTCCCACAAACCACCTCTACAGTGCATTTTGGAGGGAAGTATTCCTAAGGCTAAAAAGATGTCACCAAGGGAAGATAAAGAGTACAGAATATGACTCATAACATACAAAGAATGGAGGAGGAAGAAAAAGGAGGGAAAAAAAAAAGAACCTTTACATTGTGTTTGTAATAGTATATGAAGTGTAGAATAAATCACACACTTTTCACTCTGCCATATTCAATATTTTTGAATATTGATCATAAAAATATTTTTGATTCCCATTATACAGAGGAGGAAACTGAGAAAGACAGACTAACTCATCAAAATCACAAGAGTAAATGAGGATCAGGATCTGAGCCTGAGGGATTTAGCTTCATGGCCCATACCAGGACTATAAAAGGAGGTTTCCAGGAAATTTTCAGAGGAGGTGTCCCAGCTAAATCAATGTAACACAGAAACACTCCACTTGCAGAGGGAAATAGCAATGCACTTACAAAAAAAAAAACCAGAAAACCATTGAGACACACAGCTAAGGACCTTAGCGATCTTGAGCCCTTCCAACGGCACCACCTCAGCGCCCAAGCCCAAAAAAGGAAGGTCATCAGCAGTGAAATTCCCAAATACAATCTGTCTCCATCACAGAACCTCATAAAATCTAGACACAAAAAGAAATGATAACGTCAGGCAGAGGACCTAAGCAAACGCTACATAATGAGCTGCAGTTAGGTGACCACAGAGTGAGCATCAGGAACCACACTTCAAAGACACTCCAGCAAGGAATAAAGGAGAAGGCCGCGAACCACAGGCACGCTAAGGGCAGGCAGCGGCAGGGGAGGCACTGAGGCTGCAGGCCCTGCTGTTGTTTGGCCAGGCACCGTGCTCCGAGGCTGACCCAGCCAACAAGAGAACAAATGCCAAGTCCTCGGGCCGGGGGCATGGTGTGTCCAGTAGCAGGTGGGACTGGAACAGAGAGGGCCACGGACTGATGGGCAGGTGGGGGAGTGGCAGGAGGTCAGCAGTGCCAGGTCACATGGGCCCACCTGGACATGGACACACCTGCAAGGGTTGAAAGCCCATCACTGGCTCTGAGAAAACCAGCAGGTAGACCAAACCAGTCCCGGGGTTCTGGGAGCACCTGATAGAAGGAGGGTGTGGAAGGAGTCTGGCCAGATGGGAAGGCTGCTGAGGTCCAGGAGCAAGCAGGGCAACGGGGCCCAAGGAGCCTCAGGTCCAGAGCACACTGCAGAGCGCTCCAGAAGCAGCTGCTGACTCACCGTCAGGCTGAGGCGGGCAACAGCCCCACCTCTGAGGGGACTGCCCTGGCTCTTCCCCGTCCCTATTACTCATACACAGTCAGACCAACTCCCGAAAAACACCTCGGAGGATAGGTCACTGTTTAAGAGATAGCTCACACTGGGATAGATTTAAAAAAAGGAAAAATCGGGATTCCAATCCAAGTTCTATCACTTACTAGCTATGTGATTTCAGACAAGTCAAAAATTCTCCTGACTTCACCTTCCATTGTTATCTGTCAATGATAAAGACATCCGACCACACGGGGAAAGATAATCAAATGTTTTAATGATATGTTGGCTTGACAGTACGAGAGGTTTAAGGAGCTTGTAACCATCAAATACTGAGAGGCTTTCTGTTATTTCCTTATACCCTGACTTCCCCTCACCCCAAGCACTTAACACAGTATTTGGCACAATGACCTTCCCTGCACAAATAGGTGCTTAGCGCACACTAAATAAATAAGAATACCAATGTATTAGGGTTCGGGGCGCTTTTCATTTTTTTGATCACTGCAACACAGGTAACACAGTTAAATATGGTTTCAACTGTGGCTTCAAATCCTAACTCATGAATTAAAAAATAAAAAAGGGTAATTATAAATTATGGTCTGCCTAACTCAGTTCAACAAACACCAAACACCAGCAACACTCTATCAAAGGCTGCAGTGGGCATTACGGCACAAATAAACCAGGCGCTCTTCCAGGGATTTGTAGTGGGGGAAGCAGTCAACAAATAACCACAGTATAAGACAGACTGTGATAAAACTATGGGTGCATTAAAGACAAAATATAATTGATTAAGGAAATGGATAACAAAGTTCTCTGAAAAAGATAGTAACAGAACTGAAGCCTTGAAAAGATTAGAGGCCATTCCAAAGAGATGACCACCAGCAAAAGGGAAAGTCAAACAGCTCCACAGGTGCATCTGGGCGGGGAGAGGGGATATGAATGCAAAAATAAATAGTCTGAGACCACATCTGGGGCCGAGGGGATCTGAGCCATGCTTAAAGATGTGACCTGGAATTTGGACAATGGGGAGTCATCCAAGGTCTCCAAAAAGGAGAGTGACACAGAGCTGTCACTAAGTGTGACCACTCTGAGGGCAGTGTGAAGGGACAGGCAGAGAAGGTATTTTAACTGGCCAAGGACAAAAGTCCTCAGGGCAGTTACAGAATAGGTGAGGAGACGAGTCCCAGTATGTCCCAGTATACACACGAAACACGGGCATCTGGTTTCTAATGCAGATCACAGGAACTTTCTCGACCCGCCACAAGTGTCTAACGGTGATGTGCCATGCCAGCCTCCCAAAGCTTACTCTGAAGTTCTAGTTCACCTTCATTTATAAAACAAACTAAAACATGTGATTTTGGGGGCTGCAATCACTATTTTTGCCTTCTGCAACCCAAATAATTTAGTCTGAGATAAAATACTTGTGCTTAGAGGAGCCACAACATTGAGACAAATCACAGCCCCCAATGAGAAGCTGAACAGGGAGTTGTTCTTATAAAGGTGGGGAGGGGAGGTAAGGAAAGGCCCAAGATGGGCGCTGCTGGGCCCAAACAACCTGCATTTCCCTTTCCTTTCAGCCGAAATACCTCTGAAACCATTCCGTAGCCGTTTTCAAGCAGCCTGTAAACCTGTGTTCTCCCACATTGGTTAGTCAGTCCTTCAACGGGGTAACGCGCAAGACCGAGCAGCACCGCTGGTCCTGGTTCCGCCACTAAACATATGGCCTGAACATTACTCTTCCCATCCGTGCGAGGAGACCAAGTGAAGTGCTGGACTGCGCAAACTCCGAGGTTCCTTCTGGGTCTAAAAGTGTCGTTTTTAATGATGTTCTTTTAGGCCCTTTGCCCTCTCCCTAACTCCTTTCACAGGCACAGAACAAATATCCAGGCCGGGGGTAGAATATCCGCCTTCTTTCCAGACCCTCTTGCACTGGGCTCAGGCCTGCGACTTCAAAGGAGGTCTCATTCGTTGATACTGACCATCCTTAAAAAAAAAAAACACTTCAGATCCTTTGGAGGAAAGGTGATAAGGACTGGAATAAGAAAATTAAGATACAATTGCAGCAAACTGACTCCACCATGCAATTTGAAGCTTTTCTTAAACAAAAAAATTACAAAATCTTGAAACTGTGATGAAAACCACACAGTTATTTCATTTCACCTTTCAGGATCTGGGGTTCCCCCTCTGTAGTGATTAAATTATTTAGAAGATTACTGAGGTGTTTCTGTTTCTAAATGCTACACTCCTCTGCTAGTTTAAGTCTCCTTCCCCCCAGGAGGGCAGGACCTCAGGGTGATATTTGGGCGCGGCTATCGGTCAGGCATCCTGCTAGGAGCGCTGGGAATACAGCGATGAAGAGCCTCACCAAAGGTCCCAAGCCACAGGAATATGCTATGGGAGGAAGGGGCGAGGATGATTCTCAAAGAACAGGTCAAGCTCCTGGTAGAGCTGGCATCCTGTTTGGCTTTTAATTCCTAGTAATTGTACTAGCGGGAGACACATAAACATTTTTTTAAATAAAAAATGCTTTCAACCAGGAGCAAATGCAACAACATAAACGTCTGGGACCTACCTAACGCAGGCCGACTCCTAGTCCAGAGAGCTAGGACTAGATTAACTTAAAACGGAAAGAAGTTGCACAGCGCCCAGCGGCCGGGTGCGGGCCCCGCGCGCCCCAGCAGTCCCGACCCTGGAGGACACGTGAAGCCGGAAAGGAGCAGGGGCCCCGCCGGAGCCGGCTCGCAGCGCACACCGCGTGGCTGCCCCCTCCCCCTCGGCGCCATCCAGCCCTCGGCTCGCTCTCCCAGCTATGGGAGGCGCCAGCCCACCTCGCCACCCCCGGCGCGCAACCAGCCTCTCCAAGGCTCCCCTGGGGGAGCTCGTGCTCCCACCGAAGTTGGGGAGCAAGCAGCCGCATCTCAAAGGCAGTGAGGGGGCAAGGAAAGAAACAGCTGGGAAGCCTCCGCCCTTCTCCGCTGCAGAAAAGGCCCGGGGTAAGGCGAGGATAGCCTTTTCCAGCCTCTGCTCGCCTTGCCGATGAAACAAAGAACGCGGGCTCCTAGGGGAGACCGGCACCCCTCGTCTGACCCCTTTCCGGGGATCCCAGATGCGCGCGCCGCCCACACCCAGGGGCGCGGAGCCAGTGGCACTTTCTCACTGAAGCCGGCCACGTTTCCTCTTACAGCCACAAAAACGCACAAGTCCCTGCCGGTACCATTTCACTGATGTCACCGACCCGGCGTGGCTCTCAGGATTTTACCAGGAAAGCCCTGCAATCCCCAGCCACGTGGGGCTCGCCTTCCCGGCTGGCGGCCCAAGGCTCCGGCTGCGCCGCGGGGCGAGCTGGGCACCCACCGCCGGGACCCAGCTCCGAGCCCTCTCCCCCGCTCCGGACTTGCAAAACAATAAGCATCCGCCGCCCCCGTCTCCCCCCGCAGGACGGCGGCCCCGGGCTCCCACGGCGGGGAAAGCCGGAGGGAGCGCGCCGGTGTGCGGGCGGCGGCGGCGGCTCGGCGCCTGGGGGCAGGATCCGCGGCCGGCCGGGCTGCACCGGGTGGGGAGCCCGGCGAGGGGAGCCGGGTGGGGAGCGCGCGGGGAGCCCGGGAGCGCGCGGCGGCCGCAGGGGGACCAGGGCGGGCAGGGCGCGCGGCCCGCCGTACCTTGCCGCTGGCGGTGCCGCCGCTGACGCCGATCAGGAAGGGCTCGCCGCCGTTGGGCTGCTGGTGCTCCTGCAGGGTCTGCTCGCTGTCCCCGGCCATGCTCGCGCCGCTTCCCGCCGCTGGGCCCGCCCGGGTCGCGGCCCGCGCCCGCCGCCAGCCGCCGCGCTCGCCGCCGCCGTGGGTCCCGGAGCCGACAGCCTGCGGTGCCCGCAGCGGCCGCGGCTTACATCCCCGGCGGAGGTCAGCGTGATGCAGCTGCTCCAATCCGGCGGGCAGCGCGCTGCTATTCGCCCGGGCGGGGGCGGGGGCGCGGGCGCGGGCAGCCTCCGCCCTCCCGGCCCGCCGCGCGCCGCGCGTCAGCCCTTCCCCGGAACCCGCCTGCTCGCTCCGCCGCGGCCGCCGCCTTCCCGGGGACGAGGGGCGCCCGGGCGGGTCACAAACGGAGGGGATGCCCCCCGTCCGAGGAGCAAGATGAGAACAGGCTTGGAAGAGGACAGAGTTGACGTCGTTACCCATTATCCAGGTTAAAACTTGTATTTTCCGAAAGTGAGATTTTTTTTCCCCCCTCCCGTTTGCCGAAATAACATGTCAACCGCTGATTTTAAGTATTTCCTCTCCTGGAAAAACCATCCTCTTCAGCTGGCGACTCCCTTAGAGGCTCCTTAGAAAAGGATGATTTAAGGGGTTTATCTGAAGGGTGCCTTCCTCCAAAAATCAACACCCTTGCAAACCACAGTCTGAAATTCCAAACACTGAGGAGTTAGGGTTTAGGCAAGCATTAAAATCATACATAATGCCATTTGACCCATTAGTACTTTTAACTGAACTGGGTTTTCAGATGGGCAATTAGTCCCTCGGTGAGAAAGGCGATGCGTCTGCTGGCGACTCAGCAGCCTCCATCCGGAGTGATTTGTGCATTCACTTGCGGTCCCCTGAGCAAGCTACCTCATATCCCTGTGCTTCAGCATTTTCATCTGTTAAATGGGGACACTAATGGCAATTACATCCTCAGATTGCTGTTGTCAATGAATTATGTTTAAAGTTCTTGGTAGAGTGCCTCGAGCAGCCTAGGCCCTACATAAGTGTTGGAAGAGAAAAGGCCCCTATAATGGGCTGAAACTGGACAGAAAATTTTGTTGGGACACACGAAAGGGGCAGGGCTGGACAGTAACTACCAGGCTCTGCCCCTGAGAAACCGGGACTGCTATTAATGAGCTGATGGGGTCCTTCTGGCAAAAAAGAGAACTTCAGTACATAGCATTGTCTCTTCAAACTTGCTTAATTACCTTAAATGCAGGATTATTTTCAAAGAAATTTACTAAAGAATATTAAAAGTATTAGAAAACACAAATGTTCTTCTCACTTTGGAAATAATTCATGTCACCATCCAAAATCAAACTGCACAGAAGCCCAGACAGGAAACTAAGAGAGGGAGAGTGGCTACCTTGTATCCAGGAGGTATTTGGGGGAGGTTAGCTAGAAGGACCAAATGGCTATGGGGTGGGTCCGTTTTAGCTGAGTCATGAATCTGCCTGTTCTCCCCAGTCTTTTCTGCACTAAAGAAATCTAACAATCTTCCAGGTTTCTGACGGAGTTCTTTATTGCTCAAGACAAAGCCTACTGGAGTTTGGAACTCGATGGACCCACACCTAACAGGACATTAAGAAGCCGAGAGGAAGAAGTGGAGGAAAAAAGAATGCCTCATCCTCTACGAGCCTTTCCCGGATCCCTTCCTCCCTTATCATTCCTATAGCATCTTTTCCACAATATTTTATCATAAAAGGTTTCAGACGTAAAGTTGAGATATTTTATAGTATACACAGATTCCCACCACCCAGATTCTGCCATTAACATTGTACTATACTTGCTTTGTCACACTAATCAGCCACCCATCCTTCTGTCCATCCCAGCATTCTCCTCATAGCCCTTATTTGCCTTCCCTTTGTAAGTTTCAAATGTTAGTTTCCAAACTGGTTTATGCATTTCTTGCTTTTTTTGTCTTTAATTACTATATCCCTAGCACCTAGAACAGTTCCTGACATGTAGTAGGGCCTTAATAAATATTTGTTGAATGAATGAAGAAACACCTTGTCTCATTTCTACATTCCCAAGGCCCACTGAGCAGAATGACTGGCAAGTAGGAAGCAAGCAATACATGTGTGTTGAATGAATGGATGAACAAATAAACAAATGTGGAAGAGGTAAGAAAACACCCACAGGTAAAGTTCACTCCCACCATTTTGGAATTACGTGCTCTTAACTCTGAATTCCAAGTAACTGGCTACATCTAGTCCTAGTGTGTGTATCTATGAACTAGTTGAGCCATTCACTGAGCTAACTTATAACATTTATCTGCACCATGTTTAATAATAACATTTGACCTCTGTGCATGAGTTAATATACATAAGAGTGCCCTGAAAAAAGCAAAAGCTATCCCTATAAAGTAAGGTCTAATTAACAGAGGACATCCAGCTGCCCTCCACGCTCCCTGTTTTCACTGCACTGCTCTCCTTTCTCTACTCTGCCCCAAGGGCTGGCTTACCTACACACAAGGAGGTTACCCATGTCCATTTCAATTATTAAGAGTGTTCTCAGCACTGGTGACCTCAGCAAGGACTTTGGCACCTCTGCTCTCTGTAAAGCGAGGCAGGCTGTCTGTGATAGTCCCTGTGCTGTGTCATCTTCCCTTGGGAGCCTGGTCACCAAATCCCATAGGAAGGGATGTTCAAATCACGTTTGAGCCTACCAGAGCAATTACACTGCAGATTCTGAATTAAGTGATTTCAAGCTGTCCTCCTTCTCCTCCCACTAAGAAAAAACATCAAACATTTTCAGTAAAACCCAGAGTTAGAACAGATTCAAGAAAATAGGTTTTTCTCAGTATCTGTGATGACTTTTTTATATATATACAGATTTCAGTCTGATCCAGGACTGGCCTGCTCACATCTGGGGATGAAGTCAGCATGAGTGTGCAACTGTGACCGTAGCCAAAGAACTGAAAGCGATGCTGCCGTTGACACTCCTCCATCTGCCTGCCTTTGCTCCTTAAATAGCTATCATTCCAAACTAGACAAGGGACACCACATTATGCCTCCAACTGAAAAGGTCTTCCTCTCAGGTGCTTCATGCAGCACGGTTAATTCTCTAATTGTTTATCATAATTTCCAACCAGAAAAAAAAAAAAACGTTATCACACTTCAGCATGTCTCCGGAGCATTTTTGTTCTCTGTATTACCTTTTATCAATACAGCAGTGGCTTTCAGAGATCACAAGAACTGTTCTGAAGACTGCTGCTGCTTCAGCACCTAGCTCTGTCATCTCAATCACACTCTCAGATTCTGTGCAGCACCAGATGGGAGAGGTCCCGACCCACTCCAGATGGAATGCCAAAGCTCCGGCCTCATCCAGCAGGTGAATCCAGAACCCTGTGGGCGGAGCCCAGGTACCTGGGTCTGATGAGCTTTCCGGGCGATTCTAGTCCCCGCCAAAGTTGGAGGAGTACTGACCTGGTGAAGAGATAGTGCGCACTAATCAAGAAAACAAGGTTTACAGCCCTGCCTTGTTACTGACTTTGTAAACCTTTGGGCAGGTTACTTAGTTTCTATGAACTCTAATTTCTTCAGCTATTAAATGATACCTGGCTTATAGGATGGTTGGGAAAATAAAGAATATATAGTGTCATGGAGTTGTTTCTCCTTCTATTTCTACCACAGCTCTCTGACTTGTCAATAGAAGTCCCATCATTTAGGGATTAGGAGTTCCAAAGGTAAGAATTCCTAATCCCCAATGACACTTTGAAGTAAAAATTAAAAGATAATATCCAGAATAAGTAAATCTACAGAGACAGAAAGTGGCTGCCTGCCACTGGGGAGGTTAAGGGGAAATGAGGAATAGCTAATGGGCCCAGCATTTCTTTTTAAGGTAAAGAAAATGTTCTAAAATTTTTGTGATGGTTGCACAACTTTGAATATTGAATATGTAAGACCATTGAATGTACAATTTAAATAGGCGAAATATTTGGTATGCAAATTATATCTCAATAAAGCTGTTTAAAAAAATAGGTCTCAACCAGCAAGTTAGGAAGGAAAAGAGATTTTTAGGAATTGGGAACAGAAATGGACAAAGGCACAGAGAAAAGACGGAATTAAAAAGACAATGTTAGAAGGAACAAAATCTCAATAGACTCATAGATACTGAGAAGGGAATACTCCTTACCAAGGAGGAGGGGTTGGGGCAGGTGTTGGGGGGAAGGGGAAGGTGATAAAGGGACACATGATTCACAATCACAGTGTAAGTTGGTCACTGGGAAGGTAGTACAGCATGGAGAATATGGTCAATTCTGTAACATCTTACTACTTGGATAGCTAGTAACCACACTAGAGGGGGTGAGGATTTAATAATATGGGTTAACTGTTGAGCTACTGTGTTGTAAATTTGAAACTAACATAAGATTGTATATCAATGATACTTTTTAATAAAAAGACAATGTTAGAGGACTTTGTGACCTATAAAATGTTACAACAAACGCAAGTTGTTAACTTTGTTAAACTCCATACACTGATTCTTGTACTTAATATCCTTCCCTCAAAAGATACTAGTCATATATGGCTTTTAAGTTTTAGTTGGCCCTATAAGAATATAGTACTTTATCCTCCATTTACCCCATGGTCCCAAGCACACAGGCCAGTGAAAATCATGTCTGGACTTGCCTCACCTTATCTCTAAACATTTTGCCCCACCCCTTAAGATCCAATCACCAACGTCCCCATAGCAGAACACACCCTATCCCTACTCCTTAAAAATGCTCTTCC
The DNA here is from genome assembly GCA_029783875.1 of Phataginus tricuspis. Taxonomy (NCBI): domain Eukaryota; kingdom Metazoa; phylum Chordata; class Mammalia; order Pholidota; family Manidae; genus Phataginus; species Phataginus tricuspis. The sequence continues at coordinate 26,083,437 of JAQQAC010002701.1, read as the reverse complement.
TCACCCACGAGCTGCTGCTCTCTGCTTAGAGGCAGCCATTCTCTCTTTCAGCCATTAAAATCTCTTACGTGGCCCCATCTGTGTCTCCTGAGTCATGCTGGGGTAAGGAGGGTCACGGCGAGATACCCTTTCATTGGTGCCGTGACTCGGATGAGGTTCTCCCATTGACTTTGCTCTTCCTCCAGGAATCTGAGCTGCTTTGGGACCCCTCACTGCCTGATCCTCCTCCACAGGCTCACCATCCATTTCCCCGGTCGCTTGTCTTCTCACCCAACACCAGCCTTCAATTTGGTAAGTGTCCCCTTCGTAGTCGACCTAAATGTCCCTTTGGAACCTAGAAAGTGACTGTTGAACGTCTGGCACCTCCGTGGTCTCCTCTGGGGCAGGGGAACCCCCAGCCACAGCCTTCATGGCTATGGTTGATCCCCATAGTCAACCCTTCTCTGCCTCCCCATGGTGAGAATCCTCATTCACTGAGGTTCGGTCTCCCTTTATCTACTCATAAACTCCTGGTACCAGGTACCGAACCTCCTTAGTGTTTTCACCTCGACTGCTCAGTTAGAGGTGGTAACAACCCCCTAACTGTGTCTGGTCTTCTCCGCGACCTTCTCAATCGCTCTGGGACGCCTCAGCAACTGTGGACGGTCTCATTCTAACCATGGGATCTGGCCCCTCCATTCCCGCAGATTCACTGCTAGGGTGCTTACTCAATAATCTAAAACCCCTCCACCTCATTCCAGACCTCAAACCTTTTAAACTTATTCACTATTGTATGAGATCTGGCCACAATATTCCTTGGATAACCAGTCTAAATGGCCTCCCAATGGCTCTTTAGATCCTAAAATTCTCCGCGACTTATAGAACTTCTGTGAGTGCATGGGCAAACGGAAAGAGATCCATTATATCCAGGCTTTTCCCTACCTCTGAACCAAGCCCTCTCTCTGTCTCCCCTGCAATCCTAAACACCTACTACTCGCCTTAAAGTCCTCACCCTCCAACAAACCAGATCCCACCACCTCCTCTGACTTTGACTCCGCTGACGAAACCCCACCCTACCGACCCCAAATCCCCATGGCACCTCCTCCTTCTCCTCCCCCTCCTCAACACCCAATCTGCCCAGTGCCGCCGCGCAAACTGCCCAGCCTCCTCCCCCTCAATCCCCATCAAGTCTCCCACCACAAGCTCCCATCAGCGGTGGGGCAACCACTCCGCCTCCTCAACCGCAGCCAGTTTCCCTCCCATCCCGAGATCCCCTACCAAGTCCTCCAGCCACTCACTCTCGAACCCAGATCCTAGCCCCACTCAGGGAAGTAGCCGGTATGGAGGGCATCGTCCGGGTCCATGTCCCTTTTTCTCTCTCTGACCCATCTCAGATTGAGAAAAGATTAGGCTCTTTCATCTCCAACCCAGCTGCTTACATAAAAGAGTTCCACTACCTAACTCAGTCATATGACCTTACCTCTCATGATATTCACATGATCCCATCCAACACACTTTTGCCTGAGGAGCGTAGGCGAGTCTGGGAACAGGCTAGACCTCATGCCGATGAGGTTCACCAAACTACTCCAGCCCATCCAACAGGTGCTGAGGCAGTTTCTGACCGAGACCCTAACTGGGACTATAATATGGCAGGGGAGTCACCAGCCGAGATCAATTCATCACCTGCCTCATGGTGGGTCTCAGGAAGTCAGCCAATAAAGCCATTAACTATGAGAAACTCCAAGAAGCTTTTCAGGATAAAACTGAGAATCCCTCTATGTTCCTAGACCGCCTCACCAAAGCTCTTTTACAATATACCAACCTAGACCCTGAGACCCCAGATGGGAGACAATTATTAATGACCTACTTCTTCACCCAGAGTTTCCCCAACATTAAGGCTAAACTTAGACGTCTAGAGAAGGGACCCTTAACGCCTCAGGCAGAAGTCCTGGCAGTGGCCTTCAAAGTATATAATGGAAGAGACGAAAAGGCCCATAAACAAAAATATCAAATGCTGGCTAAGGCCTTTCAACCTACACCAACCACTGGTGCTCGGGTATCCTCACTTCCTAAGAAGCAGCCAGGAGGACCTCCTGGTCCGTGCTTCAAGTGTGGTCAAACGGGTCATTGGGCTAGAGCCTGCCCAAATCCCCAGAAGCCCCCCGGTCCATGCCCTAAGTGCCATCAGGAGGGACACTGGGCTGTTGACTGTCTTTGCACACCGAGAGGTGCCAGGCCACCCAGCTCTAACACTCCACACATAGACCTTCTGGGTCTGGCAACTGATGATTGAGGGGGCCCGGGGCTCCTCCACCCGACCACTACCATCACTGTACAGGAGCCCAGGGTAACCACTGTGGTAGCGGGTAGGCCCATCTCTTTCCTTTTGGACACCAGGGCCACCTACTCAGTCCTGAAGGAGTTTTGGGGACCCACCTCCCTCTCACAGTCCTCTATAGTCCGGGTAGAGGGGACACCTTATCAACCTTTACAAACTCCCACGCTTCACTGCATCTTTAGAGGCACTGCCCTCTCTCACTCCTTTTTGGTGATTCCCATTGTCCCATCCCCCTTGTGGGAAGAGACCTATTACACAAGGTTGGAGCTTCCATTACTTTTGCTCCCGGACCACGCCTCAACCCCGACTCACCTTCAATCCCACTTTTACTCGCCCTCCAACCTGCTGCAAACCCACCTCCCTCCTTTTCCTCTGCCACACCATCTGGTCAACCCTGTAGTCTGGGATACCCTCACCCCCTCTATCGCCACCTGCCCCCAGTAATTATCAGGCTTAAAGACCCCGCCTCTTTTCCTTCTCAACCTCAGTATCCGCTGCCCCTCAAGAGTTTACTGGGCCTGCAGCCAATTATCCAGGAACTTTTATACAAACGGCTACTACAACCAGCCAATTCCCCTTTCAATACTCCTATACTGGCAGTTAAAAAGCCTAATGGTTCTTACAGGCTTGTCCAGGACCTAAGAGTAATTAATGCAGCCGTTGTTCCCATCCATCCTGTAGTCCCTAACCCCTATACTTTACTGTACACCATTCCTGCTTCCACCACTCACTTTTCTGTCCTTGACCTCAAAGACGCATTCTTCACAATCCCCCTCCATCCTAACTCTCAAGATCTATTTGCTTTCACCTGGACCAATCCTGCCACCCAGACTTCTACTCAGTTGACCTGGACAGTCCTTTCCCAAGGCTTTAGAGATAGTCCCCACCTTTTTGGACAAGCTCTAGCACAAGACCTCAAATCCCTTACTCTCTCGAGCTCCACCCTCCTTCAATGTGTAGATGACCTTCTCCTGTGCAGTCCCTCCCTACAAACCTCTCAACAGGATACTGTTCTCCTTTTAAACTTCCTCTCAGAACATGGCTATCGGGTTTCACCCTCCAGCTGTCTGCTGCTCAGGTCATTTACCTGGGAGTTCAGCTCTCTCCGGGCTACAAGGCCATTACCATAGACAGGCAGAGACTGCCTTCCTCAAAACGCTCACCACTTCATGTGAGATCTGTCAAAAAGTCAATCCCAACTCACCTTCCAGACCACCCACCTTTCCTACCCATCAAACACGAGGGCTCATTCCCGGGACTGATTGGCACCTCGACTTTACTCACATGCCTCCAGTAAAACGCCACCGGTATCTTTTAGTACTGGTCGACACATTTTCTGGATGGGTTGAGGCCTTCCCCACAACTAACAAATGAGCCCAGACTGTTTGCAACGTCCTACTGCCTGAAATTATCCCACGCTTTGGAATACCTACTTCCTTACAATCAGACAGTGGCCCTGAATTTATCTCTCAAATCTCCCAAGCAACCAATAAAGCCCTTAATATTCCATGGCATTTTCACATCCCCTATCACCCACAATCCTCAGGTAAGGTGGAAAGAACCAATAGAACCCTCAAATCTATTCTTACTAAATTATCCCTGGAGCTCCACCTTGACTGTATAAAACTCCTCCCCTTGGCCCTACTTCCACTCTGGGCCTTACCAAAAACCTGCTACACTTTCTCCTTTTGAACTCATGTATGGCCGCCCCGTGCTTCCTCCAGGTCTCAACCCCGAACCTCCTATCCTTCCTCCTCATCTTATCAACCCTTTACTTCAACACATTCGCTCTCTACTCTGGCCCCACACTGACCTCTATAAACCAAAACCTCAAGACCCCACTTCTCCTACTTTCTGTCACCCAGGAGACTCTGGGCTCCTATCCCCACCACACCAAGTGACACCATCCCTAACTCCCAAATGGCAAGGACCATACACGGTAATCCTTTCCATGCCAACTGCAGTTAAACTCCAGGGTTTTCCCCATTGGATACACAACTCTCACCTTAAACTGTTTGTCTCACCTTATTCCCCTCCCACCAAATCTCCCACAGGTTCCTACTCCTACACCCTGACGGGACCTCTTACTCTCCGCATTTTGCGACACTCATCTCCACTTCCACTCATCACTGAAGAAGTTTCCACCAGCACAGAGTCCTAAGACCTCCCTTACAACTGCCATGCATCATGCTTCAGGATTGTTAAACCTGGTCTCAACACTTATTCTCTCACCAGACCTATCTTCCCCAACACCAGCCCTTTCTTCTCTTTCAGACTATCCAAAAGATTGCACCATCAAGGATTCCCTTTGCCCTACAGGTTGCTTTTCTGCCTACACATATGTCCCCAAGGAATGCTATGACTCAGCCAACCTTTGTAAACATAGCAATTGGAAATACTGGACATGGAAATCCAACCGTAAGGCTAGGATAAGCCAGTGCCCCTGGACAACTAGGGGAAATAGTGCTTCTTCCCGCAGTTATTGTTGGAACTTCTTTACCCACACAGGCATGTCAGACGGGGGTGGAGTACAGGATCAAGCCTGCCGGGAATGTCTTTACAGTATTGCCCCAAATACTTCACAACATGTTCAATCCCACCAGGCATCCCCTCAATCTGTCAATCAGATGGGAACCCATACCTAAAGACCCTCTCCTAACTCAAATAGTTAATACTACCCATCACTTACTTAACCTTACCAATACCTCTCTGGCTCAGGGGTGCTGGATGTGTTTGAAAGCAGGCTTCTCTAATTTACTGGCTACTCCTCTACAATTCAACGTTCAATATAGCTCAATGAGACTTCCCCAGACCTGGCCGATGTCTCATCCAAGCCTTCTAGAGTCCCCCTTATTCAGTTCTCCCAGAGGTGTTTTTCCTCAGTGGGAAACACCTCTGTAGGAGAATTACAGAAAGAACAGTGTAGACAAACTCTCACCTACTCACCATCCGCAAAGGCTCACTGTCCGCCAGTCCCTGAAACCTCCCTCCTGGGTGGGACAACTGTCTATCGCTGCCTTCCCCCTGGATGGAGAGGCACATGCACTTTGGTCCTCTTATTTCCATCCATAGACATTGTCCCAGGGGACGAGGAAGTCCCTATACCCCTAATGGGCAATGTAAGACCCCAACCCAAATGTGCATTCAATTTATTCCCCTACTAGCCACCTTAAGCATTACCACGGAAACTGCTGGAATAACCACATCCATTACTTATTTTTATTTATTTATTTTTTTTACAATTTATTTTGGTATCATTAACCTACAATTACATGAGCAATATTGTGGTGATTAAACTACCCTCTTCACCAGGTCCCCCCCACCAACCCTATTACAGTCACTGTCCATCAGTGTAGTGAGATGAGAATCACTACTTGTCTTCTCTGAGTTGTACAGCCCTCCCCGTGCCCCTCCACCTTATGTCTGCTAATCGTAATGTCCCTTTTACCCTCTTATCCCTCCCTTCCCACCCTTCTTCCCCAGTCCCTTTCCCTTTGGTAACTATTAGTCCGTTCTTGGGTTCTGTGAGTCTGCTGCTGTTTTGTTCCTTCAGTTTTTTTCTTTGTTCTTATACTCCACATGTGAATGAGATCATTCGATACTTGTCTTTTTTGGCTTGGCTTATTTCACTGAGCATAATACCCTCTAGCTCCATCCATGTTGTTGCAAATGGTAGGATTTGTTTTTTTCTTATGGCTGAGTAATATTCCATCCACATCCATTACTTATTATCAACAACTCTCTAATCAACTAATAGGGGATATTCAACCAGTAGCTGAATCCATATTAACCCTTCAAACCCAACTGGATTCTCTAGCTGCTGTAGTCCTCCAGAATCACCATGGATTAGATCTCCTAATGGTGGAAAAAGGGGGACTCTGCCTATATCTGCAGGAAGAATGCTGCTTTTATGTTAACCAGTCCGGAATAGTAAAAAAACAAAATCAAACAATTACAGGAAGACTTGGAAAAGAGAAGACAACAGCTAGCCCAAAATGCCTCTTGGTCTATCCCTAGTCAACTATGGCAAATCTTCCTCCCATTTGCTACTCCCCTTCTCCTAATCCTTCTGATCCTGCTCATAGCCCCTTGTCTTATTAACTGCATTCAAAAAACACTCCACTCCCAAATACAAATAATTTCTAACCAGACCTTTCACCAGCCTATTTTACAGTATTACCAACCCCTCTCCAAAGACGATGATCCTTATTAAACCTGGAACACACCATCGCCACTTCAGACCAAGGGCTCATCCGAGGACCACCCGCCCATCAATATAAAAATGAACTTCATCGCCCCTAATCGACAGGAAGCAGTTACTGAAGACTGACCTTCACCCCTTCCCCAAGTCCTCTACAACTTATAAAACAGAAAAGGGAGGAATGTAAGAATATAGTACTTTATCCTCCATTTACCCCATGATTCCAAGCACACAGGCCGGTGAAAATCATGTCTGGACTTGCCTCACCTTATCTCTAAACATTTTGCGCCACCCCTTAAGATCCAATCACCAACAGCCAGATGGTTGCCCCACCCCTTAAGATCCAATCACCAATCCTTGAAAATGCGCTTCCTCACCCACGAGCTGCTGCTCTCTGCTCAGAGGCAGCCATTAAAATCTCTTGCATGGGCCTGTGTCTCCTGAGTTGTGCTGCGGTAAGGAGGGTCGCGGCGAGATACCTTTTCAGGCCCAACTTCAGAAATCCAATATGCCCCAAGAAGAGCCTTCCCAGGCTTTGAAAAAGTTAACAAATGGATTTTAAATCTCTAGAGATTTTCAGATTTTCTCTCCCCTCCCCATATCAGGATATATTTTCTAATGTGGTTCTGTGAAAATAAGACAGATAAAGTCAAGGTTTCCGTTGTCTTTCAGGAAGCTCCCAGCATCCTCACTTTGTTCACGCACCATGTTCTAAGCCATTTAGCTTCATCCTCTTCGCAGGTCTTATCCCAAACCTGTCTCTGGCCCTTTTTGTCTTTTCCTATCTCCAGATGAAATCCTTGTTATCCTGCTTTTCTGCCATGACTTCCTTCACCTTCCCCTAATTAGCTCCAAGGCCATCCTCTCCATAAATGACCTGCTTCTAAGCCTCCCTCATGCTGGGCTGATGCTCTTTCCGTGGCACACAATGGATGTGTGCCTGAGGCTGGGATAGGGGCAGGACAAGGGAGACCTGTAGGGTACAAAATGCGAGGAGGCTCTCACCCTCAGATGGAGCGACTGCCTATGTTTAGGGCGGACCTTAAGGAGTATTTCAACTGATGGCCAAGGATGGCAGGTTTGACGGTCCTCAGGTTTTGGGGCTGAGATGCCAAAGGGTGTTGGAGGCCAAATGAGATTAGCAGATTTAGTAGATTAGTCTTTGCTCAGGGTTCACAGGGTATGTTGCTGATAAGTTATTTTGGTATCTCTAAGCGAATGCTCCCAAGGAACTCTCCCCAGGTCATTAGGAAAGAAATTAGTTCATGTCTGCTTCATAATAAAATTACAGCTGTTCCTGGTGGAAAGGAGGCCTAAGGCTTCAAGTGATGAAACTGAGTGTTTCAGAAATATTTCTAATCAGAGACTTAAAAACATGACAAAAACAACAGATTCCCCAGGAAAAAACACAACTGTTTATGCATACAAGTAGTTTTCACATGTGATTTACTCATGCCCAGCGTAGCCCCAGTTATCAGCCTGATAGCCAGGAGAGGAGGTAGGGTGAGGGCAGCTTCAGAGGAGAGCATCTATCACCAGCACAGCAGAAGTGTTAGCTCTTGCTAGGGAACATGGACCACCTCTGCAAGCACAGAGGGTCCAGGGGCGCAGTGGCGGCAGAGGCAATATCCACAGAGGCATCCAGCCTCATGTCCCCACCCATACTTCAGGATCCTGGGTTTTTATCACAAGGCCCCAACATTCTCCTGACAGTCCTGCATGGCTGGCCAATGCAAATGATGATGGAGCGCTAAGACGAACAGTTAGGTCTCCAGCCTACTGCTCAAACATGCCTGCCTTTCTACAGCAAAAGGTCAGAGCCTCTTTGTAAGCTACCAGAGGTTCTCTGACTCTCACACTTACCCATCAGTCAACTTAGCAGCAACCAAACGACTCCATTGTCTCTGTAGGCATTGGTCCCCTACGGATTGAAAGACCTGAAGTGCTGCACCTGCCACAGCTTTATTCCTCCTCTTGGACATTTTCCCAGGTTACCATTGGGGAAGTTTTTAGCAACTGAGCCACCACCTTGTGCCGTGTCCCACTTCCCAACAACCAGGACATCATCATCCTCTTCACCTGCTGGACAGCAGGTGCACCACACCTAAATCCCCATTTGACCACCTTGTTTCTCGGACCACCCTTGGTATCGTTTGTGCTAATTTAGGTCCTCTAAGCAGCAGAGCCTGAGATGGGATTTAACATAAAAAGATTTTATTAGGGGAAATGGCTGCCAGAGGACGTAGGAGGGAGCTGAGGAAGCCTGGGAGAGAGCTTTCAGGCTGCAGAACAAGCCGGAACCTGAGTGAAGGGGAGAGACAAGGAAGGCTGGGCAGAAGCACCTGAGACTATAGTGCCAACTGAGAAAGGTTCGGGCAAGCTGTTGGGAGTCCTCAAACCAGAGTTGCTAATAATCGGAAGAGCCTCAGACCTCTAGGAATGGACCTGCCCTCGTATTCCAGTGGCAAACAGTCATTTGCTAGGCGAGTCTAGGGGAAGCATGGCCAGGGAGCAAAGGCAGCAATTCATTTCAGACCACATTAGCTGGGGCTCTTGGTCAGTTATGTCCCCTTGAGGTACTACTCCTGGCTACTACACAGTGAGAGTGAAGCACTGCAACCTCCAACTGAAGTTGTTGAATTATCTATTTTTCCTTTCAGATATGTCACTTTTTTGCTTTGTATATTTTGGGGCTCTTTGGCTTGGTGCATATACATTTATGGTTTTTAAAAATAAACGGATCCTTTTCCATTATGAAATGTTCCTAATTATCTCTAGGAATATTCTGTGTCCTAAAGCCCATTTTCCTGTTAAATTTCTGGCTGCTTCAGCTCTTGCTTGGAACAGAAGCTCATCTTAAAGCTGGCAGAGCAGCTTGATGCATTTCCCCTATTTGTGCCTAACTAAGTCCACTATTTATTGCTGGCAAGGCTGTGGAGTTTTGCACCCCCCACCCCCAATACTGAATGGAGACTGACTCCTCTTGCAGAAGTGAACTCCTGTTGAAAAATTAAAAACATCTAATGAAATAAAACACAATAAAATAAATTTCAAGTCTCTGATACTTTCACAAATTAATTCTACCAAACATTCAAAGGATAGTTAATACCAAGACTACACAAACTCTACCAGAGAGAAGAAAAAGAGGGAACTTCACAACTTATTTTATTAGACTTTAACACCAAAACCTGACAACATGTTACAAGAATGGAAAATTGAAGGTCAGTCTCTGAGATAATATGTAAAAATCCTGACACAAACTACAGTTATAACAAACCAAATACAGCAATATGTCACTGTACTGTTTACATAAGCAAGTTTTGTTCATGTAAAAAAATGTAAGGTTGGTTTAATATTTGAAAAATCTATACTTCAGTCTAGATCTAGCTCAAAAACAATGTGCAATAATTAGAGATGGATAAAACCTGTGATGAGTAAGAAGGGGTAGAGCCTTCATTACCCCTCATTCTGTAAAGAAAAGAACTCTTTCTTAAAGACTCTAAAGCAGTGTTTCCCAAAATATGTGCCTTAAAACAATTATTCTAGGAGGAAGGAAGGTTTGGCAACATATAAGTTTAGAGAAACCAGTTACAAGGGGATTAAAGGGCACTATACATCCCAGTCACAACATAGGCAGGTCCCTGAGACCGTAGTACAGCATGGAGAATACAATAAATGACTCTGTAACTTCTTACTACATTGATAGACAGTGACTGCAATGGAGGGGGTGAGGGCTTGATAATATGGGCGAATGTTGAACCACTGTTTTGTGTATGTGAAACCATCATAAGATTGTATATCAATGATACCTTAATAATAATTAAAAAAAAAACCTGTTACACTGTTCCCACTTTAACTTAGGGGAGGGAGTTACAGTGTTGGTTAGTGTGTTAAACACCCTGAGAAATACTGCAGTAACGAGACTTATTTATGTTGGTTTAAACCAATGTTTTACCAAAGTTACCAAACCATAGGATCCCTTTTTCTGGATTGTCTATTACTAAGGGGCAGATTTAGAGCTCTGTGGAGTTCATTCTCCATATAGCAAATTATCTCTTACAAAGAAATAAACAGTATTTTCTATCTTGGAAGAGGTCCTAAGAGACCTATTTACACTGAGGAGGATACTTATTGACTTTAGCTTTATATTAGATAGATGTCTCATGTTTAACATTGCTATTAATAATTTATTAGAACTGTTTTCTGCCTTAAAAAATTATAGATGTTTAGCATAATAGAATACAGAAATATTTTATATTGAATGTGAATGTCCTATCTAAGAGGTAAACATTACCAGTAGCTTAGCATTATTATTCAGTTTTTAATATTCATATTTGCAAAGTTTTTTAGAATAACTGCTCACTAGCAGAAAAGCTGGCCAGTTTTTGCGACTGAATGAAAAATGCACATATTGGTATCATAAAAACATGTAAGCTTCAAATAAATATTGGAGTTTTAAAAATATGTGGGGAAAGAAAATGCTAAAAGTTAAATACAAAAGGGAAGGCAATAGAGGAAACGAACCCTTAGGAAAACAAAGCTAAATACTGAAACCTAACTTCAAGAAATGTAACACACCAAAGGTGTGAAATAAAGGGAAAATTTGTTTATTTTAGGATACATAAAACACGTTTTGAATGCTCCAACACTATCATAAAATACAGTTTGCACTATGGCTATTATAAATCAAGACATCCTTACACAGGAAAATATTCACAAGCATAAAACTCTTGTTTATGCCCCAGAGAGAAAATGAACGAAAGACATCAGTAGTTGATAGTTAAGGTTGAAGGGGAGTGTCTCTCATACACCTCCATAACGCTCCAGAATCTGGGATGCAATGAAGACCAACAGGGAAGGCGCTCCAGATAGGTGTCATCCTTTGACACCCGAGACACTACTGACAATCACCAGAGCAAATAACACGGAGGCGTTCCTTTTCCCCTCTCTGTTGGTGGTGTCCAGGGACTGCGTGGGGTTTGAAATGACAGGAAAAAGAGTTTTGTATTTAAGACCATATGAACGACGATACTGGATCAGTCTCCTGGGTCATTGAATCCATGACAGAACAACTGACGATGGCGTCCAGGGCTATTTTGTGGAAGGGTCACATTTGCCTATAGGCTGTCAACTTCCAAAGGCTCAGGTGCAGTCCCAACGAATGTCTCTGAAACGTCAGAATGTTTTTATCCTATTCTAGAGCCTTCCAACGTGCAGGTCAATTTCATTTCCTGCTGTGGCCCTTCTCTAGCTTCAGGTGCTTCCTCTCTGGGACGGATACAGGACTGCACTCAGTATTGCAGATGTGAAGTCTTCCCTTCTGTTTCCTTTATGATGCTACTCCTAATGACCCCATGTTTGTTGGGCTTTGTGGTGGAAGAAGAAATCTAGACCAGCATGCTCAAAGAGCAAGATGATTGACCCTCTTCTCCTGGCCTTATGTGATGGGCAATCCTTATTTAAGTTTGGTGGTAAGAGAACTAGACTAGTAAGACAGAAAACCTGGCTCACAGTCTGGTATCAATAACAAGCTATGTGACCGTGTAAGTTATTGAAATTGTATTGGCTCCAATTTAATCATCTATTAAATGAAAGGATTGATTTTTACGTGTCCTAAGTTCCCTCCCAGCTCTGAATTTACATAATTATGACAGTGCAGCTCACCTGCCACTTTTCTCTACATTCTTAAAGCTCATAGGAACTCGTAGCAATGTGTTCCTATCTTCGCATTTCATTTACTGGAACTGGTATCAACTACGAACGTTAAGTATTTCATCTTAGAATTGCAAATCTTAAATGTAATATACACTTTGCCATCAATATGTAAGGAATTATCTCCACTGTGCTTTTTAAACCCCCTACCCTTTACTTCCTAGCTCTAAATCAGAACCCTATCAATTCATTCATTAAATACTAAGTTCCTATTACGTACGAGTAAGGCATCTATCATTCCTACGCTTATCGAGTTTACAATCCAGAAAGATGGGTACGCGAACAAGCTATGACAATTAAACGTGATGCTAGCAGAAAGGACAGGGGAACAAATGGCAGGGACATTGAAGCAAGTGCCAGAGCAGCTCCAATTTCTTAAAATAACTTTGACTTCATTATTTGAAATTTTCAAAATTTAAGTAAGTTGTATCTGCACTTCTCCTTTATTTAAGATAAATAATTAAACTAAGTAACATTTATAAATTCTCTTTTCCTTTAAAAAAGTAGCTACATTCAAGCACCTTTACATCAATAATACCTTACAACCCAGGAGAATATTTTCCAAATGGCTTTGTATTTCCTAGTAGCTGGGGGACTATTTCCTTCCTTTTACACATTAGTTGATAAACAACCTGGCATTTTCTCCAAGTATTATGCAAAAGTGGTCTGGCATAGGTGAAATGAACAAATCCAATATAATTTATCCATTGTTCACAGAAATTGTGAACACAGTTTTGGCTGTATTCACATGGAATGCCCCACACATCAGTGTAATGCGTTCACTACAAAGGAACATTATTAATTAGTCAATGTGGACAATAGTCTTCTGTGTGTTTAAGAGACTAAGTCTTCACTGTTGTTGTTTTTGTTGAATATTCTTTAATCTTTAATTTAATGGTTTTAACTTTTATTGTTTCTCCATTATATAAGTAATATAGAATGATAGGCAAATGAGAAACTCTTGAGTAAAAAGAAAACAATTACACTTAAAGTCCCAGTCAGAAATAATAATGATTAACAAGTTAGTATATAACCTAGATTTTTTTCCCTTTCCTTTATTTTTTAATCAACTTCAACTACACAGATCTGAAATGATCACCACCTTTACTTTGTAACACATTCTCATCATTGAGCCTCTTTATGTTTATTTGATAAGCTAATGAATATCTGCCACCCTACACAATATCTAACATTGACAATAAATTACAAGTTATTATCAATATTCTAGATGTTTTCCTATGCATGATATATTTACACATACAACTTTTAAAAAAGAGGTCCTTTTTAGCCAAGTCCTCAGAGTTAAGAGGTTGCACTAAGAAGCAGAGATCATCCTAACGCACACCTACAACGGACCAACATAGCCCCCAATGTACTGTGAGCTTTTGATGCAATCAATATACATTTATTTATATCATTTAAAATACTGAACAGCATTCCATTGCATAAATGTGTTCTAATTTTTTAATCAGTCCTCTTTTTTAACATTTAGGTATTCTGCTTTTTTAACTAGGTAAGTACATAAAAACTTCCTTATATGCCTCTTGGCTCATCTGTCTGATATTTTCCTCTTGTTGGATCAAAGGGTATGTACATCCTGGTAAAAGTTTTAAAGTTTAAACCAATTTAGGTTCCAATGGCCTCAGTAGAGGGACAGAGCTCCTGATGCCAGAAGACCTCAGGCATCTAGAATTTAGTGGAGTAACAGACAACAGTCAGACCCAAGAGTGGGTGGGGCACTGAGAGTCTGCTGTGCTTTAGGAAGAAATCACACAGAGATCATTTAATTTGGGATATTTGAGCATATTTTTAGGATATCTGTGCAAGAGTAGCAGTAAACTCATGATAGAATGAAAAGACACAGGAACAAAACTTAGAGCAACCAGAGGTGCAATTTTCCATCAGAAAAACCAAACTATATGATGAAGAGTGTGGAAATCATTTAGAAAAACAAAAGTACAACTGTTAAATCCTATCCAATTTTTTTCTATCTGTACCCCTTAGATCAACTTGAGATGTATAATATGTAAGGCTTCAGGTAGATGAAGACCTAGAAAAATATTTTTAAACTCTTACTTCATGTGCTTCTATACATGCATGTAAAAAGCTCTTATTAAATATTTTTCTAACCTGAATTTGGTAATATCTCAACATCATTCCATTCCTCCTGTTTACCAGTTATTTTAGGTTTCAGAACAGTTAAAAAATTTTTCAAAATGAAAAAAGTGCCTATCTTTTTTGAATAGGTAGTATATGGACAAGGTAAAAAAAAGTTAAGCAATACTAAAGAGTACACAGTTCAGAAGTACATCTTGGCCATGTATATTCCCAGCATTGTTACCCAAGGGCAGTCACTCTTACTGGCTTTTTATATACCCTTAGGATAGTCTACGCATGTAATGAACAAACGCCCGTGTGTGCGTGTATGTATGTGTATTTTCCCACCAATTAAATAAAGTAGTATATGCTATAAACTGTTCTGCATTTTGTTTTTATCACTATATCTTTGGAAAACATGCTATACCAATACAAGGTATTTGCCTCATTAAAAAATAAATTTTAAACTAAAGACACAAAACAAAATAGTTTCAGAGCCTAGAAGAAATAACTTTTGAGAAAGGCTAAGTAGATATTCTGAGATCATTATTATAAGAAGAAAAAGATGAGGGAGATATTCATTAATTCCTTCATTTATTCATTCGACATGTTTTGAATGTTTACCATCTATGAGGCACTTATTGGCTATTAGGAGTATAAAGATTAATTAGAAACCATTTCTACCTTCAAGGAGCCATAAGACTATTTAGAAATACACTCACGTAAACAAGCAATTATAATACTGTGTGATATAATATTGTGGTATGCAGTGGCAACATGAAGGATTAAATAATCAACTCTACTTGTACTGGAAACAAATGCTACTTGCTTCACCAGTCTTATCTCATCTAAGACTAATGTATCCCTACTAATGTCTGCAGGGGGTCCTTATTAGTCATTAGCTAAATCCCTACAGTCAAGAGATTGTACTAAGAAGCAAAAGTTACCCTATCATATATTTACCAATAAACCAATCATTTATAAAATTTGTCATCAAACATCCATCCTCACTTAACATATCTTTCTTTTCCCACTAGTCTATCTGAAAATTTATTCCAAACTGTTTACAAAGTGAAATTGCAAATAGTTTGCAAAAGATGTAGGACTCTCCTAAGTCATGAAAAGTAATAGTGGGGAACTGCTCAAATTACAAGCAAAGCCACTGACAAAAAGAAGGATGTTGTGGAAGTAGACTAGTTAATTGAAGAAGAGAAAACCAGCAAGGGCAGTGGCATAAACTGGTATTTTACAAGAAAATTATTTGAATGAAAAAGTGCTCAAAAGTAAAACATCTTTCTGATTGATGTAAGCCTCATGGTAACCAAAAGCAAAAACCTATAGTAGATACACAAAAGATAATAACAAAGGAATCTAAAGATACCACTGTAGAAAATTAATCATAAAGGAAGAGAATAAGAGAAGAAAAGAACAAAGTTATTACAAAACAGCCAGAAAACAACTAACAAAATGGCAATAGTAATAGCCCATTACTATCAGTAATTACTTTAAATGTAAATGGACTAAATTTTCCAATCAAAAGACACAGAGCATCTGAATGGGTTAAAAACAAAACAAAGAAACACAAAAAATAAGACCCAACTATAAGCTACCTACAAGAGACTCACTTCAGCTTTAAAGACACTCAGACTGAAAATGAAGAGACAGAAAAAGATATTTCATGCAAATGGAAAACAAAAGAATGTAGGAGTAGCTATACTTAAATCAGATAAAGTAGACTTCAGGCCAAAGAATGCAATAAGGAAAAAAGAGGTCACTATATAATGATAAAGGGGTCAATACAAAAGGAGGATATAACATTTATAAATATTTATGCATCCAACATAGGATACCTAAATAATATAAAGCAAATAAAATAGACCTGGAACTTCCAGGAAGATGGCGACGTGAACAGACCGGCAGAAAAATTCCTCCCAACATTATATTTATTCACGAAAACACAGCAAATACAGCTATTCCCTAAAAGAGAGACCAGAATACACAGGAAGGTTCACAGTGTACAGGTACACCTGAGGACTCGGCAGCCAGTGAGGCGGATAAGATACAGAGCCGTGACCCGGCGGGACCGAGCATTCCTCCCCCCCAGAGCTCCGGCGGTCAGACACACCGGAGAGAGGACTCAGCACCCGGCGAGGCAGGTAAGATACAGAGCCATGACTCAGCGAGACCAGCCTCCACCCCAGCACTCCGGCGGGAGTCCCGGCAAGGCGGTCATAAAGAGCCCAGCGGACATACGTGACAACTACCAACAACTAATTCTATAGTCATGAGAAGACAGAAGAATATAATACAGACAAAGCTTCAGACAAACACCACCCCAAAGAGAGAATCTGAAGGAATGGACATGCATAGTCTTCTGTAAAAAGAATTCAGAATAAAAGTCATAGCCATGCTGACGGATCTACAGAAAAATGTGCAAGAGCTGAGGGAGGAAGTGAGGGAAGTGAGGAAAGACAATGCAGAAATGAGACAAGCCATCGACGGGCTCAACAGCAGATTGAATCAGGTTCAAGACACGACAAGGAATTACAAGACAGGGAACAGGAATTCAAAGAAGCTGAGGCAGAGAGAGATAAAGGATCTCTAAAAATGAAAGAATATTAAGAGAACTGTGTGACCAATCCAAACGGAGCAATATTCGCATTATAGGAGTACCAGAGGAAGAAGAGAGAGAAAAAGGGATAGAAAGTGTCTTTGAAGAAATAATTGCTGAAAACTTCCCCACACTGGGGAAGGAAATAGTCTCACAGTCCACGGAAGCCCACAGATCTCCCAACACAAGGGACCCAAGGAGACAACACCAAAACACATAATAATTAAGATGGCAAAGATCAAAGATAAAGACAGAGTATTAAAGGCAGCTAGAGAGAGAAAAAAGATCACCTACAAAGGAAAACCCATCAGACTGTCATCAGACTTCTCAACAGAAACCTTACAGGCCAGAAGAGAATGGCATGATATATTTAACGTAATGAAACAGAAGGGCCTCGAACCAAGAATATTGTATCCAGCACGATTATCATTTAAATATGACGGAGGGATTAAACAATTTCAAGACAAACGAAAGTTGAGAGAGTTTGCCTCTCATAAACCACCACTACAGGATATCTTAAACGGACTGCTCCAGAGGGAAACACCCCTAAGGCTAAAAAGATGTTACCAGAGAAAATAAAATCATAGCAAAGAAAACAGACCATCCAAATACTAACTAAAGGCAAAGAATAAAACACCTAATATATAAAAAAAGGAAGGAGAAGAATAGGAAGGGAGAGATAAAGAAACATCAGACGGCGTTCACAATAACTTAACAAGAAAGTTAAGTTAGATTCTCAGATAGTAAAGAAGCAACCCTTGAACCTTTGGTAACCACGAACCTAAAGCCAGCAATGGCAATAAGTACATACCTATCAATAATCACCCTAAATGTAAGTGGACTGAATGCACCAATCAAAAGACACAGAGTAACAGAGTGGATAAAAAAGCAAGACCCATCTATATGCTGCTTACAAGAGACTCACCTCAAACCCAAAGATATACACAGACTAAAAGTGAAGGGATGGAAAAAGATATTTCATGCAAACAACAAAGAGAAAAAAGCAGGTGTTGCAGTACTTGTATCAGATAAAATGGACTTCAAAATGAAGAAAGTAGCAAGAGATAAAGAAGGACATTACATAATGATAAAGGGGTCAGTCCAACAAGAAGATATAACCATTATAAATATATATGCACCCAACACAGGAGCGTCAGCATATGTGAAACAAATACTAACGGAAGTGAAGGAGGAAACAGACAGCAATGCAATTATTCTAGGAGACTTTAACACACCACTCACTCCAAAGGATAGATCAACCAGGCAGAGGATAAGTAAAGACACAGAGGCACTGAACAACACACAAGAACAGATGGACCTAACAGATATCTATAGAACTCTGCACCCAAAAGCAGCAGGATACACATTCTTCTCAAGTGCACATGGAACATTTTCCAGAATAGACCACATACTAGGCCACAAAAAGAACCTCAGTAAATTCAAAAATATTGAAATCCTACCAACCAACTTCTCAGATCACAAAGGTATAAAACTAGAAATAAATTTCAGAAAGAAATCAAAAAGGCTCACAAATACATGGAGACTTAACAACATTCTCCTAATGAATCAATGGGTTAACGACCAAATCAAAACAGAAATCAAAGAATATATGGAGACTAATGACAACAACAACACAAAGCCACAACTTCTGTGGGATGCAGCGAAGGCAGTTTTAAGAGGAAAGTACACTGCAATCCAGGCTTTTTTAAAGAAGGAAGAACATTTCCAAATGAACAGTATAAAGACACAATTATTGAAATTGGAAAAAGAAGAACAAATGAGGCCCAAAGTTACCAGAAAGAGAGACATAATATAGATCAGAGAAGAAATAAATAAAATTGAGAAGAACAAAACAATAGAAAAAATCAACGAAACCAAAAGCTGGTTCTTTGAAATAATAAACAAAATAGATAAACCCCTAGCCAGACTCATTAAGAGAAAAAGAGAATCCACACACATAAACAGAATCACAAATGAGAAAGGAAAAATAACGACGGACCCCACAGAAATACAAAGAATTATAAGAGAATATTACAAGCATCTATATGCTAACAAGCTGCAAAACCTAGAAGAAATGGACAACTTCTTAGAAAAATACAGCCTTCCAAGACTTACCAAGCAGGAAACAGAAAAACTAAACAGACCCAATCACCAGCAATGAAATCGAATCGGTACAAAAAACTACCCAAGAACAAAAGCCCCGGCCCTGATGGATTCACCTCTGAATTCTACCAGACATACAGAGAAGAAATAACACCCATTCTCCTTAAAGTTTTCCAAAAAATAGAAGAAGAGGGAATACTTCCAAACTCTTTCTATGAAGCCAGCATCACTCTAATACCAAAACCGGGCAAAGACCTCACTAAAAAACAAAATTACAGACCAATATCCCTGATGAATGTAGATGCAAAAATACTCAACAAAATATTAGCAAACCCAATTCAAAAATACATCAAGAGGATCATACACCATGCTCAAGTGGGATTCATCCCAGGGATGCAAGGATGGTACAACATTCGAAAATCCATCAACATCATCCATCACATTAATAAAAAGAAGAACAAAAACCACATGATCATCTCCATAGATGCCGAAAAAGCATTTGACAAAATTCAGCATCCATTCATGATTAAAACTCTCAACAGAATGGGTATAGATGGCAAGTACCTCAACATCATAAAGGTTATATATGACAAACCCACAGCTAACATCATACTTAATAGAGAGAAGCTGAAAGCTTTTCATCTAAGATCGGGAACAAGACAGGGGTGCCCACTCTCTCCACTGTTATTCAACATAGTACTGGAGGTCCTAGCCACGGCAATCAGACAAAACAAAGACATACAAGGCATCCAGATTGGTAAAGAAGAAGTTAAATTGTCACTATTTGCAGATGACATGATATTGTACATAAAAAACCCTAAAGACTCCACTCCAAAACTACTAGAACTAATATCTGAATTCAGCAAAGTTGCAGGATATAAAATTAACACACAGAAATCTGTTGCTTTCCTATACACTAATAATGAGCTAACAGAAAGAGAAATCAGAAAAACAATTCCATTCACAATTGCATCAAAAAGAATAAAATACCTAGGAATAAACCTAACGAAGGAAGTGAAAGACCTGTACTCTGAAAACTACAAGACACTCCTAGGAGAAATTAAGGAAGACACTAACAAATGGAAATATATCCCATGCTCTTGGCTAGGAAGAATAAATATTGTCAAAATGGCTATAATACCTAAAGCAATCTACAGATTCAACGCAATCCCTATCAAACTACCAACAGCTTTCTTCAATGAACTGGAACAAATAATTCTAAAATTCATATGGAACCAGAAAAGACCCCGAATAGTCAAAGAAATCCTGAGAAGGCGGAATCAAACAGGGGGAATTACGCTCCCTGACTTCAAGCTCTACTACAAAGCCACAGTAATCAAGACAATTTGGTACTGGCACAAAAACAGACCCACAGACAGTGGAACAGAATAGAAAATCCAAACATTAACCCAAACACCTATAGTCAATTAATATTTGATAAAGGAGCCCTGGATATACAATGGGGAGATGACGGCCTCTTCAGCAGCTGGTGTTGGAAAAACTGGACAGCTACATGTAAGAGAATGAAACTGGACTACTGTCTAACCCCATACACAAAGGTAAACTCAAGATAGATCAAAGACCTGAATGTAAGTCATGAAACCATAAAACTCTTAGAAAAAAACATAGGCAAAAATCTCTTGGATATAAACAGGAGCGACTTCTTCATGAACATATCCCCCGGGCAAGGGAAACAAAAGCAAAAATGAACAAATGGGACTATATCAAGCTGAAAAGCTTCTGTACAGCAAAGGACACCATCAGTAGAACAAAAAGACATCCTACAATATGGGAAAATATATTCATAAATGATGCATCTGATAAGGGGTTGACATCCAAAATATACAAAGAACTCATGCACCTTAACAAACATAAAGCAAATAATCCAATTAAGAAATGGGCACAGGACATGAATAGACACTTCTCTAAAGAAGAAATTCAGATGGCCAACAGGCACATGAAAAAATGCTCCACATCACTAATCATCAGAGAAATGCAGATTAAAACCACAATGAGATATCACCTCACACCAGTGAGGATGGCCAACATCCAAAACACAAACAACAACAAATGTTGGCGAGGATGTGGAGAAAGGGGAACCCTCCTACACGGCTGGTGGGAATGCAAATTGGTTCAACCATTGTGGCAGTATGGAGGTTCCTCAAAAAACTCAAAATAGAAATACCATTTGACCCAGGAATCCCACTCCTAGGAATTTACCCCAAGAATGCAGCAGCCCAGTTTCAAAAAGACAGATGCACCCCTATGTTTATTGCAGCACTATTTACAATAGCCAAGAAATGGAAGCAACCTAAGTGCCCATCAGTAGATAAATGGATTAAGAAGATGTGGTACATATACACAATGGAATATCACTCAGCCATAAGAAAAAAACAAATCCTACCATTTGCAACAACATGGATGGAGCTGGAGGATATTATGCTCAGTGAAATAAGCCAGGCTGAAAAAGACAAGTATCAAATGATCTCACTCATATGTGGAGTATAAGAACAACAACAAAAAAAAAAACCAAAAAAAACTGAAGGAACAAAACAGCAGCAGACTCACAGAACCCAAGAACAGACTAATAGTTACCAAAGGGAAAGGGACTGGGGAAGAAGGGCGGGAAGGGAGGGATAAGAGGGTAAAAGGGGTATTACGATTAGCAGACATAAGGTGGGGGGTCACGGTGAGGGCTGTACTACTCAGAGAAGACAAGTAGTGATTCTCATCTCACTACACTGATGGACAGTGACTGTAATAGGGTTGGTGGGGGGGTCCTGATAATGGGGGTAGTTTAATCATCACAATATTGCTCATGTAATTGTAGGTTAATGATACTAAAATAAAATAAATTGTAAAAAAAAAAAAATTCCTAAAAAAATAAAAAAATAAAATAAAAAATAAAATAGACCTGAAGGGAGAAATAGCAATACAATAATAAAACAGATTGGTAATACAGACAGAAAATCAGTAAGGAAATAATGCCCTTAAACTACATGTTAGACCAAGTAGACTTAACATTTACAGAACATTCCATCCAATGGCAGCAAAATGCACATTCTTCTTAAATGCACATGGAATATATTCTCTGGGATAGATCATATATTAGGCCACAAAATAAGCCTTAATAAATTTAAGAAGATTAAAATCATATCAAGCATCCTTTCTGACCACAAAAATATGAAACCAGAAATCAATTATAAGGAAAACTAGAAAATTCACAAATACATGGTGACTAAACATGCTTCTGAACACTATGAACAATTATACACTAAAAAAATTGGACAACCTAGAAGAAATAAATTCCTAGAAACATGGAAGCAACCTACCAAAAGAAATAGAAATAGAAAATAGAAACAGACCAATGATTAGAAAGTAGATTAAATAAATTAACAAAAAACCTCCCAACAAACAAAATTCCAGAACCAGAAGACTTCACTGCTTTATTCTATCAAACATTTAAAGAAGAATTAATACCAATCCTTCTCAAACCTTCCAAAAAATTGAAGAGGAAGGAATACTTCCAAACCCATTTTATGAGGCTAGCATTACTCTTGTACCAAAACCAGACAGGAACACAACAAAAAAAGAAAATTTATTGATATGCAATATCCCTGATGAACATAGATCATGCTGAATTTGCAAAAGATGGATTTGTTATGGATCCATTTCCCATCAGCCACACTAAAAACACCAAAATTTCACCACATCTCCTTTCCCCATTCTCCCATCCATGCTTAATTAGTTCCATGAATTACTTTCCTGGTTTCTCTAGTCATCTTTCTTTTCAATGACAACACCCTACTTCTGGCTCTTTTTTCTGTCTAGACTTCAATAATAGTTTTCTAATTAATCTGCTATCCATTCTGAATTGTGCTGCCAAATTCATTTTCCTGAGAAACCACTCTGATCATGTCATTCTTTTTTGCTGTAAGATCTTCAAAGGCCCCACTGTCTTCTGGATAATGTGTGGACTGTGTTTAATCTATAATTCAAAGTCCTACCTATTTTTACAGCTTCTTAGAAGTGTTATGCTGTATTTCTACCAAATTACCTGTTATCTCCAACTAATTTTCCTTTTATTACCTGTTACTTAGTTGTTAACAAATACTTGCTGAGCACCTACTGTGTGGCACTATTATAAATGCCAGGCCTACTAACTCTCTTTCAATATAATTTCATGGAGATCTGATTACCCTCCTAAGAATCCACATAATCAATTTTCTCAATTTTCAAAGTTGAATACTAGACTTAAATAGAGGTAAAATCACTCTGGTATAGTCATTTCAGGAAGTTTTACCTGAAATAGGATAGCCAATGTTCAGAACCCATCGAATGAATTATTTGCACAGGGTTCAAGAGAGAACACTAAGAGCAGACCTCAGAAAAATGAGTGAGAATCATATTGATGTGAGTGGAAGAGGCCTGACATCCTGTAGAGAACAATTTCCCTCTGTCTGGGAAAGGAGAAGTCACCCATAGTCCAGGAGAGGCATTCACAATTCTGCTTTGGTGAGTCCCTTTGTATGTGGAACATGCATCTCCCCCTTTCACAAACACCTCTGAAAATTCACCGACAGGTCCTTTGTGAATCTGTAGAGGCCAGTTGAGACTGAGCTCCTGAAAAGGCCCAGAGTGAGGGAAATGGAGCTCTGGACATTCAACAGGCTTGCTTATGGTAATTATGGTTCTCTGTGAATAAAATCAACGTCTTTTTGGCACGAAGGTGAAGGGTAAGAGCCTAGTTAGTGAGTAAAAGTGGATTATTGGCCAACAATATGGGAATACTGAGTGGGCATTATCCATGTGTATTTGTAATGGGAAAAGTCACCTCAGACTTAAGCATCTATTAAGACAGCCCAGACTCGCCCATGCGAAAAGGAATATGGATTTGTTTAGGTATTTAAGTATTTTCCAAATCCCTTTTAAATTCAATATCATACACATGTATTGTCAAAACTAAGGTTTTTATATTTTCGTCTCTTACAAGGCTGCCCTACTATCCATTCTATGTCAGGTTTGTCACCATACAGGTTAAAATCCAGAGATTTTTCATGGTAAATCAAGATTTACCATGAAACTAATGAAATGTAAGTTTCTGGGATCCTCACTTGCACTGGCCTTTTCTAAATAAGCATTCGGTTTTGTACCTAATTTGACTTGTAATTCTGTATTATTTTTCTTAAAGAGAGTCCCAGGATTATATAAGCTTTAGGACACATAAAACCTAGAAACACCTCTGGTAGAAACTTTAGAATTACTGAAGTATTCTTATTCACCTCATCTTAATTAATTATAACAATCATTATTTCATCCTTCAAAATGCTCTTGGATTTGCTCCTTTTCTTTTATAATTTATTTTGGTATCATTAATCTACAATTACATGTGCAATATTATGGTTATTAAACTACCCCCTTTATCAGGTCCCCCCCACCAACCCCATTACAGTCACTGTCCATCAGCGTAGTGAGATGCTATAGAATCACTACTTGTCTTCTCTGAGTTGTACAGCCCTCCCCGTGCCCCTCCAACATTACATCTGCTAATCGTAATGCCCCTTTTCCTCCTTATCCCTCCCTTCCCACCTATCCTCCCCAGTCCCTTTCCCTTTGGTAACTATTAGTCCGTTCTTGGGTTCTGTGAGTCTGCTGCTGTTGCTCTTTCTTCTCAACTTCTGCTGATCCTACTTACTTAGTTCTGGGCTCCGTCCCTTGAAAAGGGCATACGATGATAGCTGATAGCTGGTTTTCCAGAGTGTACTCTCTCTCCAAAACTAATCTATCCTATGTAAAGAAAGCTGTTGGACTAGATTTTTCTTCTAAGGAAACACTGCTTATTGTGCAAAATTCTCATCCAAGCTCAAGACATTTTGGAGACTTTCCACTATCACTGACCTTCTCAAATTGGGACGCTTAAATGCCCAGGTGAAAGTGGCGATCAGGTGGTACTTGAAGCCATAAGAGAATTGTGACATATTTTCCAAGAGTATCATTTTTCCTGATGGCAAGTAATTTAAAACATCAGTTTCCTTCCCTTTCCATTCCTTACTTATAGCAGATATGGAGTTGAATGCAAAAAGAAAACTTTTTGAACTCTGATACAGAGAATTAGATTCATCATTATTCTTGGTTCATGGCATATTCTCCTCACTGGTGCATTCAAGGCCCTCAAGCATTCATTTCTACTTCTATTAAACATAACGCAATCCTCATGAAATCACCACCAACATGAAATCTAGGACATGAGTTTACTTTTGCATTCACCACTGTGATCCTCTGCCATTGCATCACCAGCCTCTTTGCATTCAAGGTAACACTGTCTAAATCATTATTTTCTCGCTTCCCCTTTTAATATAACAGGTAAATGCGCTCCTAAACAGTGTTGGGGATAGGAAGTTTCTATGTTACTAACTTTATAAAAAGTCTATCACACGGTGTATGTAATTCTTAAGGATTTACTCTTCACTCAGTATTGTAGTACTAGGATTATTCTATATTGCGGCACATAAGCACAGTACACTCATTTGGAGGGCTGTGTAAATATATCCTAATCTACTTACTAGTCCTCTACCCATAGATGGGCATTTGGGTTTTTTTTTAAGATTTGGGCATTACAAAGAATGCTCACATGAACTTTCTTGCATGTGTGTCCTGGTACCTGTTCACAAGTACATACCTAGGAGCAAAAGTGTTGGTCACAGTTATGCACAGACTTTTACAGGGTAATGACAGACTTTCCAAGGGGACTGTACAAATTTATGCTTCTACCAGGAATGATTAAGAGATTCTGATTCACATTCTCTTGATATAGGCCAACTTAGAAACATTTTTTTAATGTTATGGTAACATATATATGACACCATGTTTACTATTTTAACCACATCTAATGGCACAGTTCAGTGGTACTAAGCACATTCATATTGTGCCACCATCATCCATCTCCAGAATTTTTTCATCTTCCCAAATGGAAACTCTGGACCCATTAAACAATAGTTCTCCGTTCTTCTCTCTCCTCAGCCCCCAGCAACCACCATTCTACTTTCTGTCTCTATGGATTGAACTACCTTAGGGACCTCATATAAGTAGAATCATACAGTATTTATCCTTTTTTCACTTAGCATTATGTGGTTCATCCAAGGTTCATTCATAGCATGTGTCAGAATTTCCTTCTTTTTTAAAAGCTGAATAATATTCTGTATGTTTGTGTTTGTACATACATTTCATTTATCCATTCACCTGCCAATAGACATTTGGGTTGCTTCCAACTTTTGGCTACTGTGAATAATGCTGCTATGAACACTGGGTGTATGTACAAATTTCTGTTCAAGTCCCTGCTTTCAATTATCTGGATATGTACCCAGAAGTGAAATTGCTGGATTATAGGGTAATTCTACATTTAATTTTTTAGGAACCATCATACTGGTTTCCACAGTGGGTGTACCATTTTACATTCCTTTGAGCAATGCACAAGGGTTCCAATTTTTCCACTCTTTGCCAACATGTTTTCTGTTTCTGTTTTATTTTTATAATTGCCATCCTATTGAGTGTGAAGCATTATCTCAGAGTTTTCGATTTGCATTTCCCTAATGACTAGTGATGTTGAGCATCCATGCTTATTGGCCATTTGTATATCTCCTATGGAGAAATATCTGCTCAGTGTCTTTTTCCATTTTTTGACTTGTGTTTGTTGTTGTTGAGTTGAAGTTCTTTGTATATTTTGAATTTTAACCCCTTATCAGATAATGACTTGCAAATATTTTCTCCAATTCCTTTTCACTGTTCATTGTGTTCTTTCTTGAAGAAAAGGTTTTAGTTTTGATGAAGCCCAGTTGATCTATTTTTGTTGCCTTTGCTTTTGGTGGCATATTCAATGAGCCACTGCCATATCCAATGTCACTAGTATCGTTTTCTTCTAAGAATTTTATAATTTTAGCTCTTATGTTTAAGGCCTTAATCCATTTTAAGTTAATTTTTGTATATGGTGTACGATAAGGGTCCAACTTCATTCTTTTGCACGTGAATATCCAGTTTTCCCAACACCATTTATTGGAAAGACTGTCCTGTCCTCTTGAATGGTCTTGGCACCCTTATTGAAAAACTTCTGACCATATATACAAGGGTTTAATTCTGGGCTCCTTATTCTATTCCATTGGTTTATATGTCCATCCCTATGCCTTTACCACACTGTTTTGTTTACTGTAGCTTTGTAGTACATTTCAAAATTGAGAGGTATGTGACTTCTAACATTGTTCTTTCTCTTAAAGATTGTTTTGGCTATTCACAGTCCTTTGAGGTTCCATGTGGATTTCAGAATGGGTTTTTCTATTTCTGCAAAAAATGTTGGGATTTTCACAGAGATTGCATTGGAACTGCAGACAGTTTAGGGTAGTCTTGACATCTTAACAATACTAAGTATTTCAGTTCATGAACGTAGACGTCTTTCCACTTATTGGTGTTGTCTCTAGTTTCTTTCATCAGTTTATAATTTTCAGTATGCAAATATTTCACCTCCTTGGCTAAGTTTACTTCTAGGTATTTTATTTTGATGTTATTGTAAATGGAACTGCTACCTTAATTTCCTTTTTGGATTATTTATTGTTATAGAAACACAACTGGTCTTTGTGTATTGATTTTATATTCTGACATTCTGCTTAATTTGTTTACTAGATCTAACAGTTTTGTGTATGTGTATGTGTGTGTGGGAAGTCTTCAGGATTTTTTATATATAAGATCACATCATCTGCAAAGATTCATTTTAATTTTTCCATTCCATTTGATGGCTCAAATTTTTGACAACTGAATGGTCCTGAATTATAGTTCCCTGATCACTAATGAGGATGAGTATCTTTTGAAGAAGAAGTATTAATACCAGCCTGTCAATGAAAAATTCACATGGAATATTAGGATAAATATAAAGTCTCAATCTTCAGATTTTAGGCTCTTATTCCCTATCTTCTGCTCCTAAGGAATACAGTGATAGAAAATTTGGGGGGACTAATTGGCTATAGCATCAAGCTTAAGACTTTTTTATCAGCCTCTCAAGTGAACATTAGTAATTCTTAACATTTATTGGCTTATAAACTCCTTTAAGAATTTGATAACTATGAACCCTCAATTCAGAAAAAATGCTCAAAATTCTGCCTACAGCATCAGATTTATGAACCTCCCTAAGCTCAGCGATGGACCTCTAACAAATATAACCCAGATAGACTTTATCAATCCTATTTCTACTGAACACATAACTTTTTCAGACATATTGCTTGTTTCAAGTACACACTGGCCCCAAATTCTACCGCTTTCTTGTTCCCAGCTCAATGCTTTTGATCACTGCTTTTTCCACATCCTAATTAAATTTCACTTTTTATTCAAGGTTCATCTAAGATCCCCAATTCTTCTAAGATTGTCCAACCTATTGCCCTGTCTCCCAACAGTATCATTTGCTCATTCAGTAAGTATGTATTAAGCAGCTTCTCTGTGCCAAACCATGTCCCAACAGCTGGGATACAATAATGAACAAGACAGTATCTGTCCTTAAAAACAGTGGGTTACCCAAAAGGCAAATTAAGCACATACTTGGGGGACACACACACACGCACAGGGAGAAAATTATTTGAAAAAAATAATAATATTAAAAAAAACCCCTCATACTTCACTTGAGTATTAGTTTTATTTTTAATTATATTTTGGGAAGCGGTCTCACAGTCTTTTCCATGCTTAGGGTTTCTAAAGGCCTTCATCTATTCCTGCTAACCTAGTGGGGGAAAAACATCATCTTCCCCTAAAAATGTGACTCCTCTCGTTTTCTCTGATGTGCATATATTCAGGTATCCAAGAAAAAAATTCAGGTGCTGCCCTCAACTCCTTGCTCTTCTAAATTTTCTATATCCAAGTCTTTTTTGTATTTGAGAAAGGTCACTATTGGCTACACGAAATGAATGGCCTGGAAGGGACACAGTTGGGTGTATAACGAGACCAACTAGTTAGAAGGCTGTAATACAAAGACAATGGTAACCTGAACTGCAGTGTACTAGAGGTGACTGGAAAGAGATACAGAGGGGGAATTTATCAAACCTGGTGATTAGATGTGTAGAATAAAGAAGATATTAAGAATAGTTCCTGAATATCTGGCTTGACAGAATCAGGTGGATGATGATGAATAATCCATTAAGATAATAAGGGAAGAAGAGAAGATGGGAGTTTGGGTAAAAGAACTGAATGGGTTCGGTTTCAGATTTCCAAATGGAAACACCCAATCGGCAGTTAGACACTAGGTCTGCAAATCAGGGAAGAAACCTGGGCTACAGATACTATTTTACAAATTGTCAGTGGGTAGTTGGTAACTGAAGCTAATGAAGAGTTTTAAGAGCAGTATTATTAATACCATTAAATCATATAAGAACATTGAAGGTTTGAGCTCCCTTCTACCTTTCAGAGGAAGTTACTTGAGGAATTACCACAACATCAAGTATAAAATGAGGAGGAAGATATGGGTCCAGGAAACAGTGAATCCTACCCTAGAGAATAATAAAAGGAGTCCTAGGACAAAGTCCTTGTAGTCATAGAGACTGGCACAGGACAGTGAACTTTGGGGAGGGGATCTTTATGGGGAAGACTTTTAAATCTAAAAATTAGCACAACTAAGATATTAGGAAACTTGGAAATATGGTAAAAGAAATCTGGTAGAATGTAAAAGATATTTGAAATTGCCTCTAGCACTGCTCTTCAACAAGGGGCCTAGAGTCATGATACTGGTGCTCTAGAGGACATTATTATCCTAGCAGTCCATGGCTCTGTAGTAACATTTACATAGGAATAACTGAAATGCTTTTTCTTACTGTATTTCATTGATTGTGAGACCTTTTTTTCCCCCTCACATTTTCACACCTCTGAATGGTATGCATCTTATAATCAATGGTGTGTCATGATTTAGTTGTTTCTTTTTTAGTAATATACAAAATAATGATGCATCTTCTGACCAAACAGCATGGTGAACTTGATGAATTGTGTGTGCCAGACACAGTTTTAAATGCTTTATAATATACTCTTTCTCATTTGACCTTCATAATGGTGTTATGTAGCTGGTGTCATTATCACCATTTTACAGAAGAGGAAACTGAGGATCAAGAACTAAACAATATGCTCAAGGGCTGTGGTCAGTTAAGTGGCAAAGGTAGAACTGAGAACCAGATCTAACTTATATTGAACCTCAACATTTACCACGGGTGATACAAAGTTGAATGAAAACCTACCCTGACTCCTAACAAGGTCTAGCACAAATGTGAAGCCTTTGAAACTGCACTAGGAAGAATGAATTTTGTCCTCATCTATGCTCCCTTAACATTTTATGAATTCTGCTACCATACCTTACTATAATGTGTAACTTCCAAAGAGTATCTTCCTCACCTTCTCTGACCCTGCAGGACCTGCCACTGTCCTGCTTAACATCCATTACAAGCACAGATTTTATGACACTAAGTCTTAAAGAGGAGAAAAGAAATGCACATGTAACTAAAAATGTTACAGGGGAACTATAAATAAAGTGCATTGGAGTTTAAGAGAAAATAACCAATGATAGAAAGTATGAGTCAAGGGAAGACAGTTCAGCCAGCTATTTTACACACACACACACAGTCTAAAAAAGCTGAAAACCCCTATCTATCCCGGCTGAAACTAAGTCTCTGAGACATTTTCTTTATCATATCTGGCATTTAAAACTTTTAATGGGTTACCGGCATTCATAAATTAAACTTTAACATAAAATCGGGTTTCTGATTTTCCTGACAATTGGGAAGCCATTGGAAACCGGGTGCTCTTTTTCCCGGGGAAATTGGTTGGATGTGAACACCAATTGCTCCTTGCAGATAATCAGTGCTCCCTCATTCACTCCTACCACCTTCTTACGCCCAGCCTGCGTTAAGGTAACTGACATCTGACCACTGCAGGCGTTTGGGCTCGCGGCCCCTTCTCTGGACACACCCCTCACCGCTCTCTTGCACACCACGTATTTGTATTATCAAGCACCTGTGACTCTGCTTTTCACTTTGCCTAGAAAGGCCTTTGCTTTCGCCAAAGCACTGCTCCAAGTCACCGCTTTAATTCTGTTAACTTGCTTCCTCCGACCATTCCCTTAACTGGGTCACGGCAGCGTTCCGGTCGTACCTCCATTAAAACACTAATCACACCGTATATACAAGTTTCCCTCCTCGCTGGGACGTGAGTTCCTGAAGCCAGCGGCCCCCGTCTTACTGATTCTCGCGTTCCCAGCTCTGGACGTGCGGCCCTGCACCTAAACACAGGCGTTCGGGGCGTGCTGCACGTGCCCGCAGAAGGCGACCGTCCTTCTCCACCGCAAGCCCAGGCGGGACTATCCCCTCAGCCTCGGAGGTGGGGCTGAGCCGAGGAGCAGAAGAGCCAAATCCGGACAGGGCGCCGTAGAGCCGCCCCGTCCCAGCTCCCGCGCGGCTACTACCTCCAGGGCCCCGACCCCAACTCTCGCGAGATCCAGTCTGAGGCCCACCCCACGCCTCCGCCTCCAGCCCAGACTTGCGCTCGGTTTCCGTTGGATTCGCGCAGCCGCGCAGCTCTCCCAGCGAGCACCGGGCGCGCTGCCCCCCGGAAGCGGAAGTGTGTCTCTAAGGCTGCGGAATCGGTGTGTACTCGGTGCTCCAGAAATCCACGGGAGGCGCTTCGCTTCGCGTTTGCGGGCTCTCGAGCGCTTCGCCCCTGGTGGGTGGGAGTGCAGAGACGGCAGTACGAGATGAGCACCATGTTCGCTGACACGCTGCTCATCGTCTTCATCTCCGTGTGCACGGCTCTGCTCGCCGAGGGTGAGAGCGGCCGCGGCCGGAACGTCGGCTCGGCCCGCAGGGAGGGAGAGGCGGGGTCCCGCGCGCCGCCGAGGGCGAGGTCGCCAGCTTGCTTGCTCGGGGGCGCTCACTGCTGCGGGGAAGCGCGGCAGCCCGAGAACAGGCGGGAGGGCTGGTGTGCAGTCGGTCGCCCAGGTTTCGGCGGTCACGGCTGGGAGCCTCCTTCCTAACGTGCCACGGCTGGTTTGGTTGAAAAGTCGGGCGTCTTATTCGGAAAAAGTTTACTGGTAAATAGCAAAAAAGTTGAAATCGCTGCTTACCCAACAGTCGCCACTAATGACAGCTTGTTTTGACTGTCGTAACCATTTCGCTATTAGCATGTTGCCTTCAATGTTGCAGGTATAACCTGGGTCCTGGTTTACAGGACAGACAAGTACAAGAGACTGAAGGCCGAAGTAGAAAAACAGAGTAAAAAATGTGAGTATGGAAAACATCCCCTAGAAATACTTTCAACCTGTCAAGCTCATTGAGCGCTTGTTCACAGTATTTTAGGAGCACAAGTGATACAGAAACTTTATAGGAATACAAAGAAGGATCCGACTGGAATTGTCTGGAAATACAAGACTTTTACGCAAAATGTATAATAAAAGCGAAAGTGGAGTAAGAGACGTGAGAATAAGTACGTGGTACATCTGTAGTGATTCTAAAGAAGAGATCCCATTCGACTACATCTTGTATCATGTTTCCCTTCCTCTCCTCTAGCCACTCGGGCCTTTTTTCCATCCTCTGGACTAGTCTTGCTTTTCCCTACTATGGGGTTGAGCCTTTTGTATCTGCTGTTCCCTCTGCCTGTAATAATTTTTCCTTCTCATTTTGTGTAGTAGACTCCTGTTCATTCTCAAAACTTTGTTTAGTCTCCCAGACAGGGTCAAGTCCTACTGTTATGGGCTGTAACTTATTCATGTACCTCTCCTTAGATAACTTATCATAATTACAGTTTTATCTGATTATAATTATTAAATAATGTCCTCTCTCCAACTAAACTGTAATTTCTATTAGGGCAAAGCCTGGTGTATCTCTAGCACTTAACAGTGCCTGGCATAGATTAGATACTTGATGAAAGTGTGTTGAATAGATTAAAGAATAAATTATCTCCATACCATAGCATGACATGTATTCTTTGTGAGAAATTGTTCTGCTATGATCATAAACTAGTTAGCATGCAGTGGCATCTACATATGAATTTCTTCACATCACATGTATCATTGAGTAGTATTATGAAATACAGAACATATTTAGCTTCAAATTTGTTTGGATGAATAGTCTTATACTTTAAATAATTATAGAAATACGAATTTGCGCTATAGATTTTCAGCTGCTTTAATGTCCACAACTAATTGCTTTGTCTCTAATTATCTGCACTATAGAAACAAATTAAGTATCCTTTGCTTTTCACCTAAATTCAAAGCAGTGTGGTTGCCTGGAAAAGCTTCAGTAGTTAAATTTTTAATATAATTCCTTAATATGTTTGCTTTGAAGATAAGAATGAGGTTGCTAACTCATGGCATTTATTATGTTCTCAGGTTGTCTACTTTAGGTAATCTGTCAAAACTCAATAAGCATGTTATTTTCATTTATATGCTCAGTTGCCACATTTGATTGTTTGCCATATGTAGAATTTACCATGACAAGTGGAATACCAAATGAATGGGCATAGATACTGTCTTCTAGATATTTAGAATCAAATGGAGAGCTGTTATGTAGCATGGAGGATATTTAACCGGAAAAAATAAATTCCCTCTTTGAACAAATGTCCTATTTGCAAACATATAGTCCTTTTTGATATTATGTATTCAGAATTTGGTATGGATCTGGGTGAGAAAAGTTTGTAGGGTATTTGAGGAATACAAAAATTATAAATAGATTTGGATCAGAGTTAGATGTAGATTTTTTGGCTGACCAGATCTTTGGTGATCTGAATACCTCAGTAAATGAGAAAGATAAAAGTATACATAATTTGATACTTATAACAATTATTGAGAGCATTATTAAGTACAAATTATTGTGAAGTATGACAGAACTCTGAAATTCAGAATGCAGCCATAGTAGGTCATAGGCAGCATGTGTTTCGTAGTAGAATCTTTCATCTTTTTCAACTCTGACATCTCTACTTTGTGTCAAGGGGTGAGGTTCTGGTGAATAAATAGCAATACAAAAAACTTACTTTGCAACTTATGAGGTCAGGAAAACATAGATTAATTTATTCTATCCCTAGAAAAGACTTATCTAGTTTCATTCCAGTTAGCTAGAAGATCGGGTTAATGTTCATAGCTTCACCTTAAGTTCGTATTCTCTAGTTTTCTCTTTTTCTTTGCCCTTGTTTTTTAATGCAGTTATGGTTAAATGCCAAGTAGTTGTATTATAGCCCTTCTGGGGTGGGAAAGCAATATTTTTTGTTTCTTTAATTAATAATAATGATAAAGAGTAAAAAATTCAGTGTTTTCTGTCTTTTAAAATGGTATTTCTATAACATCTTGTAGAATTTGACTTATTTCCTTTTATGATCTCATACTAGTAAGTTCATTCTAAATCTTCTGTTTCTCTCACCATATATATGTCATGTTTTATCTTTTCATCTACTTAGAATAGTATCTATTGCTTAGATAGCCAATATGTACACATACACACACACACACACACGCTCACACATTTTATTTTAGCCTGCACTTTACCATTTCATTTGCAATACTGGAATCATATTGAATTTTACACCACTTTGATAAAGCAGTTGACCAATTTTGCTTTTAGAATTCACATAGCATACTTAATGTGTTAATGGAAAGAGTCCTACCTGCCAGTTCTCTTTAATGCAACCTCTAAAAGTAATATATGTACTGTTTGCTAGTAAAGGAAGTACATTAAGATAATACATGGAACAGATAATGTAAATAAACTCTAAGTAATTTTTGACATATCTATTCCTAGTCCATTCAAAGGTAATTAAAAATGGTAAATATAAATACATTCTTCAAAAGTTTACTGTTCACCCTATCCTACTGAAATGCACCAAAAAAAGTTGGTCTTAGCTTTTTTGGCTCTCTTGATCTTCCTACTCTGTGCATATGTCCATCTTGCCAATTTTTCATACTGAAAGTAATACTTGGGCATCTGCCTTCACTCCATTGCTCTTTAGAGGGCAAGGATCATATTTATCTTTTTGTCTGCCTACAGCAGTGCCTGTTAGGCAGCCAGTAGCTGAATAAATGAGCCACTACCTCTTATAGGGAGTATGAGGATTGACCATAGGTACCTGAGAGAGCAGACTTGGAGGATTGTGCTTAGGCTCTACTTAAGGCAATCCCCTTAGCTGATGGTCTGAAAATTACCTGTTTGGTTTTGTTTATGTCCTTATGCAGTTCTTCATGGTGCCTACCATATTGTTTAGTCTTTAGATTTACTGTCAGCAGGTATGGGAGCAGACCACTTGACTTAACCATGGCCATAAAGCAAAGTCAGTGTGTAACTTTCTTGTAAGCTTTTTTTCTTGGTTAAGCTATGATACAGTATCCTTTGTTTCTTTAGCATAATGCACAATTAATTTTTGCTGTGTTACTATGTTCTTCATAGTGGAAAAGAAGAAGGAAACAATAACGGAATCAGCTGGTCGACAACAAAAAAAGAAAATAGGTAAGCGTGATAGGTTTTCTTGGAAAAAGCAAATTCTTAGATGATGAAAATGTAATAAAGTTACTGGTGATAACTCACGTTTGTGTAATTTTATGGTTTACAAAGCACTTGAATGTGTTACATGATTCACTCTTACTTGTTTTATAAGGTGAGTTCAAGCAGTTGCTTCATTTTGCTCTTAGCTTTGAAATTTTAGTTTTAGTAAAAGGATGTTGACAGTTGTGACTTGAACTTGGCTGAGGGTTCTTGGCATAGTTTGTAAAAGTGTATTGTTTTGTGTATCTGAGGCTATTTCTGAGTTACTTGTATTTATTGTTGCCATGGCTTCTTTCCTGAGAATTGGCTGGTGATGGGAATCCACCAAAGGGTAGGATATTTTTTGCTGAGTAATTTTTATCTAGTCTGAAAAACAATGGCGTGTCTTTGTTTCTCTGTGTTTATTTAGAATTTATTAACAGACTGTAATTCTGTTCCAAAGAGACAATTTGTAAGTTATTATATGTGATTTGTATTTATACTTCATGATGCTTCCTGCTTCTGAAAGCAGGAAAAAATTGTGTATTTGATTCAGAAACCATGACTCTATACCAAGGTTGCTGCTGTTATATCCCAGGAGAGAATTCTACCAGGTTGGACTATGCCTGTGTCCTGTTCTTAATTGAAGTTTTTCAATTTAGTGTAGGCTTATCAGATGTTTTCTAAACGGCCTACCTATTTAGTTCCATGGCAAGATTCTACTGTATCTCTCCTCTGTATGTGTCAGTTACTCTTGCAGGCACTGGAGAAGCAAAGTCAGAGAAAATTCTTTTAGGTCTGTGTAGCGAGGGAAACAGACACGTGCAGTATTGTAAGTACTTTTGTAGAGATATATTCTGAGTGTTATAAAAGCAGAGAGAAAGGATATCCAAACCAACCTAGGGGAGCAGGTTTTCTTGAGAGAGAATGCTTTAGCAGAACTTTGAGTCTTTAGTGTGAATTAGCTGAGTAAAAATATAAATAAGTAAAATACTGGTAATTGTCTGCAACACCCTGAAGTAAGCACTTTACATCTTTTAAAAATTCTCTTAGTAACTGTGTGTGCTAGTGAGCAGTGTCATGGTGGCTCCCCCTTACCTGTGGCTTCACTTTCTCCGGTTGCAGTCACCTGTCATCAACCTCAGTCCAGAGGCAGATGGTCCTCCTTCTGACCCAGGGTCAGAAGGT
Organism: Phataginus tricuspis; assembly: GCA_029783875.1. Classification (NCBI taxonomy): domain Eukaryota; kingdom Metazoa; phylum Chordata; class Mammalia; order Pholidota; family Manidae; genus Phataginus; species Phataginus tricuspis. The sequence goes on along the minus strand of JAQQAC010002701.1, from coordinate 26,046,697 downwards.
CAGTAGTAGCCTAAGCCTATGTCACAGGACCTACATTATTCACCTCACTTCATCTCATCACATAGGCATTTTATCATCTCACAAGAAAGGTGAATACAGTCATTTTGAGAGATTGCAGTCACATGACTTTTATTACAGTATGTTATTGTAATTGTTCTATTTGATTATTAGTAGTTGGTCTCTGGGCCTAATTTATAAATTAAATTTTATCACAGGTGTGTAGGTGTAGAACAAAACATATATATAGATCTGTATTATCCAAGGTTTCAGTGGTAGGGAAGGAGTTTGAACCTGACCATATGTAACTTTAGAATCCACTTTTCTGAGCCCTGTACATTCTAGGCTAAAGGATAGGCATGTGGAAAAACAGGGGTCAAATAGCAAGGGGTACACCTGCAGCTGTAGTTTACTAAACCAAATAACAGAAGATCTGTGTAACGTATAGGCAGATGAGGCTATAGAAACAAATAGAGCCTAGTTGACAAATGTCTTTAAAAATTAGGCCAAGATAAGGAGTTTAACTTGTATATGGAAGGCTTCCTGTAACCATTAATGGATTCAAACAGAGGACTGACATCAGATTTTAAGGAAGACAACCCAGGCAGTGGTTTGGGGGATAAATCTGAGAGGGGATCATTCTGGAAGGTATGAGTCTTTTTAAGTATCCCATGCATAAAAAACGCAAGAACTTGAACTGTGGCAGTGGGAGTGGAGTAGGTGCTACAGATTCAACAGATCGGGGAGGTGGAAGTAAAGGACTGAGGACTGTTTGAATGTAGGGTATGGAAAAAGGGATGAGTCTAGGATGAATCCCGGATTTCTGATTTGGTGAAGGATACCAGAAGACTAGCAGATTGGGATGGGGAGGAAAAGAGAAGATGGTTTCAGGTTTGAACATGTTGGATTTGAAGTGCCTGTGAGACAGTAGGGTGGAAATATTTGATACATGGTTGGATGTGTGGTTTTGCAACTGAGAGAGAGATCCTAGCTACAGAGAGGTTTTAGAATCATGCTCTTGTAGTAGTAATTGAGATCACACAGGAGACCACACCGAGTAAGAAAAGCAAAGGGCTGGGGATGGAGAGAGTCTTGAGGAAACACAGACATTTAAGGGGTAGCAGAAGTGGAACTCTGAAAAAGTACTGCCAGAGAGTTGGAAAGGAACTTCACAGAAGTTGAAGGAGACGTAAGGGGGGCAGGAAGAGTCCTCGGGTGGGTGTTAAATATCTAACAGACAATATGAGGTTATAGTGACTTAACAAGAATGGTTTCAGTGGCACAGAGCCAGACTGTAGATGAGGGAGATTTACATGGTAAGGAAGTAAGGATACTGCACATGGACAGTCCTTTCAAGTAGCTTTGGTATAAAAGTTAAGAAAGATAAAAATGGAAGACAGATTACTTTCTGCCTTTAAACTGACAATGCAAAGTATCTAAACTGAAATGCACTTAACATGGATTGCAACCTTTAATTGTTTGCTACCGAGAAAAATGTCACCAGAACTTAAATAGTGTTTATAAAGAGTTGCTTATCAAAATCTTACCAGGAGTTACAGGGCATCATATTTATTGGAAGTTGTTTAAAAGACAAACAATCTATTCATTCTCTAGATTTGTACATTTTACTCTTAGGTTAAACCAGGCCATCAGAAATCTGTAAACTTAAACTGCCTTATTTTGGGCTTCATTAAATCGCTTCTGCTCTATTTTACCTTGTCGTATGCACTGTTTGGCATGCCATGAAGAACCTAGCCAGTTACAATTTATTGTAGTATTACTATATAGAATATTTTTGAGAACACTATCTAAAACATCACATGCTACCCTTTTGACAAGAAATTTGACAAAAATGTGCTTGGTTTCAGTGGGTGAGGCTCTTTGGTAGTGGTCCTGGGTGGAGCCATTCATTTGGGATTGAGGTGTCTGCAGTTGAACTAAAGATTCTGTTAGATTTTGACATTGAAAATAGCAATGGTTCTCATAAATATTGATTTACTTTTTTCTTATGGATGTTGTGTTTGGACTTATGGTTTTTCCCTCCACTTTGAACCAGCTGCTAATAACCATAGAGTCAGGTTTGCTATTCATTTCCAGCACCTTTCTAGGATCAATGATTAAATGTATTTCTGTGTGTTGACCGTATCTGCAGTTTTCCTATTATGCAACTCTTACTTTCCCTCTGCCCAAATTCTGCACTTGAGCTTTGTTACAAAAAATATATATGTAGTAAAGGTGTCACTGGGCCTAGTTCAGAACCCAAGTTTGGCTTCTCATTTCTTGAAAGGCCAAAACTCAGAAGCAGGTGTGGGTGAAAAGGCAGGATTGCTTTACTCCGGAAGCTGGCAGCCTGGGAAGGTAGTGGACATGTGTCCCAAGACCACCTCCAAAATGAAGTTCAGGGTGAGAGCGTCCTAAAGGGGAGCTCCAGGGAGACTGGAGGGGGCTGCGTGCTGAAGGGACAGTTCATCAGCGGCTCACAGGGACACCTGCTGGCTTTATGGAAGCTGTGTGCTCTGAGACTGGAGTGTCCCTATCTGGTTTCCAGGGGCCTTCAGGTGAGATTCCTGCAACTCAGAAAGGTCCAGTGAGAGGGCAGCTTGGAGGGAGAGGTTCTACTTTCTGGCGTGTTTGGAAGCAGTGTGAGTTGGGCTTTGTTTGGAGACTCTAGCAGAGGGAGGACAGTGAAGACTGGTGCTCCTCCCCTGGAAGAAGGTCTTTTCTGTAAGGGGTGAGTGGCTGGCAGTTTTCAGGGTTTCCGAGAAACAAAAATGTGCTTGGTTTCAGTGGGTGAGGCTCTTTGGTAATGGTCCTGGGCGGAGCCATTCATTTGAGATTGAGGTGTCTGCAGTTGAACTAAAGATTCCCTGTTCCCTGTCTGCAGGCACAGAGCCTTTGGCTAGTTTGTGTTTTCCTCATGGAAGAGAACCTAATTTACTCTCAATGTGTGAACTTTATTTAGCTCTTTGGCTGCATTCAAGTTACTCAAGTAAGGAGAGGTTTATTTTAAACATAAATGTGATCTGAAACTCAGGAAAAGCTGAACCGACTGGTTATACAGGAAGGCAGGTTAAGTCCAGTCTGGCAGGCAGAGCAGGCCCTGAGGGAAGGCCAGACAGTGGCTGTCACTAAGGCTCCACTGTTAACATATGCTTTTCTTCTGTGGTTTGGCTTCCCCACTTTCTGCATAGTGTTTTAGCAGCATTTAATTTTTGTCTGCACCTAACTTTGGCTTATGTCCTGGAGTTCTTTCAATATCAGCCTTTCTGTTACTCATAATGTGCTCTGTAGGCCAAGTACATCAGTATTGCTTGAGATACTTGTTAAGAATGAAAAGTTCTGTTGTGGGGTTGAGTTTATTCTCCTCAGTTCTTCTCCTTGCTGCTACAAAGAATTGAATGACAAAAACACAGTAGGGAAGCAGAGCAAAAGTTTTATTCAAATGCACTCCAAGGAGGAGCAGGTCAGAGTCAAGGTAGACAAAGGCAGCTTTACTTCAATAGAGAGGAAGGAAAGGGAAGCTTATTGAACTGCTGCTCAGCATAAGGGCAGATCCCTTGCCAACTCCTAAAGCCAGTGTCACTTGGTATCCAGTGTCTGCCTGGACCTGCACAGCATGGAAACTAAGTCCCTAATCTCCCCAGGAATTGGGAGAGCCACAGAGCACTGCATGGAGTGAGATGATGTTTGGAGAACTCAAAGGCAAAGAAAAGAAGCTTTCAGGCAGGTTACTAAGCATTATTGTAGAGCTGCAATTCTGTCCGGGTCACCCAGCTGATGGAAACTTGCACACCCCAGATCAGAGTTCTCAGCATTCCCTTCCTCCTTATCTGAAGTAGGACAGAGAGAGTAACACACTCAAAGAAAGGTGAGTGTGGGCAAACCTCAGAGAGGAAGTGCACTTGCGGGTTTGGGGTCGGGTTTTATAGCGCTTTTTGGGTAGGGGTCAGCATGAGGCATGACGTATACAGGTGACTCATAATTTCTTTCAAATTTTGTCTTAAGAATAAGGTTATTTAGGTGACTATATTGGTTTGGGACTTAAGGGTTCTTTGTCTACATAGGTTTATTTACACTTCTGAGGTCTGTCTCCTCGGAAACAGACCTTACAAAGTTACAAAGTTACTTGATTAGAGGCTGGAAGAAGAGGGAAAAAAAGCATATAGGTTAAGTTAAAGAATAAGCTGGGCCTTTTAGCAGGCTGAAGTAAATTTTACAATGGCATGATCTAATTGATGCAATGAAGACATGGACTGCTCAAATACTTTTCTTTATCTGGGGAATATCTGGACATTCTAAATTGATCTTGGCCTTTGGAGCTTCAACTGATTAACTTATTAACTGTCTTGAGTCCTTTCTGGCTCTCTAATTTTATCTGGTGAACTATTTTTTTGAGTCCCTTTTAGTGGGCTTTACTGGCCTATTCTCCCTCCACCTGCTCACACCTATTTTTCTGCCTAACAGTTCCAAGTCTTAACTCCCAGACTTTACTGAGTCAGAATCTCAGGATGTCAGGTCCAGGAGCTGCTCGGATAATTCTTAGACAGACTACAGTTGGAGAGCTGAACTCCATTGTAATTTACCTGTTTTTGCTCTCACAATTAATTGATTTACTTTTCCAAGAGTTTCTGGTTGACATTCCTGAGAGAAGGAATCCAGTTGGCTCAGCTCATTTTATGCCACACGTCATAGGAAAACCCATAGATTGGCTGCCTTTCGGGTTGATGGTGGCAGGGCAGGGGGTAATCTTCAACAGGCTGACTCTTAACATAGAGGCAGATGCCCCAGAAGGTGGTAGGTATTCTGAAGCTTGGCAGAGTGGGTTGAGTATCTCCTTCCTTAGTGACTGGGAAATATGGGAGGACATTTTGAAGTCAAATTTATTTTGGGCCCTGAATTTATGTGTTCATTCTAGGCCTTTTATCTATGCTATTTGGATTTCCTATGAAAGATGCTGCATCAGGCATTTCATTTAAATTTTGCTGCTTCTCCATTTCCAAAGCTACATGAAATTTCAAAGCTGTATTATTAATTGGGCCTCCATTCAGTGCAGAATGTAGACCTGTCATGGAATACCTAACTCTTCTAAACTATAGAAAGGCATCTGTTATTTTGACAATGTGATCCTTATTTGAAAATGTTCTCCATTTCCCAAACGTTGGTTGGATCAGACCACCCCATTGCCTCCTATGTGCTTTAATTGATTTATATTCTTTGACAGAAAATACACTGGTTATTGACTAAGATAGATGGTGAAGTGTTCCTTTCTTAGATAAATTATCTTTTTGTACAAAACCTAATGTCAATTAAAAATGTGTACTAGGTTGGCTTGAGATCTGTTCATTCTGTGGTCAGAGCAGATGTCATCATTGCAACTAGTTTATTCCAATAGCCATAAGAAATATAGCCTCTTGTACTTGGAGTATTCCCTTTGAGAATTTTAAGTTTTCTTTTTTTCTGTCATCTTGGATAATTAACCATTCTAAAACATAAATGTATCTTCTTCATACTCGCAGTTTCTTCTCTCTGTGAAATTTCCTCAGATTTCATAGGGGTTGTATTCCAAAAGTTTGGTAGTAATAGGGTGCTTAGAATCCTTCTGAATGGACAGATTGAGGAATGAGTCTCCGCTGTATTAAACCCTGAGGCTCTGGATAGCAGAAAGCATGTCACACACAGGGCACGTGAGCACTAGACAGCCTGCACTACTTTTGTACAGCGCTCGGCACCATTAATTCTAGATTTTCAAGGGAGGCACAGGAGATTGGGAGGCATAGCCGTCTGGAAGCCTTGGGCTTCTCCATGCTGAGTTGTCTCTCTCCCTGAGGAGAGATCACTAGCTGTGGTTCTTTCACACACCACCAAGATGGAAATAACCTGAGCCTGACACAGGGGCTTCCCTACCTCACTGGGACAAGAAAGGCATCTGTTGTTTACTGGAGCAAGAAGGGCATCTGTTATTTTGGTAATCTCATGCTTATTTGAAAATGTTCTCACAACTTTCTGAGAGGATTTATGCTAGTTAACTGATAGCAGTTAAGGGCTAAATTGTAAGTTATAGTCAGAGTTACAGAAAGAGCAATCACTTTGACTTATTTCAACATACTTTTAACTTTTCGGGGTACTAGAAGTTACGCATTTCAAGCAGTAGAACCTCTAGCATTTATTGCATCATCTCGGCCAAAACTATTCTTTATTATGCTCAAATACTCAGTTTGTGCTAACAAACAATTTAAATCATTTCAAAATAAATTGCACATATTTTACTTACTGTGTGACTTTCCTGGACATTATTCACCTGAGAAAACAAGGTTTCTTGCTAAGGGAAAAGTAGGTTCTTTAAAAAAATTGATAATTTTTTTCAATATACTTTATTAGAACTTGGATTATTCTCTTATAAACCATGTATTACATGGTAGTTATATGGACAACCCAGTCTTCATAAACCTATGTCACCCATGATTTAGCATCAAAACTTTATTTTTAAGAACAATAGTTTGTTTATATTCTTCTTCTTCTTCTTCTTCTTTTTTGGTGATACTGGTAACTAAAAACAAAATTGGTTATAAAACATTTAAAAATTCACATAAATAATTGAGGCTTAATGAAAAGTAGATTTTACCAGATGAGAGAGAAAAACTCAAAGTGTTTTAAGAACTTGAAACATTTCACTTCTCATTGTGTCTAGTAGAAGGTCCTTGCAAAATTTTAGTTTTATATTTGAAAATTGAATGAATGATTAGAACAGATCTTTGCCTAACAATTATTATTATTTTTTTTTTACAATTTATTTTGGTATCTTTAACCTACAATTACATGTGCAATATTATGGTGATTAAACTACCCCCTTCATCAGGTCCCCCCCACCAACCCTATTACAGTCACTGTCCATCAGCGTAGTGAGATGAGAATCACTACTTGTCTTCTCTGAGTTGTACAGCCCTCCCCATGTCCCCCCTACCTTACGTCTGCTAATTGTAATGCCCCTTTTACCTTCTTATCCCTCTCTTCTTCCCCAGTCCCTTTCCCTTTGGTAACTATTAGTCCGTTCTTGGGTTCTGTGAGTCTGCTGCTGTTTTGTTCCTTCAGTTTTTTTCTTTGTTCTTATACTCCACATATGAGTGAAATCATTTGATACTTGTCTTTTTCGGCTTGGCTTATTTCACTGAGCATAATACCCTCTAACTCCATCCATGTTGTTGCAAATGGTAGGATTTGTTTTCTTATGGCTGAGTAATATTCCATTGTGTATATGTACCACATCTTCTTAATCCATTCATCTACTGATGGACACTTAGGTTGCTTCCATTTCTTGGCTATTATAAATAGTGCTGCAATAAACATAGGGGTGCATCTGTCTTTTTGAAACTGGGCTACTGTATTCTTAGGGTAAATTCCTAGGAGTGGGATTCCTGGGTCAAATGGTATCCCTATTTTGAGTTTTCTGAGGAATCTCCATACTGCTTTCCACAATGGTTGAACTAATTTGCATTCCCACCAGCAGTGTAGGAGGGTTCCCTTTTCTCCACATCCTCGCCAACATTTGTTGTTGTTTGAGTTTTGGATGTTGGCCATCCTCACTAGTGTGAGGTGATATCTCATTGTGGTTTTAATCTGCATTTCTCTGATGACCAGCATCTTTTCATGTGCCTGTTGGCCATCTGAATTTCTTCTTTAGAGAAGTGTCTATTCATGTCCTGTGCCCATTTCTTAATTGGATTATTTGCTTTTTGTTTGTTAAGGTGCATGAGTTCTTTGTATATTTTGGATGTCAACCCCTTATCAGATGCATCATTTATGAATATATTTTCCCATACTGTAGGATGTCTTTTTGTTCTACTGATGGTGTCCTTTGCTGTGCAGAAGCTTTTCAACTTGATATAGTCCCATTTGTTCATTTTTGCTTTTGTTTCCCTTGCCCAGGGGGATATGTTCATGAAGAAGTCATTCATGTTTATGTCCAAGAGATTTTTGTGTATGTTTTTCTCTAAGAGTTTTATGGTTTCATGACTTATATTCAGGTCTTTGATCCACCTTGAGTTTACCTTTGTGTATGGGGTTAGACAGTAGTCCAGTTTCATCCTCTTACATGTAGCTGTCCAGTTTTTCCAACACCAGCTGCCGAAGAGGCTGTCATCTCCCCATTGTATATCCAAGCCTCCTTTATCAAATATTAATTGACTGTGGGTGTTTGGGTTAATGCTTGGATTTTCTATTCTGTTCCACTGTCTGTGGGTCTGTTTTTGTGCCAGTACCAAATTGTCTTGATTACTGTGGCTTTGTAGTAGAGCTTGAAGTCAGGGAGCATAATTCCCCCTGTTTGATTCCTCCTTCTCAGGATTGCTTTGGCTATTCGGGGTCTTTTGTGGTTACATATGAATTTTAGAATTATTTGTTCCAGTTCATTGAAGAAAGCTGTTGGTAGTTTGATAGGGATTGCATTGAATCTGTAGATTGCTTTAGGTAGTATAGCCATTTTGACAATATTTATTCTTCCTAGCCAAGAGCATGGGATGCATTTCCATTTGTTAGTGTCTTCCTTAATTTCTCCTAGGAGTGTCTTGTAGTTTTCAGAGTACAGGTCTTTCACTTCCTTCGTTAGGTTTATTCCTAGGTATTTTATTCTTTTTGATGCAATTGTGAATGGAATTGTTTTTCTGATTTCTCTTTCTGTTAGTTCATCATTAGTGTATAGGAAAGCAACAGATTTCTGTGTATTAATTTTGTATCCTGCAACTTTGCTGAA
>JAQQAC010002701.1:26019309-26037554 GCA_029783875.1 Phataginus tricuspis | reverse complement strand
ACGTCTGCTAATTGTAATGCCCCTTTTACCTTCTTATCCCTCCCTTCTTCCCCAGTCCCTTTCCCTTTGGTAACTATTAGTCCGTTCTTGGGTTCTGTGAGTCTGCTGCTGTTTTGTTCCTTCAGTTTTTTTCTTTGTTCTTATACTCCACATATGAGTGAAATCATTTGATACTTGTCTTTTTCGGCTTGGCTTATTTCACTGAGCATAATACCCTCTAACTCCATCCATGTTGTTGCAAATGGTAGGATTTGTTTTCTTATGGCTGAGTAATATTCCATTGTGTATATGTACCACATCTTCTTAATCCATTCATCTACTGATGGACACTTAGGTTGCTTCCATTTCTTGGCTATTATAAATAGTGCTGCAATAAACATAGGGGTGCATCTGTCTTTTTGAAACTGGGCTGCTGTATTCTTAGGGTAAATTCCTAGGAGTGGGATTCCTGGGTCAAATGGTATCCCTATTTTGAGTTTTCTGAGGAATCTCCATACTGCTTTCCACAATGGTTGAACTAATTTGCATTCCCACCAGCAGTGTAGGAGGGTTCCCTTTTCTCCACATCCTCGCCAACATTTGTTGTTGTTTGAGTTTTGGATGTTGGCCATCCTCACTAGTGTGAGGTGATATCTCCTTGTGGTTTTAATCTGCATTTCTCTGATGACCAGCATCTTTTCATGTGCCTGTTGGCCATCTGAATTTCTTCTTTAGAGAAGTGTCTATTCATGTCCTGTGCCCATTTCTTAATTGGATTATTTGCTTTTTGTTTGTTAAGGTGCATGAGTTCTTTGTATATTTTGGATGTCAACCCCTTATCAGATGCATCATTTATGAATATATTTTCCCATACTGTAGGATGTCTTTTTGTTCTACTGATGGTGTCCTTTGCTGTGCAGAAGCTTTTCAACTTGATATAGTCCCATTTGTTCATTTTTGCTTTTGTTTCCCTTGCCCAGGGGGATATGTTCATGAAGAAGTCATTCATGTTTATGTCCAAGAGATTTTTGTGTATGTTTTTCTCTAAGAGTTTTATGGTTTCATGACTTATATTCAGGTCTTTGATCCACCTTGAGTTTACCTTTGTGTATGGGGTTAGACAGTAGTCCAGTTTCATCCTCTTACATGTAGCTGTCCAGTTTTTCCAACACCAGCTGCCGAAGAGGCTGTCATCTCCCCATTGTATATCCAAGCCTCCTTTATCAAATATTAATTGACTGTGGGTGTTTGGGTTAATGCTTGGATTTTCTATTCTGTTCCACTGTCTGTGGGTCTGTTTTTGTGCCAGTACCAAATTGTCTTGATTACTGTGGCTTTGTAGTAGAGCTTGAAGTCAGGGAGCATAATTCCCCCTGTTTGATTCCTCCTTCTCAGGATTGCTTTGGCTATTCGGGGTCTTTTGTGGTTACATATGAATTTTAGAATTATTTGTTCCAGTTCATTGAAGAAAGCTGTTGGTAGTTTGATAGGGATTGCATTGAATCTGTAGATTGCTTTAGGTAGTATAGCCATTTTGACAATATTTATTCTTCCTAGCCAAGAGCATGGGATGTATTTCCATTTGTTAGTGTCTTCCTTAATTTCTCCTAGGAGTGTCTTGTAGTTTTCAGAGTACAGGTCTTTCACTTCCTTGGTTAGGTTTATTCCTAGGTATTTTATTCTTTTTGATGCAATTGTGAATGGAATTGTTTTTCTGATTTCTCTTTCTGTTAGTTCATCATTAGTGTATAGGAAAGCAACAGATTTCTGTGTGTTAATTTTGTATCCTGCAACTTTGCTGAATTCAGGTATTAGTTCTAGTAGTTTTGGAGTGGAGTCTTTAGGGTTTTTTATGTACAGTATCATGTCATCTGCAAATAGTGACAATTTGACTTCTTCTTTACCAATCTGGATGCCTTGTATGTCTTTGTTTTGTCTGATTGCCATGGCTAGGACCTCCAGTACTATGTTGAATAACAGTGGAGAGAGTGGGCATCCCTGTCTTGTTCCCGGTCTTAGATGAAAAGCTTTCAGCTTCTCACTATTAAGTATGATGTTAGCTGTGGGTTTGCCATATATAGCCTTTATGATGTTGAGGTACTTGCCGTCTATACCCATTCTGCTGAGAGTTTTAATCATGAATGGATGCTGAATTTTGTCAAATGCTTTTTCAGCATCTATGGAGATGATCATGTAGTTTTTGTTCTTCTTTTTGTTGATGTGGTGGATGATGTTGATGGATTTTCGAATGTTGTACCATCCTTGGGTCCCTGGGATGAATCCCACTTGATCATGGTGTATAATCCTCTTGATGTATTTTTGAATTCGGTTTGCTAATATTTTGTTGAGTATTTTTGCATCTACATTCATCAGCGATATTGGTCTGTAATTTTCTTTTTTAGTGAGTTCTTTGCCCGGTTTTGGTATTAGAGTGATGCTGGCTTCATAGAAAGAGTTTGGAAGTATTCCCTCCTCTTCTATTTTTTGGAAAACTTTAAGGAGAATGGGTGTTATTTTTTCTCTATATGTCTGGTAGAATTCAGAGGTGAATCCATCAGGTCCGGGGGTTTTGTTCTTGGGTAGTTTTCTGATTACCGATTCAATTTCGTTGCTGGTGATTGGTCTGTTTAGTTTTTCTGTTTCCTGCTTGGTGAGTCTTGGAAGGCTGTATTTTTCGAGGAAGTTGTCCATTTCTTCTAGGTTTTGGAGCTTGTTAGCATATAGATGCTCGTAGTATTCTCTTATAATTCTTTGTATTTCTGTGGGGTCTGTTGTTATTTTTCCTTTCTCATTTGTGATTCTGTTTATGTGTGTGGATTCTCTTTTTCTCTTAATGAGTCTGGCTAGGGGTTTATCTATTTTGTTTATTTTTTCAAAGAACCAGGTTTTGGTTTCATTGATTTTTTTCTATTGTTTTATTCTTCTCAATTTTATTTATTTCTTCTCTGATCTTTATTATGTCTCTCCTTCTGGTGACTTTGGGCCTCATTTGTTCTTCTTTTTCCAATTTCAATAATTGTGTCTTTATACTGTTCATTTGGAAATGTTCTTCCTTTTTTAAGTAGGCCTGGATTGCAATATACTTTCCTCTTAGAATTGCTTTCGCTGCGTCCCACAGAAGTTATGGCTTTGTGTTGTTGTTGTCATTAGTCTCCATATATTCTTTGATTTCTGTTTTGATTTGGTCGTTAACCCATTGATTCATTAGGAGAATGTTGTTAAGTCTCCATGTATTTGTGAGCCTTTTTGATTTCTTTCTGAAATTTATTTCTAATTTTATACCTTTGTGATCTGAGAAGTTGGTTGGTAGGATTTCAATATTTTTGAATTTACTGAGGTTCTTTTTGTGGCCTAGTATGTGGTCTATTCTGGGAAATGTTCCATGTGCACTTGAGAAGAATGTGTATCCTTCTGCTTTTGGGTGCAGAGTTCTGTAGATATCTGTTAGGTCCATCTGTTCTAGTGTGTTGTTCAGTGCCTCTGTGTCTTTACTTATCCTCTGCCTGGTTGATCTATCCTTTGGAGTGAGTGGCGTGTTAAAGTCTCCTAAAATAATTGCACTGCTGTCTATTTCCTCCACTTCTGTTAGTATTTGTTTCACATATGCTGATGCTCCTGTGTTGGGTGCATATATATTTATAATGGTTATATCTTCTTGTTGGTCTGACCCCTTTATCATTATGTAATGTCCTTCTTTATCTCTTACTACTTTCTTCGTTTTGAAGTCTATTTTATCTGATACAAGTACTGCAACACCTGCTTTTTTCTCTTTGTTGTTTGCTTGAAATATCTTTTTTCCATCCCTTCACTTTTAGTCTGTGTATATTTTTGGGTTTAAGGTGAGTCTCTTGTAAGCAGCATATAGATGGGTCTTGCTTTTTTATCCACTCTGTTACTCTCTGTCTTTTGATTGGTGCATTCAGTCCATTTACATTTAGGGTGATCATTGATAGATATGTTCTTATTGCCATTGCTGGCTTTAGATTTGTGGTTACCAAAGGTTCAAGGGTTGCTTCTTTACTATCTAAGAATCTAACTTAACTTTCCTGTTAAGTTATTGTGAACGCCGTCTGATGTTTCTTTATCTCTCCTTTCCTATTCTTCCTCCTCCTTTCTTTATATATTAGATGTTTTATTCTTTGCCTTTAGTCAGTATTTGGATGGTCTGCTTTCTTTGCTATGATTTTGTTTTCTCTGGTGACATCTTTTTAGCCTTAAGGGTGTTTCCCTCTAGAGCAGTCCGTTTAAGATATCCTGTAGTGGTGGTTTATGGGAGGCAAACTCTTTCAACTTTCTTTTGTCTTGAAATTGTTTAATCCCTCCGTCATATTTAAATGATAATCGTGCTGGATACAATATTCTTGGTTTGAGGCTCTTCTGTTTCATTATGTTAAATGTGTCATGCCATTCTCTTCTGGCCTGTAAGGTTTCTGTTGAGAAGTCTGATGACAGTCTGATGGGTTTTCCTTTGTAGGTGATCTTTTTTCTCTCTCTAGCTGCCTTTAATACTCTGTCTTTATCTTTGATCATTGCCATCTTAATTATTATTTGCCTTGGTGTTGTCTTCCTTGGGTCCCTTGTGTTGGGAGATCTGTGGGCTTCCGTGGACTTGAGACTATTTCCTTCCCCAGTGTGGGAAAGTTTTCAGCAATTATTTCTTCAAAGACTCTTTCTATCCCCTTTTCTCTCTCTTTTTCCTCTGGTACTCCTATAATGCGAATATTGCTCCGTTTGGATTGTCACACAGTTCTCTTAATATTCTTTCATTCTTAGAGATCCTTTTATCTCTCTATGCCTCAGCCTCTTTATATTCCTGTTCCCTGTCTTGTAATTCCTTGATCGTGTCTTGAACCTGATTCAATCTGCTGTTGAGCCTGTCGATGGCTTGTCTCATTTCTGCATTGTCTTTCCTCACTTCCCTCACTTCCTCCCTCAGCTCTTTTACATTTTTCTGTAGATCCGTCAGCATGGCTATGACTTTTATTCTGAATTCTTTTTCAGGAAGACTGTGCATATCCATTCCTTCAGATTCTCTCTCTGGGGTGGTGTTTGTCTGAAGGTTTGTCTGTATCATATTCTTCTGTCTTCTCATGACTATAGAATTGGTTGTTGGTAGTTGTCACGTATGTCAGCTGGGCTCTTTATGAGTTAAAAATGGAAAGAGAAGAAAGGAGAGAAAAGAAAAAAAAATCCTACTAATAATAAAAAAAGTAAAAAGAGAGAGAGAAGAAGGAAAAGAAAGGAAAGAAAAAGAAAAAGCAGCAACACCTAAAAGAAAAAAGAAAAAGGAAAAAAAAAAAACGCCCACCGGGGGTGGTTTCTTTGTGAATGCTGTAGGTGGCGCTGTTGCTCCACTATTCCAGAGCCGTTGTCGCGTTGCTCCCCACGGCCCTTTAAAGCTGTGGCAGGGGTGAGAATGAATGGAGGTTCTCTGCTGCACTCCTGTCTCTTTAAGACCGCTGAAAAACAAAGCGCGTGCTTTTCTCCTTTTTTTTTCTTCTCTCTTCTCCTTCCCTGAGCCAACCGTGAGCAAGCAGGCGTTTAAGACCACTGAAAAACAAAGCGCGCGCTTTTTTTCTCCTTTTTTTTTTCTTCTCTCTTCTCTTTCCCTGAGCCAGCAGTGAGCAAGCAGGCATTTAAGACTGCTGAAAAACGCGCGCTTTTCTCCTTTTTTTTTTTTTTCTTCTCTTTTCTCCTTCCCTGAGCCAGCCACGAGCAAGCAGGCGTATTCCTGCTGCGACCGTGCGCCCTCTGTCTCTCCAATCTCTGCCACTCCGTGCTTTGTGCGCCCGCATTCCCGGGGCTGGTCTGGGGGTGGTTATCTCCTGGGCCTGCACTTCCACTCCCTCCTGGCTCTGAATCCTCTCCTCCCGCCGGTGCGCTGGGATGGGGGAGTGCTCAGCTTCTGCCGGGTCGCGGTTCGCGGTTCCGTTTCTTACCTGCCTCGCCCGCTGCCGAGTCCTCTCAGGTGTTTCTGCACGGTGTGCGCTTTCCTGTTTGTTCTGGTCTCTCTTTTAGGAACAGTTGCGTTTGCTGTGTTTTTGTGGGTAAATATAATGTTGGGAGGAAACTTCTGTCGTTCCGTTCACGCCGCCATCTTCCCGGAACCCCCTGCCTAGCAATTATTAGAGTCAGGGTTTGGTAGTCATTAATGGAAAAGAGAGAAAGAGTTTAATTTTTTAAGAGTTGAAAGAAAGAAGAGAGAGTAAAATAGAATATAGATATTGAGAGAGAGAGAATAGGAGCATCTGAGATGCAATTGACTGAGCTGGGAATGGAGAAAAATGGAGAATTTAGATCAGATGTGTCCCAGCAGTCATTTGGGGGATGAGTGAGGAGAAGGGGAGATACGTAAAGCTAACTGGCTTTATGCAGCTATTTAAAAGTTTACTGTTTATAACTCAGAAGTCTTTGATATTGTTTCCCTATTGGTAACGTTTCCATTAGATCAGATTTGCTGTTTTCCAAATGGGCATTTTTGGATTTCTGAAGATGCTTACACTGTCTAGGACATCTTAATATTAAGTTCTGTGTTTTTATAATGTTTTTGCTTTTTGAGGCATCTTAGCATTTCCCACCAACAAAACAGATGAAGTTCATTTAAGACAAAACTTTGCATGTATACTGTTTCTCTGTCAAATATACCTGTTACGTTTGTGTTCTTTGTTCTTTTCTGCTTTTTGTCCCTTTCTTTACAGAGGGACTTTGCATTTTAACCAACATTACCTTTCTATATACTGTGTTGTTTGTTCTATTGTTCCTAAGGGAAAAGGGAAACCACTGGAGCACGTAATGTACACTTTTTAGGTAGCTGCAGACACAGTCAGCTGTGAACTATCCAAGAGTGAAATAGCTGTCAGAACTGGTTTCAGCCACCACCACCAAGAGCTTACGGCTGGGTGCTTGTGCCCTGCGTTTGTCAGAGTAAGGCAGGAGGTAATGCAGATATCTAAGAAACTTAACTGTTTCTTTTACTCCAAAACCAGGTGAACATTAACTTATTTCTGAATTATTTGAAACTAAGTAAACCTGCTTTATTTGTATGTGGCAGGCACTCATAACAATGTGAATTGAAACATCAAGAACCAAATACAGCAGTGTTGGTCTGGACCAGAAACCTGGGCTGCTTCAAGCTTGTTAAGCCATGTGTACATACAGTCTGCCTTGACAATACTTGGGGTTACAGTTTCTGTTTGGACATAATTGAAAAACATAGAATAAAACTTTAGGAAAATGATATCGCTTTAGTTTGCTCTTAGCCGTTACTTTATGTGCCTCCTCAGGCTACTGGCTTTATCATAAAGGACTGCTCTCCCTGGAGAGGGATTTTTGGTATATTGTACCTTCAGATCAGCTTTTATTACGTTACTGATTCATTCATTAAACAGTGTCAGCACTTACTACAATACTGGGCACTAACTATATGCCAGTTACTGAAGAGACAAGTCGTAGGTATCCTTATCCTCTTGGGAGCCTGGCATTTGCTGGGGGTGATGGGTACTACATATACAGATCATCATAACAGAATGTACAACTCAGCATAATGATAGAGATGTGCCTGGAATATTCTGGAAGCATAAAAGACATCTGATCCAGTGTCTTAAGACTGCGTTGTCCAGTGCTGCAGCCACTAGTGACATTTGGCTGCTTAAACTTAAATTACCTAGACCTAAATGAAGTTAAAAATTTAGTTCCCCAGACAGGGCAGTACAAAGAAGGCAAGTAGTGACTCTGCGGCATCTCACTACACTGATGGGCAGTGACTGCAGTGGGGTGTGGGGGGGCACTTGATAATATGGGTGAATGTAGTAACCACATTGTTTTACATGTGAAACCTTCATAAGAGTGTATATCAATAATACCTTAAAAAAACTGTATTAAAAAAATTTAGTTCCCCAATCATACTGGCCACATTGCAGTTGCTTAGTAGTCATGTGGAGCCAGTGACTACTGTATTGACAGCATAGATACGTGACATTTTCGTAATTGTGGGAAGTTCTGTAGAATAATATTGCCTAAGGAATCAGGATTTTCGAAAGGAGGTGATGCAAGAGCTGAGGCTTGAAAGTTGAGTACTGGCCAGCTAGGAATGGGTTGGATAGGGTATGATAAAGCATTCTAGGTAGAAATACATAACCAGCCATCCCAGTTTGTCTGGGGCTGAGGAGCAGCTTGAGATGTGGGATTTTTTGAGCTAAAACTGGGCAGTCTAGGGAAAACTGAGACAGTTGGTCACCAAGGCAGAAAGGACTTTATGATCGAAGACACTGAATCAAGAGAAAAGCATCATATAGAGAGGAACTTAATGTCATTTGGTGTTGCAAGAACATAAACATTCGTGGGAATGGTTGGAAATGAGGCCACAGAAACAAGCAGGGGCCAGATACAGGACTTGCAAATAATACTGAAACATGATCATGTATGACGGAAAGCCGTGCAGGGATTTAAGCTTTCATCAGTTTTGCCTTTTCGCTAAATCTGACAGGCAGCTATGTGGGAGGTGGATTTAAGGGAACAAGTTTGGAGGTAGTGAGACCTGTTAGGATGCTTGAAATAATATAAGTAAGAAGTTTTAGAAATCCTAGAGAAGTTGTAACAAAGAGGAGAGGAGGGAATGGTTTCATAAATATTTATGGAGTATAATTAATAGGACTTGGTGTGTGATTGGATGAGAGAGTAGGGCGTTAAGGACATGCCAAGGTTTCTAGCATGGATGATTTTCTGTACCTTTCTTTTCATTTGTTAGTGGTAGTCCATTTCCCCCTCTAGTTTAATGCCTGTCTACTTTCTAGTTATCTCTTTCCCCAGTCCTCAGCCTCCCAATTTAGAAGTCTTGTTTCACTGTAGGACTGCTCAGATAGAAAAGGAGCACCAGTCCCCAAGATAGACGTTAGCTCCATTCATTTTTGTTCATTTTTCTCCATGTTATCTTCAGCACCCCCGCTGTCAAGCCTGTGTCCCTTCCTCCCAAGGAGAACAAGCTAGATAGGACAGTTCAGGGCAGGGCAGTGTATATCTACCTGGCCATGTACTGTTTGGAAACTGCAGGCCAGTCTTCCCATTCTTGTTCCTTTCCTCTACCTGACTGACTTTGCCAGCCCTCATTCCAGTAGTATATTCCCATATATTTTTTATTTTTGAGGACATATTTTTATTTCTAATCTTCCTAGGAGGGTGGGAGTTTTCATGTATTTTGCTCTTTCATTTATCCCTAGTGGTCAGAAAAGTGCCTGGTAACATGGTAGATAGCCAATAACTATTTGTTGAATAAATTAATCTTGGTGATAAAAACACATGATCAGATATGGAAGCATCTTAAGTGTCCATCAGTAGATGAATGGATAAAGAAGATGTGGTACATATACACAATGGAATACTACTCAGCCATAAGAAGAAAACAAATCCTGCCATTTGCAACATGGATGGAGCTAGATGGTATTATACTCAGTGAAATAATCCAGGTGGAGAAAGATAAGTACCAAATGATTTCTCTCATTTGTGGAGTATAACAACGAAGCAAAACTGAAGGAACAAAACAGCGGCAGACTCACAGAACCCAAGAATGGACTAGCGGTTACCAAAGGGAAGGGATTGGGAGGGTGAGTGGGGAGGGACGGAGAAGGGGATTAAGGAGCATTATGATTGGCACACAAAATGTTGGGGGGTCATGGGGAAGGCAGTGTAGCACAGAGTAGACAAGTAGTGACTCTATAGCATCTTAACTACGCTGATGGACAGTGACTGCAGTAGGGTGTGTGGGGGGGGACTTGATGATACGGGTGAATGTAGTAACTGCAATATTGCTCATGTGAAACCTTTGTAGGATTGTATATCTATGATACCTTAATAAAAAATAAATAAACAGAGAAAGCAGTATCATAGTGCTTATAGAAGTCATTGGGTTGAGAGTTGGGGAACTTTGGATTCAAGGCCTGGCTTTGCCATAAAGTACAAATAAAATTTGTGTGCGCCTCTGACAAGTCACTTCCCCTTTTCTGGGTCTCAGTTTCTTCATAGACACAACAATGAAGTCCCTTACACAGGTGGAATACAGTAAATGAAGGTATTGATGTGCAGTTGAGACTTCTTTAGCTGTTTGGATTCTCTGTATATAAGTTTTTTTATTTTTTATTTATATTTATTTTTTAATTTATTTTGGTATCATTAATCTACAATTACATGTGCAATATTATGGTTATTAAACTACCCCCTTCATCAGGTTCCCCCCACCAGCCCCATTACAGTCACTGTCCATCAGCGTAGTGAGATGCTATAGAATCACTGCTTGTCTTCTCTGAGATGTACAGCCCTCCCTGTGCCCCCCCAACATTACATCTGCTAATCGTAATGCCCCTTATTCCCCTTCTCCCTCCCTTCCCACCCACCCTCCCCAGTCCCTTTGCCTTTGGTAACTGTAGTCCATTCTTGGGTTCTGTGAGTCTGCTGCTGTTTTGTTCCTTCAGTTTTTTTCTTTGTTCTTGTATATAAGTTTTTTTGAAACACATACCAAATGCCCTAGCTTTCTAAGTGACTTCACTATAAAACTGTGTTTATTTTTAGGTTGATTAGACTGTGATACATAAGAACCTGAATTTTAACTTCAAGTTAATTGGCTTTTAATTTTCAGACTCTATGCTCTCTTAAACTGAAAGGGGAAAAATGAGAGATGGGTACTTAATATTTGAAACCTAACTACAATCATCATGTGTATACTTCCCATCAGTGTAATATAAGAATATAGCTTAATGTACAGAATTAAGAAATTCCAGAGGTAATTTTAAAAAATTAAACTTTAAAGATTTTTATTTAAATTGAGATGCTTTGGTGCTCTGCTGCATTTGAGTTTTCTGTTAGTACAAAGTATACACTATTCCAGGTACTCAGCTTACCTTATTAAGTCATATTGAGACAGAGTGCTTGTGTGTCACCAATGAGTGACAGTTTGACATCTGCTTTGTGTATAGCATTATGTATATTAACCATTTCATTAATTCTTTTCAGAGAGGCAAGAAGAGAAACTGAAAAATAACAATAGAGATCTATCAATGGTAAGAGTCCTAAGTAGAACTTCATGGTAAACCATAACTGTTTTTTAGCGAAAGACCCTGATTTGCATCAAGTACATAGCACTTACCTATGCAGGTTATAAATAGGATCATGGGTGTGCCTGAGCCAAATGGAAGTGAAAATGTGCTACGGGGCTTAAACTTCATTTTAGAGATATGAATAGCTTTTTTAGGGTCTATTGGGAGTCATAATTTATCCCTTTTACAGAGTTCTTGATTACCTTCCCCCTTAGGTTTTCAAATGAAGTAGTTTATTATCTTTTTCTTCTTCATGTTGTGGTTTTATGGTGACCTGGGTGATCCCAATAGCCAGAGCATTTTAGATGGCCTTCACTCTTGCCTTTGTTTTATAAGAGGCCTTTTGTTCTAATTGTCAGGTGTACCATAAGCACAAAAAAAAGGGATTTATTACCCACTTACTCATTATTTATCAAGAGTAGAGTTTGTTCAAACATGTCTTTCTAAGGCATAGGTAGGCTAATTTATATGGCTTCCCTAATTTTTCTACTTAATTTCTGTGTATTTAACACAGGACATCTGAACTGTTGCTTACTGACAACCCTTTCCATATTACTGTATCTTCTGTTTCTTGAGATTCTTGTTAATTAAGAAAGATGATAATTTAGAAGTGCATTTTTTTGAAAATAGCTTTTGTGCTGACACAGTTATACACATTCACAAGGCCAGATTTGGAAACCACAGAAAGAAGAGAAACTACCGATAAAGTGATCATCCAGAGATAACAACTGTTAATCTTAATATCTTTATAATCTTTTGTTTATTTATACTTCTACAGCATATATAATTTAGAAGGAAGTTAGCTGCAAGTAACAGAATACCTAACAGATAGCAGATGTTTTACATGTTCAGGAGTCCAGAGGCTGGTGGTCCTGGGCTGGGGCGGCAGCTGAGTGATGTCACTGGGATGCAGGTTAGCCTTCACCAGCCTGTGGTCTGCTGCTTGTTAGACGGCACTTCACCATCAGCCATTATGCTCTTCCTTCCCAGCAAGAAGAGGGGGTGAGAGGCCCAGAGGAATACGAGCCACATTTGTTGGGGAGTCCTATTCAGTACCTGGACTTGTAACTCACTGGCCAGAATTGGGTCACCTGGCTACCCTGATACTATTTATCAGAAGGTGGCAGGGAGAAGAGGGCTTGGAGGGGGAGGGTGGCTCAGCCAATAAACAGCATTTTGCTAAGGAGCACCTTTTAAAATTGACAGGAAACCAGAACTTCTGGGTGTGCTTTAGTGGTGGTCTCTCGTTCATGTGAAACGACAGTCTGTTGGTCTCTTCACAGGTTCGGATGAAATCCATGTTTGCCATTGGCTTTTGTTTTACTGCCCTAATGGGAATGTTCAATTCCATGTGAGTATTCTTTTATACGGCTCTACTTAACTTGCTCTATGTGTGTGTGTGTGTGTATATGAACAGTTAACTTTTTTGGTGGTACTTTGATGTCTCACATCTATAGAAAAGTTAGAGGACTAATGTATCCATCATCCAGATCACAGTTAACATCTGCTCCCTTTGCTTTCTCTATTTTTCTGTCTCTCCATATCATATATGGACTTGTACATATGTTACTTATGTAATTTTCTTAATCAGTCAAGAGTATGTTGTAGGCTTCTTGCCCCTTTACCCATAACAACTAAAGACAAGGACATTCTCTTATGTAACCTCAACCCATTATCAAAATCAAGGAAATGTAACTTTGATAGAATATAATTAAACGATAACTTTTTCACCTTCTGATATTGAGGATATTTCATGTATGTGGCAAGGACTACAGTGTTATGGGGGCTCTAAAAATAATTTGAGCAGAGCTCCTGTATTTTAAGTTACTAGCATTCTACTTCACAGTGAAGGTAGGCATATAGAGATGTTTTGACTCTTAAAATACACTCTAAGCAGTTATGGTCCTGTTTACTGTTAAGGTAAGTACTGTTGTCTAAACTGGCATATAGCAGGTGTGGGTAATTGTGGGCCCACTTTTGACAGGAGCTGGGACAGTATCCAGAGGTGATAGGCAGTCATTTATTGCCTTTCAAGGCCCACTTCAACCATCTCACATGAACTGGAATTTCTCTCACTCCCTCTTTTCCTTCTCTTTCTCCTACTTTTCCTCTGCTGCTTCATTCCTGTCTGTCTTGCCCTCTCCCTGCTCCTCCCCTCAACCTCTAGTCTATTCTTCCTTCCTCCCCTGTCCAGTGCCTACTGTGTGTCAGGCATGTACTAGGTGTCAGAATATAAAAAATAAGATGTGGCCCTCAGGAATGTCAAAATTTTATGGGAAGAAAAGATAGATATACAGATATATTGATGGATGTTACAGAAGTCTGTGTGGGTGAGGTACAGTAAGGAAAGAAGTGAACTTTACTTAGGGGAGGGGCTAGAGGGAGTGTCCAGAACTGCTTTAATACAGACTTTCCACTTAACTAATGATTACTAAAGTCATAGACCTTTAGAGCTGAAAGGGACCTTTGGAAGATAAAATAACTTGTCCAAGATATCTGGAAGACTCATGATTTCTGTCCTAAAATTCTAAACTCAGTCTTCTTTTTCACTCTGCCATGCTTTCTCTCAATTCTTGGTTATGTATCACCATGAGTTAACCAAACACTGAAAGGTTTTATAGTTAACTAGTAAACTTTCTTGGTCCAACTCAAGTACTCAGATATTCTTCTCTAATTGTCACATTCTGGAAGTGTAGAGATGACTAAGTACACAGCTATACTTTTAAAAGTTCATGCTTAAATGCTACTTATTTTTCTCATACTTCTGATTTTGTAAATTATGTGTTTGTAGATTAGTGGTATATGCATGCTGGGGGGGCACTACTCTGATTGGCCTTGGCTTTATTGTATGGTTACTGTGACAGATGTGAGTCTTGCTTTGCTTGAAGTTTCAGCATTTTATTTTATTCCTTAGTGTGATGAGCCGATGAGTTCTGATAAAGTAGCCTAAGAAGTAACTGTGGCTGTTACTACCAGTAGTAGTGCTGCTTTTTATTCAAGTGATTCTTAATATTGTTTGTGAACATATTATAATAAACGGTTCTCTAATTCCTCCATATACATGCCCCCTACCACAGTCTGAAAGGCTGCCCTATGGGAAGGGCATCTGCTTCAAATACAATTTTTCTCCCAATGCCGTATTTTTCCTTTAAGATGAAACCTCTTTCATTACATTTTTTGTCTAATTATTAAAGTAATCTATTTTCACTGGAAAAATTCCAATAAATGCATAAAAATATAAAAAAAAATCACTCTGCCTTCCTCAAACAGTGCATATCCTTCAAGATTTGTGCTTTTTTTGTACGTATGTGGACATTTATGTATTTGTATATATAAATCTTTCTACACAAAAATGGTTTTGTAATGTTTCCCTCTGATAATTTTGAAAATACAATATATAACTCTAACATTTTTTTTTAATGTTAAGTTTTCCATGGAATGGATGTTCCCTAATCTAGTTAACTAATTTTCTGTTAATCTGTAATCGAATATTTACCGGCAGTATATACACCAGTATATACTTACTTCTTCCTAAGGGTTTGTCCTAGAAGTACTGCTTTGGTAACATTTCGACACAAATGATTGTCTAGAAGTTTTCACTGATTTATATTTTTAGATTATTTTAATTAAATTATATTTTTAGATTATTTAGTACTTGTGAGTTGTTCTTTCTCCATATACTTCTCATCACTGAGAATTACAAATCTTTAATGTTTGCCAGTATAATAGTTGAAAAATAATATTTCTTTTTAAAGTTTGTATTTTTTTGATGGCTTGTGAGGTTTAGTATCTTTTCATATGCTTACTGTTTTTCTGTTTCCAAATTTCTAGTTCATATCTTCCCCATTCTCTCTTTTTTAATTTCGCACTTTGAAGAATTCTTATGTATTACTGCTGTTAAACTCTTTTTGGAGATTTATGGAAAATATTATTTTTTATGCCAAATCTTACTCTTTTCTGTTGTATAAATGTCTTCCTCATGCCAGATGACTGAAATTTTTTCCTATTTTCTTTTTTTTATATTTAAGTCTTGTTTCATCTTTATTTTGGTGTTTAGTATAATTTTCTTACACTAGTAATACATGAAGATATCTGAAAAATTAGAACACTATGGAATAACATGAAAATGGGAAAAGTGAACCCAAATGAGTTGAGAACTTATGTTCCTGCAAAAACCTGCATGTGGATATTTATAGCAGCTTTATTCATAATTACCGAAACTTGGAAGCAACAAGATTTAAATGAATGAATTTCACCAGACAGTGAAATACTATTCAGTGGGTATTGGCCATGAAATGGGCTATTGGTCGTGAAAAGACGTGGAAGAACCTTAAATGCATATTAGTAAGTGACAGAAACCAATGTGAAAGGCTACATACTCTATGCTTCTAAATGTGTAACATTCTAGAAAAGGCGAAACTATGGAGACAATAAGAAGATTGGTGGTTGTCAGGGGTTAGGGTTTAGGGGTGAGAGAGGGATGAATAAGCAGAGCACAGAGGACATTTAGAGATAAAAAACTATTCTGTAATGGTAATACATGTCATACTCATTTGTTAAGACCCATAGCATGCACACCACCAAGAGTGAGTCTGACGTCACCTGAGACTTTGAGTGAAGCTGATGTGTCACTGTAGGTTCATCATTTGTCCTTTTATACCACTCTTGGGTATAGGGGTGGGAGGTGTTGGTTGTTTAGAAAGCTATGGGTGTTTGGGACATGGGTATAAGAACTCCTTGTACTTTCAATTGAATTTTGCTACAAACTCAAAACTGCCCCCCGAAACAGTCTTTTTTTTTTTTTTTAAAGAATGGACCTAGAGATGACAAGGAATTCAGGCTTTTCTCCATTTACTAAATAATGTGTAACCTTGCACAAGCTAAAATATAACCTTCCAATTCCTCAATTGTAAATAGGAATACTAATACAATATCATATTTTAATAAATGGTTAAAGATGAATAAAATAGACAAAGGTGATCTTTTGCCCTTCTCCAAACTGTAATAATCCTCCTTTAATAAAAAAAGACACGTTAACAGATGGTATGTCCTTCTAAGTTTCGGCTTTTTGTTTAAATGATTTGTCTTGATTTGCATCTTGCTTTTTACTTTAGGTTTAGAGCTCTTTATCAGTACTTCTAGATCCATTACATTCTTTTTAGCTGGTATATAGTATCCCATAGCATGGTTTACTGTATTTAATTATTGCCCTATTGAAGGTTGCTTTTCTTTTCTTTCTTTTTCTTTCTTTTCTTCACTATTTCACTGGAGTTTAAAAACTTTGGGGCAAAAAGGAAAGTCGTTGCTCAGTGGGTACAGAATTTCACTTTTTCAAGATGAAAGTTCTAGGGATCCTGCTGCACAGCAGTGTGTGTATAGTTAACACTACTCAGTATACACTTAACAATGGTTAGAATGGACATTTTCATGTTATTTTTCTTTTTACCACAATTTAAAAAATACTTCTCAGGCCCAGACCTCATGCTTAAAGATTCCAACTCAACAAGACAAGGTTGTGGCCTAATTTCTGCATCTCAAGAACAGCCTCCCAGTTGATTCTGATACCCAACCGGTGTGAAACCACTGACCAACAGGAGTGAGTCTCGGCTCTCCGTGATTTTGTCCTGACTACATTTTCTGATTCATTTCTCCCTCAAGTGTCTTTTTATTTCACAAGCCTATGTTATTTCACACTTATGTACCTAGACCTTCTTTCTCCCCACACCTGGTAATTACAGCTTTTAATCATTCAAAACTCAAACCAAGGGTTACTTCCTTATGAAACCTCTTCTGATTTTTCCTCTACCATACTTACATCTGTCTGTCTGTCTAATAGAACAAGTTCCTTACAGTCTTAACATATAATAGTTTTTATATCCTTAGGGCTGAGGGCCTATACAGATATTTACTGAGTAAATAAAAAATATTTGTAAATTCACAACCCTCTTTCCTCTGTCTTGGTATCTGTATTATTCTGAAGTAAGAGTTTGGCCCCATTTGAGACGTGAGCCAAAAAATTTAAATAATTACTAATTTCCAAGATGCCAGTGGTTCATTTATTAAAATACTAGTGAAGCAATTACAATGGAACCGAATTCTCAAACTATGGAGTCTGAGTCTAGTTGATAAAAATGTCTTCTACTGACTCTTAGGTCATAGTTTATTTTAGACCATAATAGCTTGGAGAGTCTCATAGGACAGCCTAATCCCAACAAATATTGAGAGTCTGGTTATTTCAGTATTAACCTATCAACACTACAGAAAAAAATAACGCAAAATGTTGACAAGTCAGTAATGTGAATCTGATTTTCAAAGTCTGTGATCTCCCTAATAACAAGAGTGTTGACATTAGACTTGAGGAGGGAAGAATTCTCGATTTTATAAGCTAAGTTGTGAAACACGGAAATGAGTCATCTTGGCTTACGTTTGTTATTTACAGCAGGAGGTAATGCCAGATTACCTTTCCGGGAGGATGTGCCAGTTCTTTTGATACTTCTGGGTCTACAAATAGACCTTGGCATACAATTTTGATTTGAACCCGTAGTTGGTTTAGTTGCTCCATGAAGCTGATATATTTGGTCATAATCATGGAATCACACAACTGCGAATAATAATAATATGTATAGTTGATGTGTTTTTTCCCATTTTTTAGTCAGTAATCATTCTCATTTACCTCTGATTTCCTCCTTCCAGTTTGCAGTCTTCTGAGTGCACTACATGAATATTTATAGTGGGTTTTAACTATTCATTTTTTTATGTTTATTCAGTTAAAAAAACCGCATGCCATTTTTTTGTGTCTCACATTGTGGGAAGTAAAAGAAAATTTCCTAGTCTAAGTTCTCAAGTTGCTTATTGCTTTTGAATAGAATACATATCAATACAGGAAGTATTCATTTAGCAGTTAAAAATTTACTATTTTTTTTTATATAGGGGTCGTTGTAATTTTTAGATTAACAAATTCCATTATAGAGAGATCTTAAAAAGAGAGAGAGAGAATCAAAGACCTCAATGTAAGTCATGAAACCATAAAACTCTTAGAAAAAAAACTTAGGCAAAATCTCTTGGACATAAACATGAGCAACTTCTTCATGAACATATCTCCCCGGGCAAGGGAAACAAAAGCAAAAATGAACAAGTGGGACTATATCAAGCTGAAAAGCTTCTGTACAGCAAAGGACACCA
>JAQQAC010002701.1:25896689-26018909 GCA_029783875.1 Phataginus tricuspis | reverse complement strand
AAAAAAAAAAGAAAACAAATCCTACCATTTGCAACAACATGGATGGAGCTGGAAGGTATTATGCTCAGTGAAATAAGCCAGGTGGAAAAAGACAAGTATCAAATGATTTCACTCATCTGTGGAGTATAATAAGAACAAAGAAAAAACTGAAGGAACAAAACAGCAGCAGACTCACAGAACCCAAGAATGGACTAACAGTTACCAAAGGAAAAGGAACTGGGGAAGATGGGTGGGAAGGGAGGGATAAGGGGGAAAAAGGGTTATTAAGATTAGCACACAATGTAGCGGGTGGGAGGGGGCCATACGGGGAAGGCAGTATAACACAGAGAAGACAAGTAGTGGTTCTATAGCATCTTACTATGCTGATGGACAGTAATGGGGTATGTGGTGGGAACTTGATAATGGGGGGAATCTAGTAACTATAATGTTCATGTAATTGTACATTAATGATAGCAAAATTTTTAAAAAGGTATTGGAAAAAAAAAAAAGAAATTCTATCACAATAAAACCTTACCCAGCTCTGTTTTGCCTTTTCCTTGGGCTGCAGAACAGCCTTTCTCTGGGCCTTGGAGAGGCTTCTTTCTTTTCAAATTATTTTTCAGACTCAACTTGGAACCCATGGTGTTCTCTGCCGAAGCAGCCCTTTCCTAATGTTCATGTGTCTTTTAGTAGGACTCAGTTCTTGTTGCCTTCATTGTTTCCCTTGTCTCCTTTTTTCTTTTTGGTAACATTCATTGTGTGTCCACCCTGCCCCCAGTTTAATGCTAGGCCCTGAATTATCTCTAACACTATCAACTTCTGCCAGCTGACAGTTTGTTTACCTCTCTGTGTAGTCAGCCAGCCAGCCTGCTTGCCTGCCTTTCCTTTCAGTTCCCTCCCTCCTCTCTGTCCTCTTTTCATCCATTCTAGCACCAGTTTCCATCCTCATTTCATATCATTTCCTTTCCCCCCTCTGCTAGTGCCTCTTAACCTTGCATATCAATAGTTTCCTACTTCTGTAGCCCCTCCTTTGTATCTCTGCTCTCTACAACATTGTTAACTGTCCTCAAAAGCATGTTCCTCTTTGCCTAGTAACAGCACCTACTACTGATGGGATAGCCATTGGGTGTTGGGCACTGCACTAGCCCTTTATGTATGTTACCTTTTTAATCGTGACAGCCTTCTGAGTTCAGGATTATAATCTTTATTTTACTGACGAGGATATGGGGCTCCAAGTTATTTGACTTGCCCAGGCTCCCACGGCTGGTGATCACTGAGCTGGCTTTACCCAGGTCTCTCTGACTCTACACACCTATCATAGTGCTACTCTGACTGCTGATTTTTTTTTTTTATGGGACACTTAATGAATCTGCGTGTCATCCTTGCACAGGGGCCATGCTAATCGTCTCTGTATCATTCAGTTTTACCATATGTGCTTCTGAAGCGAGCACCCTGACTGCTGATTTTCAAACCCGTTCCCCTTAACCCGGCTTTCATGGCTCCCATGGCTTCCACACTTTGGTCTCAGCCTGTTTGCAAACTTTATTTCTTTGCATTGTCTACTAATTATTCTGTTCTTCACTGCACTGTTCAGTGTTACTGAGACACTTATTCTTTCACATGAATTTCAGGATCGCTCATGGTGTCAGCTTCCTCTAAGATAATCCCTTTTGAGTTTCTGTTGAAAGTTTATTAAATTTGTACATTAATTTTGAGGAATTAGACACCTCTGTAATTTTTTAATATTACCATCTAGGAATATGGTAGTCTTTCTGCTAAGGCTATTTTATGCACTCTTGTAGTTTCTTTCCAAATATGTTTTTTATATTTTGTTGCCTTCTAGCTCATTACTACAGGTATATCTGAGGGCTACCAATTTTAGTGATTTTACTTTCTGTCTTGCTGAGCTCTTAATAGAGTCTAGTAGGTTTTAATTTGACTATTGGATTTTCTGCTCGATTTTATACTCAAATAATTTGGTTTCATTTTCTTCTAAATTTCCCTCCCCTTTTTTTCCTGCCTTTGTTTCCTGCTCCCACTTCCCCTAGTTTTTACCTGAATTGAATGGGAACAACCAGAAGAAGTAAATGCTTAATAATGAAGTACTCAGGATAGTCCAGTGAAAACAGGGAGATGGAGACTGTGTCTGTTATCACTACTTTGATATTATGAAATTTGTAAAGGACTGAGGCTTCCAAAGCTGTACGCCCCAGACACTGCGGGGAGTGGTTACCGTCCTAGTCAGCAGCTCCGTGCACTTGCTGAATTCTTGTAGCATTGCTATTTATGGAAGAAATTTTTAAAAATACAAAATATTTTCTGATATAGCCTCTAACTTATAATAAATTTTCAAAAAAGCTGAGGGCAAAAAGGCCTTTGTCCTGATACACTGAGAACTATATAGTTAGGCCCTGTGTTTTGTATAAACTGAGATGCTCACGTGCTTCCCCTTAGAACAGGCAATGTGCTGTGCCTAACATGCTGTACGTTATCTTTGCCATTGTGTTGTTTTACTTTTTATTATTTAAAATTGTAGTTATAAAATTTTTAGTATAGTACAATACATATAGAATGTGAGGCACCTGCTTCTGAACAGTAGTAGTCTTCAGGTGTTCATAAAGTCTTAACGTATTTTTTTATTTTTCAACTTTTAAAGCTCTTTAGTCAAAGACCATTTCTGAAAAGCACACACCATATAATGTGTACTCAGCAAATACTGGTGATTTACATTTTTTGGCTTTAAACCAATATTGTAGTGCCTGACTATACTTCACTAATATAAGGTAAAATATTATTATGGTTTCAGGTCTTGTTTCTTTTATATGCAGATATCCAGCTTTCCCAACGCTGTTTACTGAAGGGATTGTTCTTTCCCTATTGAGTATTCTTTGGTCCCTTGTCCAATATTAGTTGACTATATATGTGTGGGTTTATTTCAGGGCCTCTGTTCTGCTGCATTGGTCTGTATGTCTGTTTTTATGCCAGTACATGCTGTTTTGATCACTATAGTTTGTAATATAGTTTGAAGTCAGTAAGTGTGATACCTCCAGCTTTGTTCTTCTTCAAGGTTGCTCTGGCTATTCAGGGTCTTTTGTGATTCTGTAGGAAGGTTAGGGTTGTTTGCTCTATTTCTGTGAGAAATGCTGTTGGAATATTGATAGAGATTGTATTGAATCTACAGATGGCTTTGGGTAGCATAGACATTTTAACAGTATTAACTCTTCCAGTCTTTGAACACAGATCTTTCCATTTGTGTCTTCTTCAGTTTCTTTCATCAATGCCTTACAGTTGTCAGTGGGTAGGTTTTTAACTCCTTGGTTAAATTTATTCCTAAGTGTTTTATTGTTCTTGATACTATTGTGTATGGGATTGTTTCTTTTTCAGATAGTTCGTTGTTGGTATATACAAATACAGTTCACTTTTTATTTTTTAAATTTTTTTAATTTACAATTTATTTTGGTATCATTAACCTACAATTACATGTGCAATATAATGGTGATTAAGTCCCCCCCACCAACCCTATTACAGTCACTGTCCATCAGCATAGTGAGATGCTATAGAGTCACTACTTGTCTTCTCTGAGTTGTACAGCCCTCCACATGCCCCCGCTGCCTTACGTCTGCTAATCATAATACCCCTTTTACCCTCTTATCCCTCCCTTCCCACCCATCTTCCCCAGTCCCTTTCCCTTTGGTAACTATTAGTCTGTTCTTCAGTTCTGTGAGTCTGCTGCTGTTTTGTTCCTTCAGTTTTTTTTTCTTTCTTCTTATACTCCACATATGAGTGAAATCATTTGATACTTGTCTTTTTCGGCATGGCTTATTTCACTGAGCATAATACCCTCTAACTCCATCCATGTTGTTGCAAATGATAGGATTTGTTTTCTTCTTATGGCTGAATAATATTCCATTGTGTATATGTACCACATCTTCTTAATCCATTCATCTACTGATGGGCACGTAGGTCACTTCCATTTCTTGGCTATCGTAAATAGTGCTGCAATAAACATAGTGGTGCATCTGTCTTTTTGAAACTGGCTGCTGCACTCTTAGAGTAAATTCCTAGGAGTGGGATTCCTGGGTCGAATGGTATTTCTATTTTGAGTTTTTTGAGGAACCTCCATACTGCATTCCACCATGGTTGAACTAATTTGCATTCCCACCAGCAGTTCCCTTTTCTCCACATCCTCGTCAACATTTGTTGTTGTTTGAGTTTTGGATGTTGGCCATCCTCACTGGTGTGAGGTGATATCTCACTGTGGTTTTAATCTGCATTTTTCTGATGACCAGCGATGTGGAGCATCTTTTCATGTGCCTGTTGGCCATCTGAATTTCTTCTTTAGAGAAGTGTCTATTCATGTCCTGTGCCCATTTCTTAATTGGATTATTTGCTTTTTGTTTGTTAAGGTGCATGAGTTCTTTGTATATTTTGGATGTCAACCCCTTATCAGATGCATCATTTATGAATATATTTTCCCATACTGTAGGATGTCTTTTTGTTCTACTGATGGTGTCCTTTGCTGTACAGAAGCTTTTCAGCTTGATATAGTCCCACTTGTTCATTTTTGCTTTTGTTTCCCTTGCCCGGGGGGATATATTCATGAAGAAGTCGCTCATGTTTATGTCCAAGAGATTTTTGTGTATGTTTTTTTCTAAGAGTTTTATGGTTTCATGACTTACATTCAGGTCTTTGATCCACCTTGAGTTTACCTTTGTGTATGGGGCTAGACAGTAGTCCAGTTTCATTCTCTTATATGTAGCTGTCCAGTTTTTCCAACACCAGCTGCTGAAGAGGCTGTCATCTCCCCAGTGTATATCCAAGGCTCCTTTATCAAATATTAATTGACTATAGGTGTTTGGGTTAATGTTTGGATTTTCTATTCTGTTCCACTGGTCTGTGGGTCTGTTTTTGTGCCAGTACCAAATTGTCTTGATTACTGTGGCTTTGTAGTAGCGCTTGAAGTCAGGGAGCGTAATTCCCCCTGTTTGATTCCTCCTTCTGAGGATTCCTTTGGCTATTCTGGGTCTTTTCTGGTTCCATATGAATTTTAGAATTATTTGTTCCAGTTCATTGAAGAAAGCTGTTGGTAGTTTGATGGGGATTGCATTGAATCTGTAGATTGCTTTAGGTAGTATAGCCATTTTGACAATATTTATTCTTCCTAGCCAAGAGCATGGGATGCATTTCCATTTGTTAGTGTCTTCCTTAATTTCTCCTAGGAGTGTCTTGTAGTTTTCAGAGTACAGGTCTTTCACTTCCTTGGTTAGGTTTATTCCTAGGTATTTTATTCTTTTTGATGCAATTGTGAATGGAATTGTTTTTCTGATTTCTCTTTCTGTTAGTTCATCATTAGTGTATAGGAAAGCAACAGATTTCTGTGTGTTAATTTTATATCCTGCAGCTTTGCTGAATTCAGGTATTAGTTCTAGTAGTTTTGGAGTGGTCTTTAGGGTTTTTTATATACAGTATCATGTCATCTGCAAATAGTGACAATTTGACTTCTTCTTTACCAATCTGGATGCCTTGTATATCTTTGTTTTGTCTGATTGCCGTGGCGAGGACCTCCAGTACTATGTTGAATAACAGTGGAGAGAGTGGGCATTCCTGTCTTGCTCCCGATCTTAGATGAAAAGCTTCCAGCTTCTCGCTATTAAGTATGATGTTAGCTGTGGGTTTGTCATATATGGCCTTTATGATGTTGAGGTACTTGCCATCTATACCCATTTTGTTGAAAGTTTTAATCATGAATGGATGCTGAATTTTGTCAAATGCTTTTTCAGCATCTCTGGAGATGATTATGTGGTTTTTCTTCTTCTTTTTATTAATGTGATGGATGATGTTGATAGATTTTCAAATGTACCATCCTTGCAACCCTGGGATGAATCCCACTTTATCATGGTGTATGATCCTCTTGATGTATTTTTGAATTTGGTTTGCTAATATTTTGTTGAGTATTTTTGCATCTACGTTCATCAGGGATATTGGTCTGTAATTTTCTTTTTTGGTGAGGTCTGTGCCTGGTTTTGGTATTAGGGTGATGCTGGCTTCATAGAAAGAGTTTGGAAGTATTCCCTCCTCTTCTATTTTTTGGAAAACTTAAAGGAGAATGGGTGTTATTTCTTCTCTATGTGTCTGGTAGAATTCAGAGGTGAATCCATCAGGTCCGGGGGTTTTGTTCTTGGGTAGTTTTTTGATTACCGATTCAATTTTGTTGCTGGTGATTGGTCTGTTTAGTTTTTCTGTTTCTTGCTTGGTCAGTCTTGGAAGGTTGTATTTTTCTAAGAAGTTGTCCATTTC
Source organism: Phataginus tricuspis (assembly GCA_029783875.1). Classification (NCBI taxonomy): domain Eukaryota; kingdom Metazoa; phylum Chordata; class Mammalia; order Pholidota; family Manidae; genus Phataginus; species Phataginus tricuspis. The sequence continues at coordinate 26,012,633 of JAQQAC010002701.1, read as the reverse complement.
TTCTAGCTTTTGCCGCTTGTTAGCATACAGATGCTCATAATATTCTCTTATAATTCTTTGTATTTCTGTGGGGTCTGTTGTTATTTTTCCTTTCTCATTTCTGATTCTGTTTATGTGTGTAGATTCTCTTTTTCTCTTAATGAGTCTGGCTTGGGTTTTATCTATTTTGTTTATTTTTTCAAAGAACCAGCTCTTGGTTTCATTGATTTTTTTCTACTGTTTTATTCTTCTCAATTTTATTTATTTCTTCTCTGATCTTTATTATGTCCCTCCTTCTGGTGACTTTGGGCCTCATTTGTTCTTCTTTTTCCAATTTCAATAATTGTGTCTTTAGACTGTTCATTTGGGAATGCTGTTCCTTCTTTAAATAGGCCTGGATTGCAATATACTTTCCTCTTAGAACTGCCTTCGCTGCGTCCCACAGAAGTTGTGGCTTTGTGTTGTTGTTGTCGTCATTAGTCTCCATATATTCTTTGATTTCTGTTTTGATTTGGTCATTAACCCATTGATTAATTAGAAGAATGTTGTTAAGTCTCCATGTATTTGTGAGCCTTTTTGATTTCTTTCTAAAATTTATTTCTAGTTTTATACCTTTGTGATCTTAGAAGTTGGTTGGTAGGATTTCAATATTTTTGAAATTACTGAGGTTCTTTTTGTGGCCTAGTATGTGGTCTATTCTGGAAAATGTTCCATGTGCACTTGAGAAGAATGTGTATCCTGCTGCTTTTGGGTGTAGGGTTCTGTAGATGTGTGTTAGGTCCATCTGTTCTTGTGTGTTGTTCAGTGCCTCTGTGTCTTTCCTTATTTTCTGTCTGTTTGATCTGTCCTTTGGAGTGAGTGGTGTGTTGAAGTCTCCTATAATGAATGCATTGCTTTCTATTTCCTCCTTTAATTCTGTTAGTATTTGTTTCACATATGTCGGTGCTCCTGTGTTGGGTGCATATATATTTATAATGGTTATAGTCTCTTGTTGGACTGACCCTTTTATCATTATGTAATGTCCTTCTTTATCTCTTGCTACTTTCTTCATTTTGAAGTCTATTTTATCTGATACAAGTACTGCAACACCTGCTTTTTTCTCTTTGTTGTTTGCATGAAATATCTTTTTCCATCCCTTCACTTTTAGTCTGTGTATATCTTTGGGTTTGAGGTGAGTCTCTTGTAAGCAGCATATAGATGGGTCTTGCTTTTTTATCCACTCTGTTACTCTGTGTCTTTTTGATTGGTGCATTCCGTCCATTTACATTTAGGGTGGTGATTGATAGATATGTACTTATTGCCATTGTTGGCTTTAGATTTGTGGTTACCAAAGGTTCAAGGGTTGTTTCTTTACTATCTAAGAATCTAACTTAACTTTCTTGTTAAGTTATTGTGAACGCCATCTAATGTTTCTTTATTTCTTCCTTCCTATTCTTACTCCTCCATTCTTTATATATTGGGTGTTTTATTCTTTGCTTTTAGTTAGTATTTGGATGGTCTGCTTTCTTTGCTATGATTTTATTTTCTCTGGTGTTATCTTTTTAACCTTAGGGGTGCTTCCCTCTAGAACAGTCCGTTTAAGATATCCTGTATGGTGGTTTATGAGAGGCAAACTCTTTCAACTTTCTTTTGTCTTGAAATTGTTTAATCCCTCCGTCATATTTAAATGATAATCGTGCTGGATACAGTATTCTTGGTTTGAGGTCCTTCTGTTTCATTACGTTAAATATATCATGCCATTCTCTTCTGGCCTGTAAGGTTTCTATTGAGAAGTCTGATGATAGTCTGATGGGTTTTCCTTTGTAGGTGATCTTTTTTCTCTCTCTAGCTGCCTTTAATACTCTGTCTTTATCTTTGACCTTTGCCATCTTAATTATTATGTGTCTTGGTGTTGTCTTCCTTGGTTCCCTTGTGTTGGGAGATCTGTGGGCTTCCATGGACTGCGAGACTATCTCCTTCCCCAGTATGGGAAAGTTTTCAGCAATTATTTCTTCAAAGACACTTTTTTTTTTTTTAATAATTTATTTTATTTTAGTATCATTAACCTACAATTACATGGGCAATACCGTGATGATTGAACTCCCCCCAGCACAAGGTCCCCCCCACCAACCCCACCACAGTCAAAGACACTTTTTATCCCTTTTTCTCTCTCTTCTTCCTCTGGTACTCCTATGATGCGAATATTGTTCCTTTTGGATTGGTCACACATTTCTCTCAATATTCTTTCGTTCTTAGAGATCCTTTTTTCTGTCAGTACCTCTTCTTTGTATTCCTCCTCTCTAGTTTCCATTTCATTTATCGTCTCCTCCACCGTATCCAATCTGCTTTTAATACCGTCCATTGTGTTCTTCAAGGATTGGATCTCCGACCGGAATTCATTCCTGAGTTCTTGAATATCTTTCCGTACCTCCATGAGCATGTTAATGATTTTTATTTTGAACTCCCTTTCAGGGAGAGTCATAAGGTCCATATCATTTAAATCTTTCTCAGTAGTTGTATTCATAATTTTACTCTGGACCAGGTTCCTTTGGCGCTTCATATTTGTATATGGAGCCTTCTAGTGCCCAGAAGCTCTACTCTTTGGAGCTGCTCAGCCCCTGAAGCAATGTCAGGGATTGTAGGGGAGTGGTATTGGTGCCTCCGGGGAGGAAAGGGCTGTTACCTGGTTTCTGGCTGCTGTGCCTGTCTCCACTGTCTGAACCAGCCTCTGTGCTTTGCCTTTTCAGCTGCTGCAGATAGATCCTCCCTCTGGCTGGCCCAACACCAGGGAAGGGCCTCCAGGTTTGCAAGCCCAGTGGGGCTGGCCAGGCAAAAGGTGCACTAGTCTGCCTGTCACAGAAGGGGCTCCTGGAGCCGTGCAGGCAGCCAGGGAGCTGGCACACCTGAAGATCAGAAACCTCGCAATCTGCTGGGCAGAGTACACCCGGACAACCTCGTCCACCTGTCCCCTCTCCTGAGCAGTAAGCTCTGTGCAGACCCCGCCCCCCTCAGCCGGCCTCCTGCTAAGGTCTTCCTTGTTAGGAAGTCTCTCAGACTGCCCGCCTTTCTCTTGTCCCAGAGCAGCTGGGTATGGATCCCTGATTTCACAAGCAGCTGGAATCTTAGTCTCTCCAGGAATTCTGCCTGTCTTAGCTTTCCAAGCTCCCAGCTACAAGAGCATCATGCAAGCACCACGAAATGCAGGTTTGTGCTCCCAGAGTAGATCTCCAGAGTTAGGTATTCAGCAGCCCCAGTTCTCCACTCCCTCTCTGCTCCGTTCCTGTTCCTCCCACCAGTGAGCTGGGGTGGGGGAAGGGCTTGGATCCCGCAGGACCACAGCTTTAGTACATTACCGTTTTCTGTGAGGGCTGCTCTTGTCTCCAGGTGTATGCAGTTTGTTGTAGTCCTCTTTCCCGTTGCTCTTTCAAGAGTAGTTGTAGTAGCTTTATTTTCATATTATATGCTGTTTTAGGAGGAAGCCTCTGTCTCACCTCTCACACCGCCATCTTTAATCAGGGTTCACTTTTGTATGTTGATTTTATATCCTCAGACTTCACTGAATTTGAATTCCTTATTAGTTCTAAATGTGTTCTTTTTGGTTACAATTTCAAGCTAAAATACCTATGGAAGATGAATTTGTTGGGTGTATATGTTAGCAGTAAGAGGAGATAGATATCTTGGGCTATATCTGTTCCCTCCCTCTTCTCGCAGTTTAACTCTGTGAAAGGATAGTCAGACTCCCATACCTAGAACAGCGTGCTCTAGATAGCATGTGACCAGAAAATACTGCGACAGCTACAGTTAATATTTCTTGTGAGTGAATCGCAGTATCTCCTCCTGGAAAAATTTACTGCTTTTGTATTGCTGTTGTGGTTAGTAAAAGAATAACAATGATTACTCCAAGCAGATCTTTAAATATTTTTGTCATATATAAGAAAAGTCATTTATGAGTCCTTTCCCTGTGTAAATACATACTAGGAAGGCAGTGTGGGAAGTAGTAAATGGACAGTCTTACCTATAAAACATGTCACATTCATTCCGTATCCTTTGAATGCAGTTGTGTAGGACATTCTTCACAACCACGGTGGTTGACCTCGATGGTCAGACATTTTGCCCTAGAGGCACAGATGGTGGTGTCCTCTCCCTCTGGAAGAACACTCTAAATACTAAGTGTTCTTCTAAAAGGACATTTTCTGGCTGTTTTAACTGGGATTAAAGACTTTATTTGGATAATTTATCAAATGCTGTTGTGTTTCTCTAATGTTATAGTTAAAGTGTCACTACCTTTAATCACAGTAATTTTTATAATTTTTGCCATTGTCTGATTGTACAACTTATTCATAGAAAATCATACAAGAAGTTTGTAACCCTAGCATCATAAACACTGATACATATTTTCTTCCAGCTTTTCCCTAAGCTTCTCTCCTTCAGAAACATTTTTCTGTTGTAGAAAAAGTAAAGGGAATGATTTTCAGATGCTAAAAGTATGTTAAAAGTTACCTTGGAATATTTTGGATGCAATTTAGCAATCTGCTTTGTTCATTCACCACTATATATTCCATGAATTTCTATTCAGAAAAGTTTATCCTGTTTACTATGTGTATTGGAAACTTTAGTCTTGGGAAAAGGACTCTTAAAATCTTAACTGGTGTCATGGTTGAGAAGAGTGGTTCTGGGGGTCTTTGAGCCTCCTCTTTGAGGTAAAAATATTGCCATGATAATTCTAAGATTATTTACCTCTCTTATTCTCATTGTCTCATGAATGCGCGGTGAAATTTTCCAGCGGCTTCACGGTGTGTAATAGTGCAGCAGCCTGTACTGAAGGCAGCAGTGAGGCTCCGGCAGTTACTCTGTTAAACAAGACATTGAAGAGATTGGCGGTGTGTGTGTGTGTGTGTGTGTGTGTGTGTGTGTGTGTGTGTGTGCCTTTCTTCTCATTAAATCATTTTTTGTTTTGGAAAATAGTTATTTTTCATTAAAATATTTGTGTTGATATACAATTAATTTATTATCTGCTACCTTTTAGATGATTAATAGTTTAATATTTGTTTTAGTTTATAAAATAGTAAATTTTGATAGCTACAACCTCTAAATAAAAGTTTTTTAGAGTCCTCAGTAATTTCTCAGCATGTTAAGAGGTCCTGATAACTGAAAAAATTAAGAATCACTACTTTACAAAAAGACTGATGGGAAAAATCTAGGCCATTCCTTACATCCTTGTACTTGAGATCTCTTTTTAGAATATTACCCTTTCTTTGTGTTTTTTAGAGATCAAGGGACTTAAAGTTCTATTTCTGTCCCAGATTCTTTTTTGGAACTAAGAGGCTTGTCAGTCTTCCAAAAATAACAATTCTTTGTTTTTTCCTTTTTAGATTTGATGGTAGAGTGGTAGCAAAGCTCCCTTTCACCCCCCTTTCCTATATCCAAGGCCTGTCTCATCGAAATCTGCTGGGGGATGACACCACAGACTGTTCCTTCATCTTCCTGTATATTCTCTGTACCATGTCAATCCGACAGGTGAGTGGCCAGACCCACTATTTATTTATTTATTTTATTTGTTATTTTTTTTTTGAATTTAAAATGTTTTAATAGATTTTTTTTAAAGACTTCGTTTTTTTAGAGTAATTTTCAGCTCACAGCAAAATGGAGGGGAAGGTACAGAGATTTCTATATACCCCCTGCCCATGCATGCAGCCTGCCCACTACTGACATCCCCACCAGAGAGTGCATTTGCTACAGCTGATGAACCTGCATGGACACATCACTCAGACCCACTATTTAATATGCCTCTCCTTCTTGCTCTCCTAGCCTGGAGTAGCTCTTACTTCTGTAATACTGGAAGTGTCTACCTGTTGCTACCCAGATCTTTCAGTTGCTTGTTTTAGAACTCCAGGGTATCATCTAACACTCTTTTAAAGGTGTGGAGGTCAATGACTGATCCTTTGGGACAGGACTGGTCTTTGGACAGGACAACCACGCGTGGTCTCCCATCCCGTTCTTAGTGCCCTTGGGCTCACTGCAGCTATCTCAGGGCACAGAAGTAATGGGTGGGCTTGACCTTCTCAGGATCATTTATTCTTTATACCAGTGCCTTTTGGTACTTCGGAACACAGGTAAACATAATAATAAATGAAATATTTCTGATTTTAAGTTACTCACAGTTGAGATAAAGTCTGGGTTATGGAATTTGAATTTGGCCACTGTGATGATCAGACACTTAGAGTGAAAAGAGTGACAGCTAAGAGAGAATATGGAGGCTTGGGAGCCCAGAAGAGAGACATAAACATTTGATTAGTTGGGGGAGATCCAGGCAGGAAGGTGGAGAGAATGAGGTGGCTTTCAAGGCAGGGCTTAGAGAAATGAGAGGGACTGATTAGAGTTTCTGGCCTGAGACCTCTCCCTGAGAACTTACTCAGTTTGGAACATGCTGCCATTCCGCTGGGAAAGCTGGTACATGACGTAAATATGAACATGATCCTTTATTGTTTATTCTATAAGCGACTCTTTTGGACTTGCCCTTCCTCTTCTGAATACTGTGTATGGCAGCAGATTTTTTGGTTGGCTTGGCACATGAGAATCAGTAGGAAAGGAATTATATAGTTTGAAGCTCACAAAGATCCTCATGGTCTTAATTACTTAATACTTTGCCCACATCATCTCTCATCCATCACTCCAGCCGTTCTGACTTGCCTAACTGGTTCTGTGTGTTACTCACCCAGACTCACACTTCTTGTGAATGTTCCTCCTCATCTATGTTTGGAGGCATCCCATCTGCTCCTTGCATATTAAGTGCAACTATGTTTCAAGGCTTCATAGAGTTATTTTCTGACACTTAATTCCTTTCTGAAGGATAGATGTGAAAGGAGCATGCCAGATGCAGAAATACCAGAAGACTATTACGGTAGTCTACTGAAATAGCATTATGTTCTAAACTGTTACAGTGATGAGAGGTGTGGAAAAGGGAAGGCAACGCTGAGAAATACCTAGAGGTGACCCAGGAGGCCTTGGTAATTGATGGAATGTGAGGGAGAAAGGAGAAACTAAGGTGACTCCTGGGTTATGGCTTTGGTGACCACATGGAGACCAGTTCCCCTGAGAAGGTGGAAACAGAGGAAAGGAGACTAGGTTGGTGAGAAGATGTGCTGTTTGAGGTATTTGTGGAGCAGCTAAGTGGGTTGTCCACTAGGGAGTCGTATTTGATCTCTAGAGTATTGCTCTTAAATTTGATTATTTAAATCTGAACTTTTAAAATTACAGCTTTGGTTGAAATGTTAAACAAAACAGTGATGTGTAGCAGAATGTATATGTTCTGCTTTAAGCAACAAATAGTTCTACTTTGGCTGCAGAGGTTACTGTGTCATCTGTGGTAGCTCACGGTAGTCATTTTAGGTGCACCATTCCCACTGCTCCCTGGATGCTGATACCTAACTCACCACATGAAATTGCAGTTTTTAAACGAAATAGGTGTACAGAGTGATCACTGAGGAAGTTCAGCTCATGCTGGTCTTTAAACTCCTTCCAGCTGTGTCGGATTGTCTGGTGAGGTGTACGTCTGCAGTTAATTTTATCAGGAATGAAATACTCATTTACTACAGTGGTTAGCAAACTTTTTCTGTAATGGCCTAGATAGTAAATATTTTTGTATTTGCTTTTCAGACCATACAGTCTCTGTTGCTCAACTCTGCCATTATAGTATGAAAACAGTTGTAGACAACATGTGAATGAATGAGTGTGGCTGTGTTCCATCAAAACTTTATTTACAAGAACAGGCAGCACAGGTCAGCCATAGACTGCTAATCCCTTCGTCTGTTAAGGTTCAGGTGGAGACTGTCACATCTATTCTGTCATTATAGTATGAAAGCAGCTATAGACAGTAAATGATGAGTGTAACTGTGTTCCAATAAAACTTTATTTATAAAGGCAACTAGTAGACCAGCCATGGTATGCTGACTCCTGAGAGCCAGAGTGTACAGTATGTGCCATAAAGTTAAAATTGGAACATCTATCAACCCTAGGCTGGTACAGCTTAATGAAATAATTGCTCTTTGAATACAAAAAAAGAGAGAAAGAACAGTCCCCAACACCCCCCCAAAAAAATTACACAAATAATTCAAAATGTTTGTTTCAGCCATACTCATATTTTTTATTTCCAACTTGTTCAGTTCTGTGCACCGATATTAATAAAAGTATATAAGAGCTGTATGATTGCATAACTACTGTGAAACTGTTGTATTTGAAAGAACTTTTTCAGTTGTACACTTACCTTCCTCAAGGTCAACTTGAGTTCTCACTTGTTGCAGCATCCTGAGTGATAATCATCTTGGGCAGATACTTTATTACCCAAATTCTAAACAGGGTATTCTAAGATGACCTACTTTTACCATTTTTATTGTACTAGCTGCAGATGGTTTCTGTACCTATGCCCCATGGATTGTTAGCTCGCACACTGGAGGACTGTGAACTTAACCTCCAGTCTGAAATACTGTAGCATTTGAAGTGTTGCTCTGGACTGTGTGTGTCTTTGAATCAAAAAGCTTATTAATAGCTTGATATTTCCATGTTTTGTTTTTGTTTTGTTTACCTCTTAGGATGTTGGGTTACATGATAGTTGATAGAAGCATGATGACTGTGTAGATACCTATGACATGAGCAGTCATAAAATATGAGGCTTTTGGGACCTCAAATTATAGACTAGTGTGATTTTCCTAGTGAGGCCATTTTGAGGCAAAAATATATGTCACTTGGTTTCAGATACATACTGTAGCATAAGGTGGTTTTAAGAGAACATAACTAATTGGTTTCTTTGTTTATTTTGTTTTGCATTGTGAAGTTGAGTGGGTGACGGGGAAACTAAAATAGAGTGATTCAAATTTCCATAATGATTGGTCATATCCTGCCTTATATTACAGGATTTTTATGTTTGGTTTTGTCTCCTTGTTTTCATCTATATTCTTCTCTTTTCTGCTCCAACTCTTTTAAAGGTAATGATTCCTTAGTTGTCCATATATATACCTAATTACCTATGTGTATGTATTACATGGTATGCACTTGCAAAGCATATGTTACACAAATAATAGGTGCTACATTGAAATATAAGCTCATAAACTTGGTGTGTTGAGATTATACCATTTTTTATTCTTAAGAGCAATGAATGAAAATGCAGATTTCCCCAGCCTCACCAGTAGGGCTTTTACCATTCTGATAGATAAAAATTGCTATCTGATTGTACCTTTAATTTGCATTTGGATTAAGCATCTCTGTTGATCTATGAGCTGTTTATGTTCTTTATTTTTCTTTGGTGGGCAATAAACTGTATGCATTTTGCCTATTTTTTTGTGTGTGTTTTTGGTCATTTTCTTAATTTTTACCTTGGGGAAATCAGTTCCCTCTGGGTGCTAGATGTTGCAAATAATTTTTCCAATTTGTCATTTGTGTTTCAGTTGCAGTTTTTGCCATGCAAAATTTTACTTGTTTTCTGTTTGTTTTGTTTTGGGGTGGTTTTTTTTTTGGTCAAATTTGTCAGTCTTGAATGGCTCTTGAATTTCAAATTATGATTAGAAAGCTCTTCATTCCAAAGTTTAAAAGAAACTGATCCCTGTTTTTCTTCTTGTCCTTTTTTGATTTCATTCTTTACACTTAAATCACCAGTCGATCCATTTGGAGCTCATACCTAACTTATTCTTTCTTTGCCCTCTTGTACTTTGCTAACTATTGTGATTTTTTAGGAGGGAAAACATGAAAACACGGATTCATTTGAGATCACAGGTTGCCTACCCCTGTTCTCAAAGACTGAGAAGCTAGAAGGTGGGTCAAAAGAATGCAGTGAGGTGAATGATTGTTCTGGAATCTGGTGTTTGTTTGAATACGAGCCCTGTCAGAGCCTAGTATTTTCTCCTGAGTGCCTATCCTGAGTGTCGTCTTTGGAAATTGGAAGTCTGTTCAGATGCCAGTGACAAGTGTCTTGTTGGGGGCAGTCCTTTCATTATACCTTGTTCAGATAATCAGGTCTTTGGGAGTTTCCTGGAGTCATTGGGTGTTCTAAGCAGGGTAATCTAAGCCCCTGGAGGAAAAGAATATGGAGGAGTAGGTTAAGTCGGGTATGTGATGCCTGGAGTCTCGGGTTTAAACTTGCCAGAGTGACTGCCCATGGTGCATGCACATTTCCTGAGGAATTATCAAGCCAGTCCTTGCATGCCCAGAAGCTACTTTCCAGTTTCCTGTATTCAGTAATTCCAATGCTGTTAATCTTTCTTGCTTACTGTGGTAAACGAGACAACATAAAATTTACTCTTTGCACCGTTTTAACTGTACAGTTCTGTGACATTAAGTACATTTACATTGTTGTACAGCCATCACCACTAGCCATCTCTATAACTTAATATTCCCAAACTGAAAGTCTGTACCCATTAAATACTGCCTCTCCATTCCCCCCTCCTCTCAGCCCCTGGCACCCCTCATTCTACTTTCTGTCTCTGTGAATTTATTCACATTTGAGGTTTTGACCTCATACAAATAGAATCATACAGTATTTGTCCTTTAGGGTTTTCAGGGGCATCCACATTGTGTAGCATGTCAGAATTCCCTTCCTTTTTTAAGGCCAAGTAGTATTTCATCGTGTATCTAGACTATTTTGTTTATCCATTTGCCTCAGAGGACACTGGGCTGCTCCCACGGTTGGCTGTAGTGAGTCGCGCTGCTCTGAACACAGGTGTGTGAATGTCTGACTTCCTGTTTTCACGCTTTGGATGCATACCCAGAACTGGGTCCTGTTGCGGTTCTGTGTTTATTTGTCGAGGAGTCGCCACAGTTTGCCAGCTAGCACACCACTTCAGCCTGTACTGTTACTCCTAAGGCTTCATTTCACCACCAGCTTGAGACTGTTTTTTAAGGATACAAATAATTTGTCAATGTTTTTGTTTCAGTGAGTGGAAACCATGATTTCTCTTACTCAGGGTTAATGTTTATGCTAAACATGTAAAAACAATGCATATCTTTTGCAGGTTACCTCCAGCAGTGGGAGTGGCCTTGCTCCTTTTAATGGGGAAGTCTTCTTACAGTAAATAAGAACATAGCAGCTAGGAGAATAGGAAACATTTGCTGGTATTAGTGTCTTTAAAGTGTCAACTGTTAATCGCTGAAGTGATTAGGTACTTTTATTACTAGGTTTCCTGAATTTATGTTTTTAGAGTCCTTCATTTGTGAATGAGTATGACTACATTTACATATATGAATTATTACTGTAACTACAGTATTAATCAGAATCCATTTCCTTTATTAAGTGTAAGTGGTGGTATAATTAAGCCAACTGGTCTCTTCATGTCAGTAACACTCCCCTTGTCATGACGGAGATATAATATTAGGTTGAATTAAGGGTATCTATTTCTATGGTCATTTTTTCACCTGTCCTTAAGAGATTAATATCATATTAGTAATAATTCCTGATAGATTTGTGTGTTTGTTCATTTACTAATTCATCAGAATTGAGCACATGCACATCAGACTCCTTGGCTGGGTATTTATATATACACATGTAAGGATACAGTTGTAAACAAAGCTATCATATAATTATGGTCCTTGCGCTCATGGAACTTAGTTTCTTTTGAAAGGAACAGGTTAATTTTCCCACCTATTGCTTCACTTTTTAAGAAATCATTATCAAAATGAGGATATAGAAGTACATTTAAAATTATTTCTATTATACTAATCACTCATAGTAGAAGCAGATTAAACAAAGATTAAACTTTAAACTTAAAATAAGGCAGTTTTTATGACTAATTTGCATAAATATTTGTGAGTGGTTTTCATCTATTTTTTCCCCCATTCTAAGCTATTACTGATTATGTGATTCACCATTGATGTAAGGGAGCTCTCAAGGAAAAGCAGAAATAGTAGAGTACTGATCTTTTAGATTTTTAAGACATATTCCTATTTCAGAAACTTTAAAAAATGATGAGAGAGGAGGAATGCTTTACAAGATTTGAGGACATCTAGTAATTGGGAGTGAAGCTCCGAGGTTGAATCTTGTTGCCATTTATCAGCTGAGTGTCCTTGGGAAAATTATGTAACCTTTTTGCATCTTAGTTTTCATGCAAGTGAAATGGGGTTTAAGTGTACAACTTCACCATGTTATGATGATCACATGACAGTGATACAGAATGTGTGCAGTTCTTAAGGTGACACTTAAAAGAAAAAAATCAGTGCCCCTCCCTCCCTGCTTGGGGTATTTTTGAAATTAATATTTGTTTCCTAGCACAAGATAGGACAAATTTTCTTTTGACAGATTGAAACGTGTTGATATGTCATAGTAACTGAAAATAAATCTAATCACCTTTTCTCACTTTTTTCCTCCTTTTGTTTACTTCCTTAATGCTTAGTGATTAATGATTAGCTGTCTTGACCTTCACATCACAACAGTTCCCTTTGTGTGAATTTGTAGAAGCGGAAATGGTAGGTCGGCCAGCCAGCTTCCGTCTGAGGTGTTAAGTTAGTCCAGGGTAGTAATGGAACTCAAGAATAGAAGGACATTTCCTTAACTCCTAAAATTAAGGTACTTGCTTTTTTTTTCTTGTTGAGTCTGTAGTGGATTGTGTACATGATGATCTCCTCTATATAAAGTGCTCTCCAGCAATAAAAATTCAACTAAACTTACCTAGTAAACACCTGTGGGAAAACTGCTTATAAAGTTATATGACTGTAAAAGCTATGAGCAGAATTTTTTCTTTGAAAGCAAAAAGGATTAGTGGTTCTGAGGAAGAGTGGAAGAAAGTGTCTTTTTTTCTTTTTTTACCCACATCTTAATATGTAACTTGATGTGTATATGACTATAATCTGAAAGTTACCGGTGAGAATTTGTCTCCGCCTCCTTCAACAGGTATATGTGCTCAGGAGAGGGATAAAAATGAGCAAATTCTATTTTTCCTCACACTTCTGGTTTTGATCGGGCAAAGATTTTTGATACTCCTTGTGTGTGTATAAAGACAGGTTGTAATTTTGTCATGTTAGTACATCTTAAAGTCATCAAAATGATGAAAGGACCAGATGTCTGTCATCCCCTTATCATTAATTTATGTCACTTTATTTAAGGTTTAAAGCGTAATTCATTAATGTGAGTACAGGTCATCTACAAGCAGAGTATTTGCCCTATTGTAATTTCACACATCAGTTAGGGGTGCACATGTGTCAGAATGATTGCTAACTACTAATTGAGAAGGATAGATTACTGAGGCATCATCTTAATCTGATCCCTTGAACTGTTTCACCATATGCGTTCAAAGTTTTATTTAGAATATTCCCTGTCATTGCCGAAGATAGACTGAAGCTTTTATACTATGCTAGGAATTTTCTGAAGCTGAGAATACAGGGTAAAAACCAATGAATGGTCTTTATCCTTGTGGAACTCTATGTGGGAAGACTGACCCCTACGTCATAGTAGGGTGTGTGATTGATACCGTTTCTGTGTGTGTGTGTGTGCATGTACAAAATGGTATAGGAGGGAAAAAACATGCAGTGAAAGCAATGGCTTCAGAGACTAATTCTATGAAACCAAGGTTTTATATAAAAGGGCCACTGTAGTTTATCTTTAAGGATGAGTAGAGGTTTTCCATTCTTATCAGTGTTCTTGACATTGGAAGCAGTATAAGTAAAACATGGAGACTTCAAAGTGTGTAGTGAATATAGGGCCCACTGCATCCAGAGCTGTTGATGGGGTGTAATGGGATAGGAAGCATGCCACTGCTTAGTGTCTGCACCTCACACTACAGCAGAATGGTTTCTTCTGTCTTTACCTTTCTTCTCTATTTTCTTTTTCTCTTTCTTCCTTTGTGTTTCTTACAGTGCAACTCTGCTGGTGGCATGTTCTCTTAATCTTCATTTATCTGAAAATGCCTTTCTTTTATCTTTACTCTTGAAGCATAATTCCTGAAATAGAATTCTGGGTTGACTGTTTTGTTTGTTTTAATCCTTTCAGTATTTCTAAATGCCTTTCCATTATATTCTGGCCTTCAGTGTCTCTGATGAGAAGTCCTTCATATCTTCATATCCCTGTAGGGTATGTGTCACTTTCTTCTGGCTGCTTTCAGATTTCTTCTTTAAGTTTGCTTTTCAGCAGTTTAACTGTGATGTGCCTGGGGTATTTAAAGAAATTTAATCATACTAGAGTTTATGGTTTTCACTAAGTCTGGGAAAACTTCACCCATCATTTCTTCTTCATTTTCTGCCCCATTCTTTCCTTCTCCAGTTACTTTATGTTCATCCTTTTGAATTATCCAACAGGACACTCACTGAGTTCTGTTTATTTTGTTTTTGTTTTAATCTTTTTCTCTCTGTTCTTTAGATAAGTTTTATTCATCTATCTTCAAATTCAGACTCCTCTGTCATTTCTAATCTGAGTTAGATTTAAGCCCCATCCAATTACTTTTAAACTTTGATGTAATATTTTTTAGTTTCAGAATCTCCGCTTGGTTCTTTTTTTTTCCATTGAGATTTACTATTTTTTCATTTATTATGAACATACTTTCCTTTGTGCTTAAGCATTGCTATTTAGCTGCTTCCAAAACCTTGTCTACTAATTCCATCATTTGGATTATCTCAAGGTTGGACTCTATCTGTTGCCTGCTCTCTTAACTGTGGGTCGTATTTCTTGTTTCTTGATATGACTGATAATTTTGGATTGAAGCTTAGACATTGTGAATGATAGGTTGTAGAGACTCAATTCTCTTAGTCTATGGAAGAGTGTTGAATGTTTTGGTTAAGCAGGTATTTAATAATTGCATTCCAAATGTAAATCCTGCCTCCTTTGTGTTAGGCAGCATCTGAAATCTATTATTTTAGTCTTAGCTGGGCTGCTTGAAAGCTTTCTCACACATGCATAGTGTAAGTAAGAGTCAGCCACAGATTTGGGTTTAAATATGGTTTTGAATACCCCGTTAGCTCCCTATTTTCCAGGATTCTTTCTCTTGATTCTAAGATGCTGTGGTTGCCTTAATCCCTGTCCTTTGGTTCGTCAAGCCAAAAAGATTACAGGTTCATTTTGAGTTTTAGACAGCTGACACAGTGCCAACTGGATCTTAATGATTCACTATGAAATTTAAATATTAAAAAAAAATCCTGTCTTTCTGCACTAAACTAAAATTCAGAACATTCTCCTTGACTGATCCTCAAATACAGGACCAGCCATGCTATCTGGGGATGTTTTCATTGGAAAGATGTTTGAGAGAGAGAGACAGAGGGATCAGGCTGGTCACTTGATCCTTTGAGGAGCATCCTGTCTGCCCCCAAAGACCTCCCTTACGAAAGAGGCCTTTAGAACCTCTAGGCTGTGTATTCACTCAGCATTACAAAGGAAGTGACATTACCCTAGTGCAGATGCCTGGGCTCCTCCAGCTTTCAGAGTTCGATTTCCACTTTGCAAGATGTGTGTTGAAATCAGCAATGTCATTTGTCTCAACACAGACACATTCTAGGATGCTGGAGTCACAGCCACAGTGGACTGTGGCTGCCTGAAGGTGCTTGGTGGAGAAGGTTGAAGGGCCCGGCAGGGGACCTCGGGTTCCCGACCATATTTTATTAGTTTCTGTATTGTGGTTTTACAAGAGATTTTGTTTAAAGAAAGGATTCTGTGGCTTAAGATGTTGAAAATGATTGATCTAGTCAGTCCCCTTCTTTTAAGTGTAGGGACATTTAGATTGGTGACCTGAAAAGTGATTGCCTGTTGTTTCTTTGTCTAGTTTGCCAGTACTGAGACGCAAGTCTTCTAACTACTATCCCAGTAATATTTCAGCTACCCCAGTGTCATACTGTCATTTTTTTCAAGAAATATCTAATTTCTATGTCATTCTCCCAAACAGCCTATTAAGATATGATATGAAAACTGTGGGACTGTTGGATGGGGCCATTTGAGGTGATTGGATTTTACACACAGCTTTATGGATATAGTAAAGATTATGTTAATGGAAACTTGATGGGAAATTGTAATCAACTGGAAGTGAAGGATGGTGCACCAGATGCCATAGTGTATTTCTTCCCTACATATATGTATAATGGTAACAATATTATACTCAGCAGTAATAGTAGTATAACTCCATTTGGGCACCCGGACCCCATTCCAGTGTGTGTAAGTACGTGGGAGGGGGTCTTCCCACACATGCCTACACCAAGCAATTCTTGAACACCAGCATGGGGTTGGAGAACTCAACTCAATTCTGATGCTATCTGCCCGGAGACAGCAGCAGATTCCCAGGTTGAGGGCTCCGTCCTACAGGACTGCCCTCCACCACCGACTCCAGACACCAGTCACAAACCCTAGGCAGTTCCCTGTGCTTCTGACCTCCTGGCCACAGATTGAAGGTTCCCACAACCTCCCCATTTGGTTTGATTAGAGCGGCTCACAGAACTCAGGGGCACACTTACGTTTACCATAAAGGATACAGGTTAACAGCCAGATGAAGAGAGACACAGGGCAAGGTCCCAGATAAAGGAGCTTCTGTCCTCATGGAGCCTGGGGCCTGGTTGTGACACTTGGAGGCGTTCTGGCTCCTCCGAAGCAGGATCCAACTGAGCACAGCAGACAGAAGCAGAGAGAGCAGAGCTCTTAGGGTTTTTTTTGTGAGGGCTTCATTGCAGTCATGATTGACTAAAGTATTGGCCATTGGCTGATCCAAGCTCCAGCTCCTGCCCTTGGGGAGGGGGGTTCAGGTCTCTCATTAACATGACAAAACACCCATTTAACCTTTAAGAATCTGCAGTGTTTTCAGGAACTGTGGATGAAAACCAAATATACCTGGGAAATACATATTTGGTCATTAGCATGACCAAATATGTATCTCTTATAACTCATGGTATCACAGATGGTTACTGGATGCCAGAGAATAGCACAGAGTGAACTGATTGCCGTGGCTGACTTGTTTTAGGTAAATATCTCAGAAATAAAATTTAGCAGAATGTGTTTATGCCAATGACCTGGATCTTCCCAAAATAATTCAGTTAGCAACCAACAACTTCCTTTTCTTGATCACCGGTTCTTACCCTTTGCAAAGAGGAAGGAACGCAAATCCTGTAGTGATATTTTTCTGGGTTTCCTGCCAATGGAAGGCATGATTACGGGAAAATGTTTTTCCTTTGTTTTGCCCATCTGACATACACGTTTCACTTGCTACTCTATTACACAGGACTGGACAGAAATTCAAACTAATTGTTTTATATTTTTCCAAAACCTTACCACATCTTATCATATTTTGCATTTGTGTTAAGTGTTCTTCCATATCATCTAAATAATATGTTAAAACTGTCTTTTAGAAAAATGCATGTTTCTAAACCAGGTCTTGCTGATTAAGGGAGCCTGAAAAATTGGAGAACTGAGAGACTAAGAAAGCAGTCAGATCAAGTTTAATAGATGTGACTGTAGAAAGATAGAGGAGATGGTATATATGGAAGGATGTGCTCCGCAGTGTGATGCTCAGAGCGTTCATTGACGTACATCTGACAGTTGGCTCTCCTTGTCCTCATATGCATGTAAGGATAATAATGGGCCTGCTTCATTGAGTTGTTAGGATTAAATGAGAACATAATTGAAGCTTTTAGGACAATGTCTAGCACTTTGAGATAGCACTCAGAGAAATACTTGTTTTTGTCTTAAATTACCCGGTTTAGCAATATTTGAAAAAGTTGGAAGCAAGGAATAAGAAAAGGGCATTGTAACTCCAGGGGGGAAATTCCAGGACAAAATACTTCTAAAACCGAAATCAGGAAAAGGGAGAAATAAAGTTAAGAGATCCTTTTATTTCTTACAAGCAGTTGTCCTGTCTCTCTCTTGACGAGGCTGCAGCAGAAGAGAGCTCCTCCCAACCTCTTCTGCCCAGATAAACCCTCTGTCCAGAAGAACCCTGCATGGCCTTGTAATTACCTATTGATATGTAAATTGACTAATCTCTCCACCTCTTAGAAACACTGATATGCAGATACACTAAAACCAGGCGAGAGATTCTCGAAGTATTGCCATTTTACCCACAGCCATACAAGCATTATTAACACAACTTTTATTTTCCTATATATTCTTACAACCTATATATGCATTTTTTGTAGACTATTTTAAAAATCAATTTAGGTTCACAGCAAAGTTAAATGGAAGGTACAGAGATTTCCCATATACCCCCTGCCCGACACATGCACAGCTTCCTCCACTGTCAACAACCTGTACCAAAGCAGTACATTTGTAAAAATCAGCAAACCTACAGTGACACTTCATTATGACCTAAAGTCCATAATTGACATTAGGATTCACTCTTGGTTTTGTACATTCTTTGGGTACAAAATATGACATACGTCTTTTGCTATATAGTACATAGTACAAGATTTTTTTTATTCCTAAAATAAAGATCTCATACAGAGATGCGATTTAATAAAGGAAAACTGTACTTGCATCTTAGTTCACATCTTGCTTTGTAGCCTTTCTGCCTCAGCTTTCACATCTCAAAAGCAAGGATAACTAAGGATTGATATCTAGTTCTTAGGATTATCTGTAAACTTTAAAGTGCATAGGTGTGTAGGATGTTATCACTGCTGTAGAGAGAGTAGTGACCTTTAGTCTCTTACTTAGATCCTTGGCATCATAAGACCACCAGTTAGTTCCTTCATGTTTCAGAGGAAGAGAGTTCACAGACAGGAAACAGGGAATCTTTTATCTAAGAAAAACTGTCATAAGACTGTTAATTATGAGGCTATAGGAATTTAAGCAGATTTTTAGAATTTCACTAAAGGATAAGATTGCATACAGTATATAAGTACCTACCTACCAATAATTACCTTGAGTGTAAATGGACTGAATGCTCCAACCAAAAGCCATAGGGCTACTGAATGGATTAAAAGCCAGGACCTATCTATATATGCTGCCTGCAAGAGACTCGCTCCAGACCTAAAAACAGACAGACAGAAACTGAAGGGATGGAAAAAGATATTCCATGCAAATGGAAAGACTTACTGATTAAGAGAAATTGAGAATTAGTGAATTGTATCACTTGGTCTTATTGCTTTGTGCAGTGAATTTTTAGAGGCAGGCATGCAGGAGCTGGTTTTATTGAAAATCTGGATGTAGGGAGAAGTAGCCTGACGTACTAGTGACTGATTTTTCATCCTGTTTTCAGATTTCCTTTTAAAATAAAGCATGAGCTATAGTATTGTGAGTGAGTGGGTAAACAGATAAAGTGTTGTATGGTAAATATAATATAAATGAGTCCTGAAAGTTGTGTCCTCATACCTAAATATTCTGTTATATTCTGACAGTGTGTTACCTCAGAAATATGAACACTGACACCTGTAACAGTATAATTTTTAATGGTGGGTGGTTGGGTGGGGTGCATATACTTCCCAGAAGCCCACAGGTGGGTCTTCTCCTAGTGCCTTGGGTGCACCAGGCTCCCAGTACCTACTGAGTGAACGAACGCATACATGCTGACCTGCCTGCCTCAGCACCAAGTTTGCTCTGAAGACCAAAGCTGTAACTTAGGGGGTACTATGTAAGAGAACCCACTGGATGAAGGATCAAAACAAATGGGTTTTAATTCTAACTCTGCTCTTTATTTAACTTTGTGTGTACAAGCCACCTTACTTTTTCAAGCTTTAATTAGAATTCCTCAAATACAAAATGAAAGACTTGAGTAAGAATAATTAGATGATGCTTAAATGCTGTACAAAATATTAACTGACCTTTACTTACCCTCCACGCTCAGAAGCCCTCTCCCTCCCCTCTTTAAAGCACACTGATTAATCCCCACATTAACCTGTGCACTCCTGATTGCTCCTTTGTTCTCCTGTACCTGTGGCTCCTACCAGTTGAGTCATTGCCTTCAAGAGCCAATTGTCTTTATTCCAAAACTGTTTATGATGGTTTTACTTGCTGTTGTATTTACATAATTTGATTTACTGCCATGTTAACTGATGAAATATAACTGAGACAACTGAAAAAGATAAGGGGAGGTGCTAAAAATCCTGGCGGATTCTGGACCCAGAATGCTTTCTGAGTTCCATCATCCTTTGAAGAAATTGGAACTTAGTATTTCAGTTTCAGCTTCAGATTGTGCAGTAATGACTAAATCCAGCCAGAAGACCCATACTCATACAAAAGGTCCTGCTACAAGAAATAGCTACTAAGTGTACTATTTATAGGCTTTGTATTAAAATAAAACATAACCTCCTACTGTGATTCTCCTCTTGAAAAAATCGGCTTCTTTGATTAGTAGACCAAGGTCCCATCAGGTAAGAGGGCCTTTCCTAGGATCTGTATCCCATGATCTTTATGATGTTTTGGGCCTTTAAAGAACACAGTAGCAAAAATCCTATTTCAGGTCATAAACTAATCCTTTTATGGGGGAATTATGCTCCCTGACATCAGGCTCTACTATAAAGCCACAGTAATCAAAACAATTTGGTACTGGCACAAGAACAGACCCATAGATCAATGAATAGAATAGAGAGCCCAGATATAAACCCATGTATATTATGATCAATTAATATACAATAAAGGAGTCATGAATATACAATGGGGAAAAGACAGCCTTTTCAACAACTGGTGTTGGGAAAACTGGACAGCTACACGTAAGAGAATGAAACGGGATTATTGTCTAACTCCATACACGAAAGTTAACTTGAAGTGGATCAAAGACCTGAATGTAAGTCACAAAACCATAAAACTCTTACAAGAAAACATAAGCAAAAGTCTCTTGAATATAAGTATAAGCAACTATTTCCTCGACATATCTCCTCGGGAAAGGGAAACAAAATAAAAAATGAACAAGTGGGCCTATATCAAACTAAAAAGCTTGTGTACAGCAAAGGACACCATCAGCAGAACAAAAGGGCATCTTACAGTATGGGAGAAGAATATATTCATAAATGACTTATCTGATAAGGGGTTAACATCCAAAATATATAAAGAACTCATACACCTCAACACCCAAAAAACAAATAATCCAATTAGAAAATGGGCAGAGGATCTGAACAGACATTTCTCCAAAGAAGAAATACAAATGATCAAAAGGCACGTGAAAAGATGCTCCACATCACTAATCATCAAGGAAATGCAAATTAAAATCACCTCACACCAGTAAGGATGACCAGCATCCGAAAGACAAGAAACAAACACTGGCGTGGATGTGGGAAAGCGGAACCCTCCTACACTGCTGGTGGGAATGTAAATTGGTGCAACCATGTGGAAAGCAATATGGAGGTTCCTCAAAAAACTAAAAATAGAAATACCATTTGACCCACCAACTCTACTCCTAGGAATTTACCTGAAGAAAACAAGATCCCTGATTCAGAAAGACATATGCACCCCTATGTTTATCACCGCAGTTTGAAATAGCCAAGATGTGGAAGCAGCATAAGTGTCCATCAGTAGTTGAATGGATAAAGATGTACATATATGCGATGGAATATTCTTCAGCTGTGAAAAGAAAAATCCTCCCATTTGCAACAACATGGTTAGATCTAGAGGCTTTTGTGCTCAGTGAAATAAGCCACGTGGAGAAAGAAAAATACCAAATGATTTCACTTATTTGTGGAATATAAAAACAAAGCAAAACAGAAGGAACAAAATAGCAGTAGACTCATAGACACTGAGCAGTGACTGGTGGTTACCATTCGGGAGGGGTTAGGAAGGAGGGGGTGGGAAGGGTATAAAGGGGCACAATAATTCACAATCACAATATAAGTTGGCCAAGGGGAAGGTAGCACAGCACAGAGAATACAGTTAATAATTCTGTGACATCCTATGCTGATAGATAGTAACCACACTAGAGGGGGTGAGGATTTAATAATATGGGCAGCTGTTGAACCACTGTGTTGCATATTTGAAACCAGCATAAGATTGTATATTAATGATACTTTAACTAAAAAACATATAAAAAATTGATCCTTTTAGTTTGTATGGCTTCTGTTTGTTTGAGATCTATATAAAACAGTCTTCCCTGTATCTCATATTAAAACCCAATTCTGACTCTGTTTCCTTCACAGAACATCCAGAAGATTCTTGGCCTTGCCCCATCACGAGCTGCCACCAAGCAGGCAGGTGGCTTTCTTGGCCCTCCACCTCCATCTGGGAAGTTCTCTTGAATCCAAGAGAACCCTCGGATTCCTGTCATTATTTTTAGACTTTCGGATCACACTGGCAACTGTTTTATAGCAAGAGCTGTGGGTGACCTTACACATGGGCCACTTCCTTGTTTTGAGTTACTTTCAGACTTCTGGGGTGTGATTTGAATGAGAATGGCACCCAGCAAACATGATTGTGCTTTCAGTCACACAATTTTTTTTTAATAAGTGTGTTGATCAGGTAAGTTCAGTTGAAATTTATAATGAGAAACAAATAACATCTTTCTTGTTTTCATTACATGAATATTTCCTGTGTAACTGACTCTCAGGTCTGTGCTATGTGCCATGTACCCTGGAATTGGCTCTTAGGAGCATTTAAAGATCTGGAAGAAATTTTAGTTTGTGTGACTCCTAATTGGAATTACCTGTTTTTTTTCAAGCCAGATATACGACCTGAGATTAATAAAGAGGCCAAAATTTTAGCTCTTTAATCTACAAGGAGAGATGTTTTGTTTTGCTATATTTCTAGATACATGATATTGGTAATCTGAACTAAAGAGTAAACATTGGCCAGGAGGGGCCAAAATAAAAGTTTTTAGGGTAGAATTTTCTCATACTTGCTTCATATGCTCAAAATACAGAGTTGTCCTAATACAGGAATAGGAAAAGCAGGAGAGGAAAGGAAAGTAGTAACTTAGGGGATGTAAAAATGAGGGTCTTGAGCAGCCCTTTGTGCCTGGTGCAGTCTGCGGATTCTTGCGAAAGCACCCTCCGTCCTCCCTGGCAGCAGGGTTAGAGCTCTCGGTGATGGGTCTCGGGAGCTTCCTTTGAGTCACACTGGCCTGTGGTTCCTGCCATGCTCCTTTGTACAGGATGAAAGGCTGCTTATACCATGACCTCCCTCGCCCTGCAGTCCGTGAAACCGGAAATACTGTACAGAGGGATAGCTCTGGTGATGAACATGTACATTTATCCGTAGTCTGCTGAGATGCGTGTATTTGCCAGTGAGAGAAAAGACACATTATTTGCAAAGTACCAACTGCTAAACTGACAGTAGACTTCTCAGCAGCATCAAGCTCGGACGATAGTGGGGGCATATCTTCAGAGCTGAGGGAGAATCATTACCAACCTAGGACTGTTTGCACAGCCAGTCCATAAGGTAAGGGGCAAACTGGGACCGTATTTTCAGAGATACAAAATCCATATATTTCATGGATGTATTTCAAGGACAAAAAAATATCAGGAAGAAAGCTGTATGATAAAAGAAACAATTGTTGATACAGAAATTGATAAAATATACAGATAAGTTTGAGTTTTTTGTGGATTATCCAGTTTAAGGATTATTTCAAGACAACCCCATGAGGTGATTTCTGTTCTTACCCTCATTTAACAGAAGAAGAAACTGAGGCAAGAGGGGTAGTTGATTTGTTCAGTCTCAGTTCCTGAGTGTCAGAGCCAGCCCTTGCAGCCAAGCAGCCTGGAGTCCAGGCTCTCTGGGCTTTGTTTTGTGAGAGCCTCCCCGCAGGCACGAGGTGACCTCTTCCAGCACCACCCCTTCCCTCCTCAGCTGGACAGTGTGAGCTCCAAAGTGGGGGACTTGTCCTTTGCTCCTCTTTCCTCAAAGCAGTTAGGGGTGGGAGTGCAACAGGCAGACAGAAATGGAAGAGAAATCTATTTTCAGAGTTACTTTTATCAGAAAGGATGCCTGCTAATAGATGCTGATGATTTCTAATGGTCATTTCTTCATGTACATTGACTATGCCAGGCAAAATAATAAGAGAGATAATGAAGAAAACGACAATCATAACAATGGTGACAAAAATGAGAAGGACCCACACTAGATGCTGCCTTTGCAAAGTGACGCTGTCGAGTCCATCCTAGCCCCACCCCCTGTAGGTTTGAAGCTAGTGCTTTCTAATCAGATTTCTTGCGGGCCAGATTGTCATAAAGTGTATTCCAGTGGAGTGCATATTCTGTACATACCCCAGTACTCATCTTCAGCCATTACTGACTTACGGCCAATCTTCTGTCTGTGCCTGCCTGCCTGCTTCCACTCCTCTATTTTGAAGCAGAACCTAGGCCTCATGTCTTTCATTCATAGATATTTCAGGGCTTTTAGATAAAATCCCTATGCCATTCACACGTAAAAAATGGATAATTCCTTGATAAATTGTCTCTAGATGTCAAAATTTTTTACATTTTTAAAAAATCAGGAGCCAAACAATCATGATATTATGATTGGTTGGCAGGCCTTGTCAATCTCTTCTAATCTGTAGCGGTTACAAACCAGCGTGCCTTAGAATCACCTAGAAGGCTTCCTGAAACGCTGACGGCTGGCTCAGGTGGGGCCTGAGGGCTCGCCCTCCTGACTATATGCACTCTGATATTATACTTCATTCTTTGAAAAGTCATGACCCACTAATTTTACTGCCCCCTAATGGGTTGTGCCAGGTAGGTTGGAGGGGGCTGGGGGTTATCTAGACAGCTCTTTGGAACTTGAATTAGAAAATCTGGCTGAAGTCAAATGTGGGTCAATAGAAAATACTGCTCAAAGTAGATGGGATGGACTTAGATTTAAAACTTTGATTATAGTATGTTAATCAATGGGTAATTCAGTTTTAAAAATGAAGGACCACCAGCTGTCTAGGAAGGCATGAGCCAGGAGTGTGACTTGTTAGATGTGCTGGAATGATACTTTTTGGAAGACCAGAAAGCACAAAGAACCTGACTTAGTTCCAGGATAAAATTGCAGACATTCGTTCACCCACCTACCAACTCTGTACAGAGCCCTGCTTTGTGCAGGATGCCGTGCCTCGGCGTGTGGACCCAAAGGTGAGGTGAGTAGGATTCTGTGCTCAAAAATCTGACAACTCGTCTACTCTGAGCATCAGTTTCCTTATCTAGCAAAGGAGGGAGATAGTTCCTGCAGGGATCTGCATACTCATAAAATTGTTATAAATGAGGATAATGTATATAAAGACACTTGGTAAGGAGACATTCCAAAGAACAGTTGAACGGTAAAATGTTCAATTGTTTTCTTCCTGCAGATACTAAGCAATCGCTTGACAAATTGTTCTTCTTTTTTCCCTTCTACTCATCAGTTACAGTGATGAGGTTGTAACTAGATAATTTTTCTAAAGTTCATTTGCCTGAAAGCTTTAGCTGTGTCTAGTAAAATGTTGCTGAAGAAGTGCTAGACTTACAGATGAACAGATTTAATTTCCTTCCAGTCCTGGTTGTGCCCCAAGTCCACTGGGTAATTTAATTAAAAATCTCTTTTCCAGTAAAAAATAAATAATAAACCTATTTCCTGCTTATCTCAGTATATAGGATTTATTGATGCACAATAAAGATCAAAACACCCAGAAGATATCAAAATAATATGAAATACTATTATGTCTGCTCAAAAATATTACATGACTTCAGACATGAAGGTCATAATCTGTAACTTTGGTAGGACTCAAACCTTAGAAGTGCTAACGTCAGTCTCACCTCCCCATCCTGATTCTTAGACACGTGAGAGCAGCTCAGCACCAGATGAGGTGCGGGGATTAATAACACGTGTCCTCCAGGAGAAG
Organism: Phataginus tricuspis; assembly: GCA_029783875.1. Lineage (NCBI taxonomy): Eukaryota > Metazoa > Chordata > Mammalia > Pholidota > Manidae > Phataginus > Phataginus tricuspis. Next base: position 25,987,017 of record JAQQAC010002701.1, on the reverse strand, counting down.
GGTGAGCAGCGGGAATGGTCACGGTGTGTACTGCAGTGGAGGTCATTACAGAGGGAAGCAATTTGTTCTGTGTGGGGAGGGAGGATTTGGATACTGTCCGTAAAAATCAGTAAGTCAAAAACCCTTGTCTTGAAGGAGCTGAAAGTATTGATGGCTCAGCATTTGAGTGAATCAAAGTATGGTAAGTAGCGATGAACACAGTATATTTATGGAGCATAGAGGAAGATACATAACAGATCCAAGAAGGGTTTCTGCAAGAGGCGGCAGCTGAATTCTGAAGGGCTAAGTGGGTTTGGCTGAGAAACAGTTGAAAGAAAAGCACTGGAGACAGAATAATGTTCAAAAAAGTAAGGAGGCAAGAAACAGGTAGTTTAGAATGACTGGAGCATTTTGGGATACCTGGAGAGCCGGCAGGTGATGAGGCCTCTTCATGATAAGCTAAGGGGTTAGTTTGAAATCTCCAGGAAGCTGTTGGATCCAAGCAGAGATGTGGCATGACCAGATGTACATTTTAAGATCACTCTGGTGACAGGGTGAATATAGATTAGAAAAGAAAAGCCTTTGGACAGGTTAGGAGGCCACAGACTTATCAAATAAATGCCAAGCACCTACTGTTTACCCAGGGATACTGTGGTCTCCAAAAAATACATGATTACACTTTCATGGAGTTCCAAGTTCCAGTCTGGTGGGGAAGGAGATGTCAAGTTGTCAGACAAATTGTACAATTACAAAACTTATGTGACCTAAATAATCCCTGTGAGAGACTGTGACACTGACTGGGGCATATCTCTGCTGTTACAGCCCAACATTCCTCCTTTCTGGAAACGGTTTCCCATGGGAACCATACCTCCCTTACTCCATGTGGTATGTCATGTCACTCACATTGTCCCTGCTTCCTGAGAGGTGGGCGTCCAAGCAAGGCTAGCCGACTAGAGCACCCTCTCATCCTGGCCCCGGTGACTGGACTCCGGGTTGGGCCTGGGGGTCAAATAAAACCAGTCAGGAACTGCTTTGATGCTTGGAAAAGAGGGCCTCTCATCCTTCTGGATTAAGAGCCATAAGCATATGGGCTTGAACCACTCATCATCTTTCCTGAAAAGCATAGAGAACCAGAGAATGAATGCGGTAGATATCCGGAAGCAGAGCTGGGCTGGGGATGGGAGGTTTTGACCTATGCCGAAAGCTGAAGTCACCTTTGAACTTCCAGGTACACTGAAGGGCATATAGGCGGAGGAGGAGCATGTTCTGGGGACAAAACGCATCCCATTTTAGACAGTGAGTGTAAGATGCTTGTGGGATAGCTAGCAGGGAATGGCTAATGGCATCTGGATACTTGTTTCTGGAACTCAGAAGGGAAGCCAATGAAGTATAGGTTTTGATCTGAACTATGAGGAGGATCTCTGTGAAGGAAGAACACCAAATCCTGGGGATCATTGTCACATAAAGGAAAAAGAGGCAAGATACCTACATGAATGAGAAAACCCGGGAGGAAGGGAGACCCTGTGAGCCGACGATGCTTCAGGACGTGGCACCCCTGGTCCTTATGATATGCTCTCGACACCCCACGTGTCGGTTGCTTCACTTCATCACTTCCACCCAGGCTACCGCCGTGCTCTGCCGCTGCCTCACCCAGGTCACTGCATCAGCGTCCTGACTGCCGCATTTGCTCTGCTCTTCTGTTCTTGACACAGCAACGATGGAGGGAAGCACAGTCATGTAACTTCTGCTCAAAACTCCACTGGCGCCCTCCCCTAGTTTGCTGGAGCTGCCGGGATGAAGTACGAACCGTGTGGCTTAAACAGAAACGTACTCACAGTTCAGGAGGTAGAAATCTGAGGTCAGTGTCAGCAAGGCCCTGCTTCCCTTCCTCCTAGGGGAGGATCTGTTCTGTGACTTTTCCTGGCTTCCGCTAGTTACATGGCATGTAGCGTATGACTTGTTCACACGGGTTTCCCCTATGTGCCTGTCTTTCTTGGTGTCCAAATCTTTCCTTTGTAAGGACACAGTGGTATTGATGATGGCATACCCTAATGACCTCATTTTAACTGGATTATCTCTGTAAAGACCCTCTCTTGAAATAAGGTCACATTCTGAGAAATTAGGAGTTAGGGATCCAATGTGGTTTTTTCAGGGGACACAATTCAGTACTTCCCAACTCAGAGTAAAATTCAAAGTCTTCTCAAAGATTTCACAAGCCCCTGTAAGATGTGTGCATTCCCCGCTCTCCTTCCTCGACTCTGACAGCATCCCCTACTACTGTCTGTCACGTCACTCTGATCCTGACCCAGGGCCTCCCAGGCCCTACACCCAGCACGTTCCACCTCAGGGCCTTCTCACGTGCTCCCTCCCCCTCTGCCTGAGGAAGTCTCCCTGTTGGTTTCTGCCTGGCTCTCCCCCTCCTGCTCTTCAGGCCTTGGCTCAGAGGCCGTCTCTGCAGGCCTTTTCTGGCGCCTTTGTCCAGAACATTCTAGCATGCTCTCCTCTTGTTGCTTTACTTGTCTCCATAACACCTTCTGATGTACCATATAATTTTCTTGTAATTTACTTTATTCACTAGACTATATGCCTCATGAACACAGGATTTTGGCTGTTTTATTCTTGAATGTATCTTTAGCACTTAGAACAATAGTAGAGGCTTACTAGATACTTGTTAAACAAATAAATGCCCCAAAATGTCAAAATGACAGAGTCAGAAAAGCCTCTGCTGGGTGTGGCAGTATGGGGCTTACTGATGCCCTGGCCCAGGGCAGTTTTAGCAGCGTGGTAGACTGCAGCGTCAGGGGAGGGAATTCGGGTGGAAGGAGTAAAGATGACAGTGTAGACAGTGGGTGTACTCTTTATCTAACAGCCTGCCTTTGGAGGAAGGACGGATGGAGGTCCGCACCTGCAGGGAGATGTCGGTAGGGTGCAGAGGGATTGTTATTTCTAGGCGACACGAACTCAGATTTATTTAAAGGTAGAAGTCACTTAAGTAAGTTACTGGGCTTCTGTGGGGCCTCTGGGCCCCCGGGCTACTGGGACTCCACAACGGGGTCCCTGCATAGTGCACCTCAGAAGAGGCCAGAGAGTGAGGGCTGAGCAGAGCTGAGGGGCCTGTCCACCCTCCGAATCAGCACTGGGGCTGCAGGGAGCCTCGCAGCATCCTGCCCCCACCCACCTCCTACCTTGGGAAAGGAGGGGAAATGGAGGAGGAAAGTGCAGAAGAAGCCACTCTCAGACTTGGTTCTGGGCCCTATGGTGCCTCCCAGCAGCTCAGTACACTCGGGGAGGCCTCCTGTTTCCCTGCTTCCCCCACCGCCACCCACGGAGAACAGAAGACCCTTTCTCACTCTCCCTTTCTGAGGAATCTCCTCCTGCTTTAGGCAAACCTGGCTGGGGAAGAGAATGAAGGTCCCTGTTTTATTGTGGCTTGTGTTTTAAGAACTAGGAAATCTTCTCCCAGAAGATGCCCAGCCCTTCCAGTGCTCAGTGGCCAGCTCAGGGCCTCATGCCCGACCCCAAACCCTCAATGCCGGGGTGCATAAGGCAGCCCTGCACGGCTTGGTCTGCTCGTGTGGGGGTGTTAAGACACTGGAGCAGAATGGGCTGCACGCCTGGGAGGGGGACAGATGGCTTCTGGGTAGACTGCAGTGTGGAGGGGAATGGACAGTGATTTAGAGAGCCCATTTGAGGTGGACATGGGCTGCCTAGGCCAGAATCAGGCCCTGGGGGTGGGGCGGGGGGGAGGCGGCAGCCTCTCTGGCCTGTCCCTTGCTATTTGCTGCCCCCTGGTGCAAGGATATTTCTATCGTGACCAATATACAGCCGCAACTTTGGGGCACCAGGAAAAGCGACTTGGTGGTACAGATTTTTAAAATGCGACAGACATTTGGATCAGCGGACGGCATTCCTGACTTCCTTCTGGGTTGCATGGTTTGCTTTTTCTAGTTTTCTTGCTTTTCTTTCTTCGGCCCTCTCAGCCCACTGCTTCTGTGGAGGGTTAGGGTTAGGGTTTTTGGGGGGTGAAAGTGCTGTGCCCCTGGATCCTCCGGGCGCTGGGAGGGCCAGGCAGGCAGGCAGAGGGCGCCATGCGCTGAGAGGACTCCAGACGGGTGAGGTGCAGCCCAGCGAGGAGACGCAGGCCTCATAAGGCATGGTAGGTGCCCCTCCGTATCTCCATCCCTGTGCTCTCCTGCCACCACTCCTCCAGCCTTTCCATGTCCTTCCCGGGAAAAATCCAACAGAAAGAATAAAAAAGGCTTGTTTCCTTCTTTAGAAGTTTGGCAACCAACCGTAAACACAGGAGCGAGAGAGAGAGCAGGGGGACTCAGGAGGCCCGCCCTCCTGCTGTCGCCTCACCCCTGCCCTTCCTCCTATTTCACGGCTCCGTGCAGCCCAGCGCTTACCCCTCCCTGTCCCTCTCCGCCTGCTCCTCTGCAGCCCCTGCTCCATGCTGAGCCTTTGCTTCATCCCCAGTTTTACCACCGGATGCCCCAGCCACGCTAACTAAAAACCTGGCATCCTCATGAGAGAAAGTTCAGTTACATAAAGATATCTCATAACACATGGGAATTCACCCCACCCTTGAGCAGAAGCTGCTGTTTCCATTACTCTCCTACCTGAGGGCTGAGAGGCAGGCTGACACACCCTGACCTGCCCATCCCTGTATGCTCAATTTTTTTTTAAGCCTCTCTTCTTTTCAGACTTATATCATCACTCTATAGCATCTTATCTTCTCTCTGAGAAATGACAGTTTTTAAAAAGAAAGTAATATATAGTGCTGGTTGTAATCAACATGACTGTTACATTTAATAAAGGTAGAGTTCATTCACAGCCTTACTGATGCCCGTGGTGAGAGCTGTGTGCCCTGATAAACTGCTCCAGAACCCCTTCGTTCAGAGATACTTAACTACTTTCCCACAGCAGGGGGTCAGGATCCGTGCAGGAAGGAGGTTACACTTACCAGTACATCAAGCAGGGTGGCATGGACACATCTGGTTAGTGTCCTAAGAGAGCATGCTATACATGTTCCCATGCTGTCTGTGTGTGTGAGGGGAGGCCAGGATACAGGTCTCCTTAGGTGGGTGACCTCATCTTCCTTTGGGGATGGAGAAGGCACACGGGACATTGTCTTATCGGTACTGATCAGAAAGTTCCTGACCGACTGCATTTCTGGGAGAGGGCGAACTACAATTAGGTGAGGTATGAAGCCCATTTTGGTGAGTTGGCCCAGCAGAAGTGACACCATCTTGGGCCTGTGTCTTTCTTTTTAACAATACACATGGTTTAAAAAAAAAAAGCAACTTAAATATTTATTAAGATATAAAAATAGCAAAAATCTCTGCCTCTCTCCCCTATGCTGCCCCCCGACCCCCTTTATTCTCTAGTCCAGCATAACCACTGTTAATACTTGTGTGTCTGATGGCTTATTTTCTGTGTCAGTTTGGTTAGGCTATGCTACCCCTTGTTTGGTCAAACACCACCCTATGACATTGCTAGGCGGGTGATGTTTGGATGTGATAAACACTGGCACTCAGTAGGCTTTGAGTAAAGCAGATGGTTGTCCACAATGTCACCGGAGCCTCATCCAAGCAGTTGAAGGCCTTAAAAGCAAAGACTGAGGTTCCCCAAATAAGGCGGAAGTTTCCTCAAGGCCACCATATAAAAAAACAAGTTTCCAGCTTGCTGCTCTGTGGCATTTGGATTCAAGACGGCAACATCAACTCTCCCCTGGATGCCCAGTGGGCCAGCTGCCCCAAGGACTTCAGACTTCCCAGTCCCCACAATCACATAAGCCAATTCCTTAAAATATCTCTCTTGCTTGCGCTCTGTGCCTATATAAATACATCTGATTAATTCTGTCTCTGGAGAGCCCTGACTGAGACTGTCTGTGGTGGAGATGGGTAGCTGTCTCCCCAAATCCATATTTCGCTCTCCTAGTTAACTGACTATGACTTGCAGTTCAGTGTGGCCGTGCGACTAAGTGCTCACCACTGTTATGAGAAGAGAAGTGATACAAGTCACTTCCATGCCTGACCCATTACACTCTCTTGCTCTTTTTCTTTTCTGGTTGACTGCCAGGGTGGCACTGAGAGCATCCCTGGAAACCACGTGTTGATGGCGGCATCCTGGGTCCTTCAGTAACTATATGAAGCCCCTCCTCCCTGCCCCTGGCCAGCCAGATCTTGAACATGTTAACCTAGGTGCTGCCTTCTTAGGTAAGTTGTAAATAATTTCTATTGTGTTCAAGCTATTACATTTGGATTTGTTAACGAACTAGCTTAGCATACCCTGACTAGTACAGAAATCGGTACCCAGAAGTAGAGTGCTAATTAAAACAACACCTAAAATACAGGTATTGGCTTAGCAGATGCACAGCATGAGGAGAACCGAAGTCACTGGTTGAAAAGGTGGCATCTCCTCCTTGTCCTGGCAAACACTTGGTAGAACTGTTGCTGTGGTAACTTGTAAAGGCCAACAGGCTTCCTGTTGTGCCAGTACTTCCTGGGAAGGTGGCTGGAGTGAGCCAGAAGGTCCGAGCTGCCTGTGGCTTTCTGTTTTTAGCTAGTTATTACTAGGAAGAGATGAGCTCAGACCAGAATGTACTGGTTTACTCGCAGAAGAGAGGAAAAACGAATCCAGAAAATCGGGACCTTGTACATACCGAAGAGCCAACTGATTCAATAGCATAAATAGCAAGACACAAGACTTCTTGCTCAGAGGTCTCTCATCAAGGCTTCTGTCGGACGAAGATCTCATCTCCATCTTGCCCAGTTATTTCAGATGGTTTCGAGGCAACTGCCAGTAAAGTGAGAGAGAGAAGCTAAGCAGCAAGAAGCCCAGTAATGAGACGGATTAAGGACTCTGTCTAGGAAAGAACACTGGGTGAGGCCTCTGGCACACGGAACTGGATTGAAGCAAATAGGTTAGATGCCTTGTAAGTTCTTGAAGTGAAAATATTCCTGAAGAAATCATAGGAAGCCTGGCATAAAAAAGCCTTTGTTAAAAATAAAACAAATCTTGGGCTCCACACCTCCAGACATTAGGCTGCAATAGCTGAATAGTCCTCAAAGAGGGTACACTTCTTAGCACTGACTTTAGAATTTCTATTTATCACAGGTTTCTAGTATTTTGATTAGGATGTGTTTTGGTGTAGTTTTTGTAATGCTTCTTCTGTTTGAAGTTCATTGAACTTCTTGGATTGGTAAATTTATGGTTTTCATGAAATTTGGGAAAATGTTGACCATTATTTCTTCAAGGATTTTTTTCTTTGCACCTCCCAGTCCCGCTCTTCTGAGATTCCAGTTATGTAGGGGATGTTAGGGTGTTAGGTATTGCCCTACAGCCCACTCTGCTCTGCTCTTTGTGTTTTCCAGTCTGTTTTCTCTGACCAAATTTCTGTTCATTAGCTCATTCAACAAATATTCATTAAGGATCTAATCCTGGTCTCAGGTTGCCTGGATCAGGAAACCTGTTAAATCTTGAGTGAGAAAATTATACTCTATATGAAGACCGTGTGGATACTCAAGGCTCACAATGGAATTCAATCTGTAAACTATTTTAAGAGAAAGTCCCTGTAAATATGGGCAGGGATAGGATTCTGACTTTTTGCTTTCTACCATTCTGTGTGGATGGTTTTCTGGTCCTTATTGAAGGAATTACAAGAGTAATAGACATATTACTGGATCCAGCAAGTGTGTGTGCGTGTGTGTTAAGTAGTTCTAGAAGATGGATTAAGAGCTGGGTACTCCCTAAAGGCATTCTGGAGGATATATCCAAGCATAAAGTACCACTAATGATATACCTAAACCAAAGCGACAGCCTGGCAGCTGGATGAGTTGGGACAGGTGGAGTGAAGGGCTCTGGCTGGTTCTCAGGGGCTCCTGTTGGGAGGCCTGGAGTTGGGGGAAGAAGGTCCCATTTCCTTTCTTCATCACCTCCAGTTTTCGCGGGAAGGAAATGTGGATGTGCCGGGGCTGTAAGCAAATTGTGAGGCAGGCGTTACTCTTTAGCTTCTGTTCCTTTACAATGATCTGCTCCTTCTTTCTCTTTCCACCCGTCCTTCCACCCCCCTGCTCTGACAGGTACCCTCAAAGGGTGTGCTCCTCTTCTGGCCTTCTTTCTGCTCCTTGCGGCCCTCCTGTCTCTCTGGATTCTCATCCTGAATTTATACAGGTGGCCAGCGTCCTCTATGGCCTCTCAGCTGCGTTGGGAATATTGCCAACGGACTCTGCTTGGGAAACTGACATGTCCTTTATATCCTCTCCCCAGGGCCAGCTTTCTGGGTTTCAAAATCTCCCTGATCTTTGATAAGCAACCACCAAAATAAGAATGAATTTTGATGGCAATCTTCATGGGGACAACATCTGGACCTGGGGTAGTAAGACGTTTGCTTTGGACTTGCACAGAACTGGACTCCAATCCCAGCTCCTCTATGGAGGAGTCCTAAAACTTTTCTGAGATAATTTACCCTTCTGCACCAAGGATGATAAAACTGATCTTGTGGAATTTCTACTGAGATATTTAGGAAAGTGCCACGTACTAGTTCCTAGCTCATTCTGCGTTAGTCTCCTTTTCTTTCACAGGGTTATTAATGAGCATTAAGTGAGAAAATAAGTGTGAAAGGGCTTTGCAATCTATAAGCTCTCACTACATGGTAGGTTTTGTTAAAAATCATATAGTAGTACCACTAATAATAAAAGTACAGATGGGAGGAGGAACAGCTAGATATTTTGGAGGTTTGTCGTTTTATAATCTATGAATTATATCAACAGACATCATGACCACATTCCAAAAAAAAAATCAGGAATCATGATTTGACAAGTCAAAATGCATTTGTTGGGGCACAATTATAAATAGGAATTGCTCCCCCCGCTCAAATTCGAAATATATGGTCTCTGTACACATAAATGACCATCCTTGCTTCTTCCTCGAGGACTGACCTACAAATCTCTGTAGCACTGGGAATAAAAAAGAGTGCTGGGAAAGTGGACCAGTAGTTTATTTCTACTCTATGCCTGAAAATCACCGTCCCTAATGGACTGGTAGGTAAAGGAAAGAACATTGAGAAAAGACTGTAGCCCCTAGAAGAGAAACAAGCCTGCAGGAACTACTGGAATGTCCAAATTGCCGATTAATTTCCGTTCCTAAAGTCCCTGCTGCAGAGGCATGGACATCCAGTAAGAGGGAACAAGTCCCCGTAGCCGGCGGGCCCCTGGGAGCGCCAAGTGGCCATACTGAGGCTTCGTCCCTCGCAGCTTTTCCCGAGGCCTCTGCTCGTCATACCCGAACCTTAGGCTTCGGCTCGTGCCGCCGTCCGTCATTAATGGCATTCCCACAGCTCTAAGAATTTAAAAAGCAGTTTCACATCACAATATCGTGTCTCCTTGGTAGTCCTTCCCTGGGTCTTTGCAATCACCGTTTAGAAGTATTTTATACACATGAAGAAATGGTGGCTGAAGAGTGGAGTAACCCCAAAATAACATTCCAGGAACGCGAGTCCTCCGCTCTCTTTAGGCAGTGGGATCCATGTGGGGTCCTACGATGATGGCGCGCACCCCGTGGCTTTTCTCCCGCGTGCCCCAGCCCCGCTGCTCCGCGCTCTCGGCCCCGCCCTCGGTGGCCTTGCCTCGCGGCCCCCCCCCGTGCGATCCGCCCCGAAGCCTAGTCCCCACCTTGGCCCCGCCCCCGTGGCTCTTTTGCCGTGGCCTCGCCCCGCGGCCCCACCCCCTCCCGGCCCCGCCCTCCAGGGCCTTGCCCCCGCGGCTCCGCCCCCCCAGGCCTTCTCCTCTCGTGGCCCCCCTTCAGCGGTCCGCCCCCAGGCCTAGTTCCCCTTCTGCCCCCGCCCGCCGTGGCCTCGCCCTCCAGGGCCTTGTCCCCCGCGGCGGCTCCGCCCCCTCAGCCCTTCTTCCCCCGTGGCCCCCCCCTTCAGCGGTCCGTCCCCAGGCCTATTCCCCCTGAGGCCCCGCCACCGAGGCCCCCGCCCCCCGTGGCTCTTCTCCCGCCGTGGCCTCGCCCTGCGGCCGCACCTTCTCGTGGCCCCGCCCTCCGTGGCCTTGCCTCGCGGCCCTTGCCTCTCTTGGCTCCGCCCTCATGCTTCCGCTCGCGGGCCTGGTGGCGCTCGGCCGGGCCCTCCGCACTGTTCGGCCTCTTTCTGCCGCCGCCATGAGCACGGGCACGCTCGTCGTGTCTCACTCGCTTAATTACCGCGGCGGGGCCCGCGTGGAGCCGGCGGACGCCTCCGGCACCGAGAAGGCGTTCGAGCCGGCCACGGGTAACGGGCCGGGCCCGGGGGTCTGGGGGCGGGGCGGAGCCGGAGCTGCGGCGGGTGAGCCGGGAGGTGGGCGGGCGCGCGGCGCTAACGCCTGTGCGAACCCGGAGCCGCAGCGCAGGCCCGCGGAGGGCGCCGCGGGGCCCAGGTCGTGTCAGGGGCCGGAGTCGCGCCGCCGTGGGTGCTGGATTGTCAGCTGCGCGCTGTGCTGTCTCCGGAGGGGAGCGCGGGTGCTTCTGGGGAGCGCGAGGGAGGACTTGGTTGCGGTCCCTTCGTGTTAAAGTACTTCTGTCCTTGAATCAGAATTGGGAAAGGGAAAAAAGTAAAGAATTGGCACACATCCAGGGCTTGATAAGGTGCCAGGCGTTGTGCTAGGCCGTGGATTTGCCCTTTGAACTCTGAAGATCACAAACTAACGAGGAAGACATTTTGGGTTTGTTTTGCGGGTTTCTTTTTGGAATATTTGTGGGGAGAAAACTCTGTTCTGTACAAACCAGAATGGCTTGTAGCCACAGCAGTGAAACTGGATTTTTGAGGGATTGGAGAATTTAGAATTGACCAGTCACACTAAACCACAGAGCAACTTGTCAGGGCAGGAAGGGGACCGAGATGATCAGAGGCCTTTAGGAGGAAACACCTCTCTGCCCCACCCCATATTGATACAAAAGAGGGAAAAATTGCTCTTGAATTACTTACAGTGTGTGGGAACCTTAGCCACTGTCTTTACGAACTGGCTATTCAAGTTCGTAGTGGAAACTGCAGGTTTGTCTGAAATCTCTGGAAAAAACAGAGTCCCAGAGTTCACGTGTGGGGCAACAAGATCCGCTGACTTGACATACTTAAAGAATTCGTGGTCCAGTCACATCTCTTGAGATTCAGGTCTAGCAAAACCGAGCATTTCTTACTTATGACCCCCAGAATAAGGGTAGCGAATAAGGCTGGAATAAGAAAAGAAGAGACTGGATTTGTTTTGTATTTGAGACAAAAAAAGTTCTTGCTTTTCCTGATATTTCTGTTTATTAACCATATTTATCAACTATCAGTAGTATGATTTCACATACATAGAACATAGACCAGTGGTTTAAAAACAGTTCATAACCCAGGAAACTGAGTACTTTGAACTTTGGTTTTGCTATACCCCTGAGATTCTCAGACATTGTTAAGGAGTGTTGCAAAATAATTCGTAGTTAATATTAGTAAACCCAACTATACATAAAGGAGGGGCAGGGGTACATAACATGAAGGTCATGGTGTGCTTTGGGCAAAGGACAGGATCTCTCTAATTGTGTGATACAGTTAAGCACATTTTCGTGGAGAGAAGTCTGCAACTTTTATTAGATTATTAAAGGGGTCAGTGACCCCAAAATACAGTTAAGAACTGCTGGGATAAGGGTGGTCACTAAATCAAAGGGGATCATGAAAAGGAAATTTAAATGCACAACACTTTATGTAAATGTGTGACACCAGTTTTAGATAACACTCACTTTCCTTGTCTTTATAGGCAGAGTAATAGCTACTTTCACGTGTTCAGGAGAAAAAGAAGTAAATTTGGCTGTTCAAGATGCAAAGGCTGCCTTTAAAATATGGAGTAAAAAATCTGGCATGGAGCGCAGTCGAATCCTTTTGGAGGCCGCCAGAATAATAAGGGTATGCTTTAACTTACTCTCTTCTGGAAGAGTATTCTTGTATTGCTCTGAGGATTCTTTATGATGGTTTGCAGCTGGACTTTGATGCACTATTCGGTTATATCTTTATGAAATTGAAGAATATTTCTGTGTGCTCGTGTTGACGTATCAGATAAGCTTTCGTCTGTGAGTCCCTTCTGGACCTTGGCTTTGTGTCATCTCTCTTGATGGGTCTTCTTTTCGATCTTCATTTGAGTTAAATGGATCCTTTGTAGCGGTCTCCATTTTTTTTTTTTTTTTCTTTTTTAAACTTGTTTCCTTCCTGCTTTTTTCCTCTTGATGACTCTTCTAAGTCTACTTTTCTTTTTTACCTTTATTTTCTACTTGAATTGCCTGGTAAGACTTCATAGATTCATAGATGTTCCCCTGTTAAAAAAAAAAAGTTAAAATTTTTACAGTGTTAAAAAGCAAAACTAGTAAATGCTCATTACAGAAAATTAGAAGACTCAGAGGATACACACCAAAATATGAATCGTGGATATGTCTCTGGATTTCTCTGTGGCAGGACTGTGGTGATTATATCTCTGAAGTGTGTTAAGTCAGAAACTGTAAGGTCTGAGAGTTCCCCTATTTGCAGAGGTGTATGTGCGTGTTCCCACAGGAGACACGAGGCTCTCTGGATTAGAGATGGTTTAGGACTCCCAGCAAAATGCAGCAGCCAGTTCAGTACCTTGGCACTAGTTTTCTGTACCCCCATTCCCCACGGGGTGGCGCAGTGAGAGCCAGTTATCCTGTTGCATGCAGTGGATCACAGCACGGGAGGAACCTGAAAATGAGGAATCCCTGCTTCTGTAGGAGTGCGGGCACACCTGCCATTCTCGCTTCTGCAGAGGGAGATTGCTCATTAAGCAAGGCTCCTCCAGGCCTGAGGGGGAGGGCGTCACTTGGTTTATTACCCTGGGACAAAAGCACAGGTCTCCAGGAATAGGAAGTAGGAACCTTAATGGCTCCACATTTCTGCAGAGACCTCTGTCTTCAGGAAGTCACTCTGCCTTCCAAGGGCTTTGCCTTTCAGTCAGCTTGCCTACACCACATGGAAATGTCAAAACATTTATGGACAATTTTCTCCCAACAAAAATATTTCCCCTATTGTTGAAAATGTATTTGTGATTAGATAACTATGTTCAAAGTGGTAACTCATAGCTCGTAATTTATTATTTTAATTTATCACTTTGTCCTAGTGCATAAGCATTTAAGGTAGTTATGTTTTCTTAAGAATTGTCCCCTTTATCATTATGAAATTAACCTTTTTTATCCCAAGTAATATCTAATAATATTTTTTCACTCTGAAATGCACTCTGATAATAATTTTCTTTTCCTTTTACCCCCGCCCCTTTTCCTTCCATATTTATGTATTATTGTATTAGTCAAAAATATATTACTACCTTCATGCCCTTGGCCTGCCTTTACCTGCAATTATTTCATAACTGAACGAATCCCATCTGACCCCAGCCTTCACTCATGGCCCTCAGTTATTCTTTTTAGGATTTTTCTAGTTACTCAAGAACTGCAGTTTTTTGCCCTTTCATTTTATACTACATGCAATTATCTTTTTAAAGAATTTTAGAATAAGGTAGAAATATTCCATATTTAGTCACTTTTTTTTTTTTTTACCATTTCTCATGTTGTTCATTCCTTTTTATTGGTACACATTTCTATCTGGTATCATTTTTTTCTGCTAGAAGAACCCTTTTAGCGTCTGTAATAGTGCAGGTTTGCTGGTGATGTTTTTTCAGCATTTGTCTGAAACGAATTTTACTTTCAGTTTTGAAAGAATTCAAGGTATATAATTCTGGGCTGACTTTTTCTCTCTGAGTGTGTTCGTTGCAGCAGTTTTCTGGCTTGTGTTGTTTCAGAAGAGAAGTCTGCTGTCGTTCTTACTTTTTGTACTCTTGTATGTAAGGCATTTCTTCCTCCTCCAGCTGCTTTATGATTTTTCTTATCCCTGGTTTTAAGCAGTTTCATTGTGGTATCTTTTGAGGCAGTTTTCTTCCTATTTGTTTTGCTTGGGGTTTATTGATCTTTCTGAATCTGCAAATGTACAATTTGATTAAATTTGGGAAAATGTTGACCATTATTTCTTCAGATGTTTTTTTGGCCCCCTGGTCTTTCGTCTTTAGGCCCTCTAATGACACACGTGCTGAGGTGTTTAAGCTCTCCTGCAGCTTACTGATGCTCTGTTCATTTTTTCCCCAGTGTTTTCGTCTGTGTGCTTTATTTTGTATAATTTCCATTGTTAGGCCTCAGGTTCACCAAACCCTTTTCCATAGTCTAATCTGCTGTTAACCCATCCAGGGCAGTTTTCATCTCCAGAAGTTCAACTTAGTTCTTTTTGGTTTCTCCATATATGGTCCACATCTCTCCTTAACGTGGTCTGGTTTTCCTCTGACACATGAAATACAGTTATCATAACACTTAATATCTTTGTCTACCAATTCTATTTCTATCATTTCTGGATCTGTTTCTGTTGATTGGTTTTTCCTCCTGATTGTTACATAATTTTCCTTTTGGCATGCCTGGGAATTTTTTAGCACTGGACATTGTGAATTTTACATGTTGGATACTGAACATTTTTGTACTTTAAAAAATATTCTTGAGCTGCTTCTGGGACACAGTGAAGTCACTTAGAATGTTTGATCTTGTGAGGCTTGTTTTTATGCTTTGTTAGGTTACCAGAGCAGCTAAGTCTGCCTGGCTGCTGAATACCCGCTGATTACTTAACCTGATGCTCTGCATGCTGGTGAGGTTTTCCTCACTGGGCTAGGGGGGACATGAACTGTTTCTGGCCCCATGTGAGTTCTGGGGGCTTTTTTTGCCTTCTCTTTTCATTGGTTCTGTCCTTGGCCTTGGGTATGGCCTGCCCAGCAGTACTCAGACCCCTGGGATTCTCGCCCTGCAGCTCTCCTCCCTCCCACACCCAGCCTTGCAGACTGTAGCCCTCATGCGTGCCCGTCTCCTCAGCTCACAGTATGTGTGGGGCGCCACGGAGCCCCCCGCCCGGGGACACCCTCCAGCAGTGGGCTGCAGCAGCCGTGGGGTTCCTCTTGTTTGCTGCCCTCTGGGGGACCACTGTCCTGAGCCGCCTGATGCCCAGTGTCTGAAAATTGTTGTTTTGTAGATATTACCTGGTGTTTTATTTGCTTAAGACAGGGTAGATCTGGTCCCTGTTACTCCACCTGAGCTGGAAGCCTGCTTATTCCCAGTGAAAATGAATATGCTTTTTTTTGTTTTGTAGTCTCATGCTCTCCTTTTCCCTTGAATCCTTTGTTGCTTTTACCAGATTATAGGGTCTTATTGGTAGGCGCTGGTCATGGCCCAGTGGGAGTGTCCTTATGAAAGCAGCTGTCCTTTGGCTTAAAAGGAGAGAGAAATGTAATTGAAAGCTATGATAAAACTATTTAAATAAAGAACAGACTGCACCTGTAGGTTATCCCCTCGCCCTCAGCCTGCCCGGCTCAGCTGGTCCCCTGCTCTGCTGCCAGAGTGATCTTCCTGCGTCAGGTCAGGGCGCTCCCCTGGGTAGGACTTCCAGCGGCCCTCCATCCCTTTCTCCTTCCTTCCTTCTTCCCTCCCTCTCTGCCTTTCTTCCTTTGTGAAATTGCCATCTGTTATGTTGGGTGTGAACCTTAGACTGTAATTGATAACCTTCCATCTTTGTTGAAACTTAGCATTGCTCTGGTGGGACAATTCCTGTTCCCTCCCTTTAGCACTCCCCCCAGCCCCAGGGAGAAGGGGAAAGCCAGTGGCATAGAAGGAAAGTGTGTAGAAGCTGCTGAACGGGGGTGGGAGAGCAGAGTGAGGGATGCCAGAACTGGGTATGAGGACATTAAAGGAGAAACAGAGGCTTGTCTGTTGTCTCTAAGCAGGTAAAAGGCTTCATTCAGTTAGGGGCTGAGTTAGAATGGGTTAGCTTTTAAGAACAATTTGTAAGACATGCAGGGTCCTTCGCATACACAATTTTATTTAATTATCAGAAAAAATCTTGAAATATAGCTGCTATTTGACTTGATGGACAAATGAGAAAATGGACTTGGGAAGGTGACACAGGTCATCTAAGGTCATGTCACTAGTGAGCGTAGGAGCTGCACAGCCAGTGACTTCTTTACTCACCTCTGCCTTGCGAAGCTCAGGGCTTGTGAGGACTTCAGTGGGTGGGTGCTCATAGGGCTGTTTTAGGAGAGCCAGACGCTTGGGCCTGCTGAGGGCGTTGAAGCAAAGGAGAGGCAAGGCGCCTGCCCTTTGCTGTTTTGTCCCTGTGTGGACACCTGGTCAAGTCATGAGAGGCAGGGTGGTGTGGAGGAGGACAGGGTCAGGTCCAAAGCATGCCGCCCCCAGAGGTGCTCGTTGCAGTAGCTGTTGTGCTGGGCGACTTTATGTAGTGATTCTCTTGGCAGCAGTAGAGGCTGCTTTTCCCTCCTCCCTCTGCCGCCTCCTCCAGGAAGATAAGATCCCATCTCCCTAAAGAGTATAGCTCTCAGTATGGTCTCCTTGGTCATTTGTCATCGGGGGTGTTTTGATGATCCTCGTACAGTATAATGAAAGGTCTCATAACGATCTTTCAGAAATAGCCTTCTCTGTGAGAGTAGAGAATGATGGAATAAGACTGGAAGCATCTCAAAAGGCCAGCCAGTGAATTTAATTTTTGCCTAGAGTTGAAACCTTGCAACAGTCCCCAAAGCTAAATTGTCTGTCTATTGTTTACAAAAAAAAAAAACCTCAAGAGACTAAAACTTCATATTCTTAGTAACCATTCCAAGGCTTTGCAGTGATCATGAGTGATCACTTCCTATCTGTCCTCTTTCATACTAACTTGGAAGCCAACAGCGTTGGACTTTGCCAGTTTAATACTTTTTCTGTATTTGAAATGTAATGTACTGATTCATCCATTTGTCCATGCTGCTCGTGAGCAGGTCCTTACTTTTTAGGGCCTTGTTTCCCTCTGGCACTCTAGAAATGAAGGTCAAGCCATTTACAGTAGGTCAACCTTTGGAAAATTGTTTCATGTTAATCGTACTCAACAAATCCACGAATGGGAGTGAATTTATACCTGGTTTAGAAGTTAGGCTTGTTGTTCTCGATACCCTCTTTCCAGAAGCAGTGTAACTGGGAAGACAAGAGAATTGTTAAGAGGTAGTTTTGGTAAGGATGGAATCAGGCAAGGAGAAGGTGAATTGTTTGTTCGAAAGGCATTTAATTTAGACCATGTTTGAATGCGAACAAATTATCTTCTGCAGGAATATTTCTATTCAGTAATTTATTTAGAACTTACAAGTAAATTCCTTGAAGGCAGAGAATGGATCTGTACTTTTTTCATAGTAATGAATGTGGAATGAATGAATCAAAACACATTGTACCTGTGGTCTTTGTAGAAATACAGCATGTCCAAATCACACTGTCAGACTCATTCCTGTGTTTCTTACTGGTCTTTATATCCCTGCTTCCATCTTTTCTGAGATTTGTTGTGTAAATAGATGCTTGTGTTCATTTCTGTTGGCATTTCCTTTTGCTCCTTGTCAGCCTCGTGCTCATCAGTTTCAATAAGAGAATGCTGCATCTTGTCAGTTGTTTGATTCGTCTTTTATGTATGTTCAGATACTCTGTTGTTTATTGTAAATTGGATCCATAATAGGAAATATCTATTAATTCAATTTTTTCATCTTTGGGACAAAAAATTATTTAGCTTTTCTTCTTAAGTGTAATTCCCCAAACCTTTCTGTTCATCCCTGACCATCTCTAGCATCTCTTAAGTTGTATAGGCTACAACAGAAAACAGTATTTAAGAAGAAAATTGATGAGTACTGAGCATTAGAAAATAACCATCTTACGATTTTAACGTGCTGCCTTTCTCTGGGTGAATTAAAGCCATGCATTAAATGCTAATTGTGTGGCTATTTTGTATAATTTCCCTAAGGAGAATTTTCTCTTACTCTATACATGCAGACATATGTGTACAAAGACACACACACATTTATACATGTATACATTATAACACTCACTTCTCAGAACATTCCTTTTCAACTGACCTTGAAATTAGGTATTAATGTTAAACCCATAATAGTTAACTTGAGGGTAGAGTAGGACTTCTGATGAGCAGTAAGCTTTTATCTCTCTTCCAGATGTAACAGTGTTATTCCTTTTATATTCATTTAAAGTGTAACCTGTTTCTGTTTTTAAAAATTGGGCAGCGTATTCTGTTTGTTGAATATGTTGGGGTACATGGTGACCTGTCCAGGATCCCATCTTCTCTTTTACCCGAAGGAGCGGAGGGATGAACTCGCCGTCATGGAGACCATCAACAATGGCAAATCCATCTTCGAGGCCCACTTAGACATTGACTCCTCCTGGCAGTGCCTGGAGTACTACGCAGGCTTGGCTGGGTCCATGGCTGGTAAGCCCTCGCCTGGCCGTTTGTGACCAGCTAACAGGGGGGCCGAGGAGTGGGTCCTAGTGGGGAAGAGGAAAGGTTTAGGGATTAAGAAGGGCCTGGGTTAAAATCTGGGTTTATCACTCTCTGCTTGGGTGACCCTGAGAATTACTTTATCTTCCCTATTTAAACTGGAGATAATGGTCCTTATCCTCCTGAGTTATTGTAAGGATTAGATGAGATAATATATATAAAGTACCTAGAACCGTATATGGGCCTTAGGCCAACTTGTTGAAAAAACAGTTCTTGCCAGAGTCACTGAGCATTTCATATGTATTAGTTTTACCTATTTAGCAAAAAAATTTTCTTTGACTATTTATGAAGTTTATGTCAGTTTATGTTGGATGGCTCAGCAGGGCCCAGGAGGGGGCTGTGGGGAGCCGGAAGTCTGAGGCTCTTCCCCTGCTGCTGAGTCTCAATCCCTCGTTTCCATTTCATTTCATCTAACTTTTCTGTTAGATGCTTTAATTTTTAGAGAATTAGATTTTAGAATTTTAAAGAATTACATTAAGTTGAATGAACATGGGTCTAAAGTGTAGACAGGATGGCTTATGTGGAGGGATACGCAGCCGCGATGTGTGAATGGCCAGAGTGACCTGGCGCGCGGCGAGGGCGTTGGGAACCGTGGCGAGGCCAGTCAGGGTGCCCTGAGTGCAGGTGCTGGGAATCTTGTGCAGAGCGTGCTGCGTTCTCCTCCATTCTCCCCTTAGGCGAACACATCCAGCTCCCAGGCGGATCCTTTGGTTATACCAGAAGGGAGCCACTTGGCGTCTGTGTGGGCATAGGAGCGTGGAACTACCCCTTTCAGATCGCCTGCTGGAAGTCTGCGCCAGCTTTAGCATGTGGTGAGAATGAATGAGTCCTCTGCTTGTGAGCCCTTCGGCCTCTCCCCAGAGGGGGCCCTCCAGTGAGGAGCTGAGTGCAGGATGTGCAGGCAGATGGTGTGTTTTATTCCCATTTTTATTTATTTTTCACTCTGGAACGGAAGAAAGTTAATTTTGGTCATAGAGGTCTTGTTCTTTACTCCCATATTGCATTAGATTTCTGCTACTTAGAAGTCCTTTCCCTCTCTGGACAAGCGTGAATCTTGTGTGGGCATGAATCTTGTGTGGGGAGCGGTACTAAGGACTCCATCTCAGAAGCAGAAGATAAACTTCCTTCTTCAGTTGTACCTTAAGAAAAATGATAAACAAGTAACGGGCTGATTGACCTAAGTTTTCGCTTACTATTTAAGGAGAAGAATCTGGGGAAAAGAAGACTTGGTCTATCTTAGGAAGAAAACACAAACTTAAAAAAAGTGTTACCAGTGGGACTTGTATTAAAACGCAGCTTTTCCTTGTGCCTCTTTGCCTTCCTTTTGCGTGTTCCTGCGTGGGAGGCGCTGTGATAGAGGAGAAACAGGAGCCACCAGCTCTGGAGATTCTCTTCAAGTAATCAGCCTTCCTGGTCTTCAGTTTCAACTTTAAAACATGGGACTAATCATACCTCGTTCATGTCACTGTTGCAAGTGTTACATGAGATAGTAAGTGTGAAAAGCCTAGATATGCAGGTACTACTAGTTGAGTTTGTTTAATGAGAAAAACCCAGGTGGGAAGAACAAGATGTATTTACTTATGAAGAACATCTCAGGCCCAGGAGTTGATGAGGGATTAGGAAGCAGCTGGGGTTGTTCTCGGCTCCCCCTCTTGTCTGTCCTCAGAGGGCGGCTGGTCTTGCAGAGTCTGTCTGTCTCGGTTGTGCAGGTAACGCCATGGTCTTCAAACCGTCTCCCTTCACGCCCGTGTCTGCGGTGCTGCTGGCGGAGATCTACACAGAGGCCGGCATGCCACCCGGGCTCTTCAACGTGGTGCAGGGGGGCGCTGCCACGGGCCAGGGCCTGTGTCAGCACTGCGATGTGGCCAAAGTCTCCTTCACTGGAAGCGTGCCCACCGGCAGGAAGGTGAACACACAGCTGAGCTGGTTAACGTGGACGGCATCTAGACGCGGCAGTTTCAGGCCTGCCCAGAGTAGGCGTAGGAGGCCGATCTCAGCTGATCCCGCCTGTACTGGGAGGGGGGCCATAGGTACTATGGGCAAAGGTCTGAAGTGTGTTGTGGGAGTGTGCAGGAAGCAGGGAGTCACTGGGGTGGCTGGCACAGCAGCTTGGTGGCAGGCCTGGCGTGGGGTATGGAAGTCGTCGCCCACCTGCGCATGGGTGTGCTGGCCCCAGTGGCCCCAGCGCTCCTTGTGTCTTCAGTCATCTGTAGCGGCCGCCTCAGAAGGAAGGGTAATTTCCTCAGCTTGTTTCAGATTTGTCGTTTGACACTGACCTGTGCTCTGAGCTCTTTCAGCCTGAACACAGTAGCAGTGGTACAGAAGTGCCCAGAAGTGAGTTCCCTGCTCACAGTGTCCAGTGCAGTTCTGCCGACCGTCCTCAGAGCTCTAGGAAAGAACTGTCCATAGACGAAGGGCAGAGTTACGGGCAACACGCCGTCAGTCATACATGTAGTCATATAAGGTTGACTTGTATAGTCATACAAGGTTCAGGGTCCAGCTGACATCGCAGGCAGTCTCGTGTGCCAGACTTCTGAATGTTTGTGCTTTTCTGTAAGATCATGGAGATGTCGGCTAAAGGAATCAAGCCTGTCACCTTGGAGCTGGGCGGCAAGTCTCCACTGATCATCTTCTCAGACTGCGACCTGGGGAACGCCGTGAAGGGGGCGCTGATGGCCAACTTCCTCACGCAGGGCGAGGTGGGTGCCCGGGCTCATCCGACAGCTCTAAAGCTTCTTCCTTTGAAGTAATGTCAGGAATCCTGGGCCCTTGAGCTGTGTTCCTCACATGTTAACATTCTGTCGCCTTTATCAGTGTTTGTCTATGTACACATGCATATTACTAAGCCTTTTCTGAACTGTGTGAAAGTTGTAGACATAGACCCTAACCTGTGCACAGCTGTGTGTTCCCCAAGAGCAAGTGCATTTTCTTGCACAGACACAGTGCATTCAGTAAAAACAGGAGCTTAATGTACTGTTTGCAATCTACAGCCCTTCTTCAGTATTTGCCATTTGTTTGACTCATACGCTTCAAGCGAAAAAAAAAACAACCCCCAGCTTTTCCTGTTCGGGGCTCCGGTCCAGGGAGGTGTGCTGCCTTCCACTGTCATATCAGTTTTCTGTTCTGATAGCATTTGAACAGTATTTATGTTCATGTCTGTGGGAGGGTCTAAATAGTCGTAATTAGTGTTTTTGGAGACAGTGACTGTGACATGCTCCGAGTTTGAATTAGGCTCAAGCCCTCAGTTCATCTATTTTTACTCTTCAGCCCCTCCCACTTCTTCCTTTTAAAACACACAACCAGCTTGAACAGCTGATCTGAGGAAGTAGGAGAAGTCCTGTGGGTCTATGGATCTACTAATGGCCTTAAGAAAATTTAAACATACAAAAAGATCAGACTTTTATGTGAAATGGCAGACAGTTTGTGCTTATAGGGTGATTTGCCCACATTTACATGTGATCCTATTCAGTATGAGAATAATTTTTGGAAATGTAATTAACCTTTTAAAAAATAGTATACTGTCTCTTTTCAAGTGTGAAGCTGTTGGATTTTCTTCCTCCTTAAACATATAAATTTGTGTCCGTCCTTCAGGTTTGCTGTAATGGCACAAGGGTGTTTGTACAAAAGGAAATTCTTGATAAATTTACAGAGGAAGTAGTGAAACAGACCCAAAGGATAAAAATTGGAGATCCCCTTCTGGAAGATACGAGGATGGGTCCCCTCATCAACCGGCCACACTTGGACCGAGTCCTCGGGTTTGTTAAGCTGGCAAAGGAGCAGGTGAGAAATAAGGAGACGGGATGGCCAGGGGGCTGGCTAATTAAGTTACGTGCTACAGGCCTTTTCCCATATTTGTATCCACTTGGTTCCTCGTATGTCCGGAATGGTGTTCTGCTTTGTGCTTGCAGCACAGAGACTGTGTTTTTCTGACACACTTAACATTTCAGGCATGCATCTCAGAGTTTTGTGTTTAACTAACATATGCATTCTCTTTTTCTTTGGCAGGGTGCTAAAGTGTTATGTGGTGGAGACCCGTATGTACCAGAAGACCCCAAATTAAAGGATGGATATTACATGAGACCTTGTGTACTAAGTATGTCCTCTTGTTTGTTTTAAACAGCTTGAGTTAAATATCTGATAGAACAGAATTCATAAAATCTATACATGGTTTAAGGCAAGTGTTGGCAAACTGTGTGTCTCCACTGCAAGTTCCCTGTGACCTCTGAGGCCCCGTGGGTGCCCCTCCTCTTGGATGACCACATGTGTGTGTTTACATGGGACTAGAACACCTGTTCAGGAAGCAGGAAGCTCAAAAAAGTGAAAGCCCATGTTGGATAAAAAATTGAGTAATGAATATCATTTCTCAAGAAAGTTGGTGGAAAATATGTTTTTCTTTGAACTATATGTCATCAATATAATAAAACCAGTTTGTCTATGTTAATATGGTAGAAAATTAGGTAATTTAATAATTTTTAGCACCTCCTTTCAGTCTGAAAAATCTCCTGTTTTGGACAGCCAAGTACGTGGTCATCCTGCTGTCCACAAACCCACTTACTTCCCTCCTGCCTCGTGGGGGACACTGTGCCATTCCCCTGTTCTCCTTTGTCATTGTATGTGTGAGTAGCGCCTATGAAAATACTGTTAGTTTTGGGGGCCTTAGAAACTATATGTAGATGGAATTATGTTGTATAATTCCTTATACCTTAACTGAAGATAGATTGAGCTGATTTTTGTCCCTAGGGTGATAGTGGTGTCAGTTTTCAACACTGAGTTATTGGATGCAGTTTAACCTTTAGCCTTTGCTAAAGAAAGAGCCACTGAGGTTTAAAAGCTGTGAACTGAACATCCATACCATGGATTAGCTTGTAGTTATCAAATAAGTAGGAAAAGCTTACATTTTTAAATAAAAGATATAGGTTAAAAAGCCTGTTGTACAGGTATTAACCTAAATCTATTAAACACCAAATCTGTGCATAAGAAAAAGAAGGAATATTAATAGTGGACTTCTGGTTGCTGGGATTAAAGATGATCTTTATGATACTTTGTGCTTTTCTGAACATTACAGATTTTCAAACAGAACATCTAATTTACAGTCAGAAAAAAGGTTATTTTTAACCAGGCTGTGCACTGAGGCAATGAACAAGGAGCTAACTACCTTAACTTTATTCTAGGGATTCCAGAAGCCTAATTTGTGATCTCTGACATCAATATCACTTGGAA
This sequence comes from Phataginus tricuspis, assembly GCA_029783875.1. Taxonomy (NCBI): domain Eukaryota; kingdom Metazoa; phylum Chordata; class Mammalia; order Pholidota; family Manidae; genus Phataginus; species Phataginus tricuspis. The sequence continues at coordinate 25,963,406 of JAQQAC010002701.1, read as the reverse complement.
AACTTGTTAAAAAAGCAGATTCCTGATCCCTGCCGTATGAAATTTGCAGAGGCGTGTTTAGAGACCTGCCTTTTAATAAGCCCCCAATTCATTTTTATGCGCTTTGAAGTTTGAGAATGATCTAGCTCTCCAGGTTCATTTGCATAAGACTTGGGGACTGAAGTAGAGTGTTATGTTTCAGGCAAGAACCTTTCCTTTCCCTGTATGTCAGCTGTTGCCTGAGTCCCTCATCTCTTTGACTCCAGCACAGGACTCCGTGCACACAGAGCCTGTATGCACTGTCATATATGGACGGCATTATCAACCAGCATGTGATAATGAAGTACTGTCTAGGACTAGGTAATGAATTGTCTTGAGTAACTTAATATTCTGGCTAACAGTTTCCCTAAAAGTTAAATGTAGAGTACTAATTTTCAGAGACTTAGAACTATCCTTAAACACAAGAATTATTTTATATATCTTTGGAGATAGCTTAGGTGTCCCCTAAGTGCAGTGTAACTTCCAGGTGACCAGAGTGCTCTTCTCACTGTGTGTACACAGCTCTAATCCATCTGAAGAGATTTTAGAGTCGTCGTCTCTGTAGATATGTGAATAGTCTGTTTTCAGACTTTGTCCATGCAAAGCTGGCATTTATAGTAGGGTCCTCTGGCTGTTTTTCTATCCACTTCTTCACATGTACGACACAACCTTGTAAGCAACATATCCCACTCCAGCATTGACATAATGTATAATGTATCCTCAAGTTCTGTGCAAATAAATGCACCACTCTCTTGAGATTTGCTGGGGTTCAATATTGCACATCTAAATATATGAGCTTCTTTGGATATGCATATCTTAAGATGCCAAGTGTGAATTCAGTCATTTAGGGAATTAGCCACTTGAACTTAAATCTTTTTTTGTATGAACATCCCCTCAGTTATTTCTACGTTTATGTTTTTATATTGGATTTTTTTCTTTTACAAGACTATTTCTAATTCTGATATCACAGAGTCATTAAGAAAATGTGGAAAATAGTGAAACACGTGTAACATTTTAACAGATATTGGGACAATATCATACAGTTTGTAGCTTTTACAGTCAGTGTTTTATCATGAGCATTTACTTCAGTTTTCTTCAAAAGCATTACTTCTAGAAGCTTCATAAAAGTTCATCATTGGGGTGTGTGTAATTCATGTGATTTTCCATCTGTTTTGGATGTTGAGTTTGTAGCTTCCAGTTTTTCCTGTTACAAGTAATGTGATGAAAGGCCTTGTACATACGTCCCTGTTTACCTCATTAGCTGTTTCCTTACCATGAATTTTAAAAAGTGGCTTTAGAATTACACAAAGGCTATGACTCTTCAGTACGTATTATGAAGTTGCCATGCAGAAAGGATGTTCCAGTTATATTCACATTGGCAAGGTCATTGAAATTTCTTTAAAGCTGAGTATTTCAGTCTACTGTGAACAAGAAGACATTTTCACGTGCCAGGAGTAAGTCCTTCACTGATGCTTGATTTTACTGCAATATTTGCAGCCAATTGCAGAGATGACATGACCTGTGTGAAAGAAGAGATCTTCGGACCAGTCATGTCCATTTTATCATTTGACACTGAAGCCGAGGTTCTGGAAAGAGCCAATAATACCACCTTTGGCCTAGCTGCTGGTGTTTTTACCAGGTGTGTGGGGAAGGGACACCCCGGGCAGCATGAGGGTACGGGGCTGCTGTGTCTGTTAGATACGTGATTGCTCAGACTCCCTTATCAGAGCCTGCCCTCACTGCATTCTCTGTTTCCTTCAGATAAGGTCAGAAGATGCCAAAGTAACATCTCATAGTTCGCCCTGAATGGCCTGCTTTTGAGTTTAAATTGACCTATAAACATTATTGATGAAAATTCCATTTTTCATTCATGTAGTAAATAAATATTTAAGGGTCTGATCTCTGTAAGGTAAGGTATTGGGTTACTTGCCTATTGAAAACATACGTGTCAAGGAATTTAGAAACCTCTAGGCATATAAATACTGGCAGTATTCTTCAAAAACATGATTTTTAGTGGTTTTGTACAAGTTCCTAATTGGAGTGGATTGTAACCCATCTAGGCATTTTTTAGGGTGTTTCCACTTTTAATTATTGTAAGTAATGTTGTTGTTAATATCTTTGTACATAAACTGAGCCACTATAATAAACATAAAAAGTAATTGGGGAGCAAAATTTCTTGGAAAACGACTGCATGTTGCTGATGGTACACAGACTGATGAGGGCTGGCAGAGCAGGCAGTTTTCTAAGACTGCTTTACACTAGCCATTATGCTCTTTTTTGATGTACAAGGTTAAATTGTTTTTTTTTTTTATGAATCTGGATCATTAAATTTATTTTTAAATTTTTTTCCTTTTTTTAATTAAAGTATAGTTGATACACAATATTATATTGCTTTCAAATACACAACAGAGTGCTTCACCAGTTACCACATTATTAAATCATCATGCCCACTAGAGCAGTTACTGTCCGTCAGTATAGGAAGATATTACAGAATCATTGGCTGTATTCTCCATGCTCTACTACCATCCCCGTGACCAACACCAACTTATATTATGATTAAGCATTTTTGTGCCCCTTTATATCCTTCACCCTCCCCCACCCACCCACCCCAGCCCCTCCACATAGTAACCATCAGTCACTTCTCAGTGTCTCTGAGTCTACTGCTGTTTTGTTCATTCTGTTCTGTTTTGTTTTTAGGTTCCACATATTTCTCTTTCTCCACCTGGCTTATTTAACTTAGCATAAACCCTCTAGCTCCATCCATGTTGTCCCAAAGGGAGGAATTCTTTCTTTTTCACAGCTGAACAATATTCCATCGTGTGTGTACCACATCTTCTTATGGACACTTTGGTTGCTTCCTTATCTTGGCTAGTGTAAATAATGTGGCAATAAACATAGGATTGCATATGTCTTTTAAAATCAAGGATTTTGTTTTCAGGTAAATTCCTAGAAGTGCAGTTACTGGAGCCTATGGTATTTCTATTTTTAGTTGTTTTTTTTTTGCTATTATTAATATACAATTGCATGAGGAACATTATGGTTACTAGACTCCCCCTGTTATCAAGTCCCCACCATATACCCCATTACAGTCACTGTCCATCAGTGTAGAAGGATGTTATAGAATCACTACTTGTCTTCTCTGTGTTATACTGCCTTCCCCGTATCCCCCCACCCCACCTCCACACCTGCTACATTATATGTGCTAATTGTAATAGCCCTTTTCCCCCTTATCCCTCCCTTCCCACTCATCTTCCCCAGTCCCTTTCCCTTTGGTAACTGTTAGTCCATTCTTGGGTTCTGTGAGTCTGCTGCTGTTGTGTTCCTTTAGTTTTTCCTTTGTTCTTATACTCCACATATGAGTGAAATCATTTGGTACTTGTCTTTCTCCTCCTGGCTTATTTCACTGAGCATAATACTGTCTAGCTCCGTCCATGTTGTTGCAAATGGTAGGATTTGTTTTCTTCTTATGGATGAATAATATTCCATTGGGTATATGTACCACATCTTCTTTATCCATTCATCTACTGATGGACACTTAGGTTGCTTCCATTTCTTGGCTATTGTAAATAGTGCTGCGATAAACATAGGGGTGCATATGTCTTTTTCAAATTGGGCTGCTGCATTCTTAGGGTAAATTCCTGGGAGTGGAATTCCTGGGTCAAATGGTATTTCTATTTTGAGTTTTTTGAGGAACCTCCATACTGCTTTCCACAATGGTTGAACTAATTTACATTCCCACCAGCAGTGTAGGAGGGTTCCCCTTTCTCCACATCCTCACCAGCATTTGTTGTTGTTTGTCTTTTGGATGGTGGCCACCCTAACTGGTGTGAGGTTATATCTCATTGTGGTTTTAATTTGCATTTCTCTGATGACTAGTGATGTGGAGCATCTTTTCATGTGCCTGTTGGCCATCTGAATTTCTTCTCTGGAGAAGTGTCTGTTCAGCTCCTCTGTGCATTTTTTAATTGGCTTAGTTGCTTTTTGTTTGTTGAGGTGTGTGAGTTCTTTATATAAATTGGATGTCAACCCCTTGTCGGATATGTCATTTATGAATATATTCTCCCACATTGTAAGAGGTCTTTTTGTTCTACTGATGGTAACCCTTGCTGTATAGAAGTTTTTTAGTTTGATATAGTCCCACTTGTTCATTTTTGCTTTTGTTTCCCTTGCCCAGGAGACATGTTCTATTTTTAGTTTTTTGCGGAAATACTGCTTTCCACTGTGTCTGCACCAATTTACAGTCCCAACAGGGGGGAGGGTTCCTATTTCTCCACATTCTCACCAATACTTGTCATTTCTTGCCTTTTGGATAGTGGCCATCCGAATTGGTGTGAGTTTATATCTCTTTGTGGTTTTGATTTGCATTTCCCTGATGGACGCTGTTGAGCATGTTTTCATGTACCTGTTGGCTATCTGTATTTCCTCTTTGGAGAAACGTCTGTTCAGGTCCTCTGTCCATTTTTTAATCAGCTTCTTTTGCTATTGAAGCATATGAGTTAGTTATATTTTTGGATGTTAGTGCCTTATCAGATAAATCATTTGCAAATATACTCACTCATACTGTAAGTTGCCTTTTCTTTTGATGGTGTTCGTTGCCTTTAGTTTTCAATAGTCCCACTTTTTCATTTTTTAATTTATTTAGCTTGCCCAGGGAGGTGTGTCCAGGAAAAATTGCTCATGCTTATGTTCAGAAAATTTTGCCTATGTTTTCTTCTAAGAGTTTATGGTTTCATGTCTTACATTTAGGTCTTTAATCCATTTTGAGTTTAAAATGTGTTTTATTCAACATAGTACTGTTTTATTCAGCTTTTGTGTGTGGAGTTAGATAGTAATCCAGTTTCATTCTCTGCCATGTATCTGTCCAGTTTTCTCAACACCAGTTATTGAAGAGACTGTCTTTTCCCCATTGCATATTCATGGTTCCTTTATCACAGATTAATTGACCATATATATGTGGGTTTATATATATATTTATTTGACCATATATATATTTCTGGGCTCTGTATTCTGTTCCATCGATCTATGAGTCTGTTCTTGCCAGTACCATAGTGTTTGATTACTGTAGCTTTGTAGTACAGCTTGAAGTCAGAGCATAATTCCCCCAGCTTTGTTCTTCATGCTCAGGATTGCTTTGTCTATTCAGGGTCTTTTGTGATTCCATATGAGTTTTAGGGTTATTTTCTCTAGTTCATTGAAAAATGTTGTTGGTATTTTGATAGGGATTGCATTGAACATGTAAAATTGCTTTGGGGAGGATGGCCATTTTGACAATATTAATCCTTCCTATCCATGAGCATGGGATAGATGTCCATTTATTTGTGTCTTTAATGTTTCTCATCAGCATCTTATAGTTTTCAGAGTACAGGTCTTTCACCTTGTTAGTTAGGTTTATTTCTGGGTGTTTTATTATTTTTTTGATGTAATTGTAAATTGAATTGTTTTCCTGTTTCTCTTTCTGCTATTTTCATTGTTTGTATATAGGAGTGCAACAAATTTCTGTGTATTAATTTTGTATCCTTCAGCTTTGCTGAATCCAGTTATTCTAATTTTTTTTAGTTTAATTAGTTCTAATAGTTTAACTCTTCTAATAGGAGTCTTTAGGGTTTTCTGTATAGTGTATCATCTCATCTGCAAATACTGACAGTTTAACTTCTTCCTTACCAATCTGGATTTCTTTTATCTCTTTATCTTGTCTGATTGCCATGGCTAGAACCTTCAGTACTATGTTGAATAAAAGTGGTGAAAGTGGGCATCCTTGTCTTGTTCCTGATCTTACAGGAAAAGCTTTCAGCTTTTTGCCATTGAGTATCATGTTAGCTGTGGGTTTGTTGTATGTGGTATTTATTATATTGAGGAATGTTCCCTCTCTACCCATTTTGTTGAGAGTTTTTGTCATGAATGGATGTTGAATTTTGTTGAGTGCTTTTTCAACATCTGTTGAGATGATCATACAGTTTTTATCCTTTTTGTTAACGTGATGTATCACACTGATTGATTTACAAATATTGTACTATCCTTGCATCCATGGAATAAATCCCACTTGGTTATGATGGATGATCCTTTTAATGTATTTTTGAATTCAGTTTCCTGTATTTTGTTGAGGATTTTTGCATCTATTTTCATCAGGGATATTGGTCTATAATTTTCTTTTTTTGTATTTGTTTGCTTTTGGTATTACAGTGATGCTGGCCTCAGAATGAATTTGGAAGTATTCCCTCTTGTTCGACTTTTTGGAATACTTTAAGAAGGATGTGGTTAAGTCTTCTTTAAATGTTTGGTAGAATTCAGCTATGAAACTATGGCTGTGGACTTTGTTGGGAGTGTTTTGATTACGGATCAATTTTGTTACTGGTAATTGGTCTGTTCAGAGTTTCTGTTTCTTCCTGGATTGACCTTGGAATGTTGTATTTTTCAAGGAATTTGTCCATATCTTCTAGGTTGTCCAATTTTTTGTGTATTATAATTCTTTAATAATTCTTTGTATTTCTGTAGTATTCGTGGTGACTATTCCATTTTAATTTCTGATTTTATTTGCATCCTTTCTACTTTTTCTTGATAAGTCTAGCTAAGGGTTTTTATATTTTGTTTATCTTCTCAAAGAACCAGCTCTTGGTTTTGTTGATGTTTTCTGTTGTTTTATTCTTCTCTATTTTATTTATTTCTGCTCTGATCTTTATGATGTCCCTTTTACTAATTTTGGGTTCCATTTGTTCTTTTTCTAGTTTCTTTAGTTGTGAGTTTAGATTTTTTATTTGGGATTGTTCTTGTTTCTAGAGGTAAGCCTGTACTGCTATGTCTCAGAAACTGCTTATGTAATGCCCCACAGATTTTGGCCTGTTGTGTTTTTGTTTTCATTTGTCTCCTTATATTGCTTGATTTCTACTCTTGATTTGTTCATTGATCTATTAATTATTTAGAAGCATGTTGTTTAGCCTCCATGTGTTTGTGGGTTGGTTTGTTTTCTTCATATAATTTATTTCTAGTTTTGTGCCTTTGTGGTCTGAGAAGCTCCTTGATACAATTTCAGTCTTTTTTAATTTATTGAGAGTCTTTTGTGGCCTAGTATATGATCTGTTCTGGAGAACATTCCATGCACGCACTTTTGAAAAATGTGTATCTTGCTGCTTTTGGGTGGAGTGTTCTGTATATATCTGTTAAGTCTATCTGATCTAATGTGTTGTTCAGTGCCCCTGTTTCCTTATTCTTTGTCTGGTTGATCTGTCTATTGGTGGAAGTGGGGTATTACAGTCCCCTAATATGACTGAGCTGCAGTCTATTTCTCCCTTGAGTCTTGGTAGTATTTGTTTTACATATTTAGGTTCTCCTGTGTTGGGTACATAGATATTTATAATGGTTATATCATTGGATTTATCATTATATAATGTCCTTCCTTGTCTCTTGTTACTTTGTTTTGAAGTCTGTTTTGTCTGATACAAGTACTGTTACTCCTGCTTTTTTTCCCCTATTATTTACATGAAATACCTTTTTCCATTCCCTCATTTTCCATCTGTGTATGTCTTTGGGTCTGAAATGAGTCCATTGTAGGCAGCACGTAGATGGGTCTTGTTTCTTTATCCGTTCTGTGTTTTGATTGGTGCATTTAGTCCATTTATATTTAAGGTAATTATCGATAGGTATGTATTTATTGCCATTTTATTGTTTTTGGGTTGTTTGTGTGGTTCTTCTCTGTTCTTTTCTTTTTCTCTTATACTTTCCTCTTTTTAATGTAATGGTTTTCCTTAGTGTTGTAATTGTATTTTTTTCTAACTGTTTGTGTATCATTGTAGGCTCTAGGTTTGTGGTTAGCATGGTTCATGGATAGCTTCCTAAATATGTAACAGTCTATATGAAGTTGATGATTGCCCTGTTTCTTAACCCAATCTAAAAGTGCTTATTTTTTATTCTTCCTCCTCCTCCACACTTTGTTTTAGATGTCATCATCTGCACTTTTTGTGTATTCATTGACTGATTTTATGTATAGATGATTTTACTACTTTTTTTTAACTCCGTAATTGTTTAGTAAGTAATTAGTTTACATTTACTGTGGGTTTATTTTCACTGATGAAAAATATTTAGGCTTAAGAACATTTCCATCTACAGCAGTCCCTGTAATATATCCTGTAAGAACAGTTTAGTGGTGGTAAATTCTTTTAACATTCATTTATCTGGGAAACTTTAATCTCTCCATCAATTCTGAATAATAACCTTGCTGGGCAGAGGATTCTTGGATGAAGGTTCTTCTGCTTCAATACATTAATGTTTCATGCCACTTCCTTCTAGCCTGTGAAGTTTCTGCTGAGAAATCTGCTGATTGCCTTACAGAGTTTCCCTTATAGGTAACTATCTGCTTCTCTCTTGTGGCTTTCAGTACTATTTATCTTTATCTTTGCCATTTTAATTTTTATATGTCTTGGAATTGTCTACCTGGGGTTCCTTTTGTTAGGGGTTCTCTGTCCTTCCAGGACCTTTTCTCCTATAGAGAGATCTCTGTCCAACCCTTGCCCCTCTGATACTGCTCGTTAGTCTTTCAAAATCCCGCCTTTGTGTTGGGTTTCAGTGGGACCAACAGAGTGTGCATGTCCTCCATAAGTGGCAGGAGTCCCAGTGTCTCAGAATTCTCCCCTCTCCCTGGTATCCAGCCCCATTAATCACAAAAGCCCAGTGCAATGTGGACTTGTGTTTTCAGAGCAGATCTCCAGGGCCAGGTGTGCAGAGTCCCTGGGCGCTTCTCCCCTCCACTTGTGGGCTGGGATGGGGGAAGCACTCAGGTCCCTCTTGATCATACCCTTCTCTGTGTGGTCCGTTCTGCAGTCTGCAGGTCACTGTCAGGGTCAGTTGTATTTGCTGTAGTTGCTTTCTTGGTATGTATGAAGACTTTCTTTTTTTAGAGTGATTTTAGGTTCACTGCAAAACTGAGAGGAAAGTACAGAGATATGCATTCCCCCCGCCCCCACACATGCACAGCCTCCCCCACACCAGCATCCCCGCCAGAGTGGTGCATCAGTTACAGTCCAGAAGCCTCCATCACCCAGAGTCCATAGTCCCCATTAGGGCTCTCAGTGTCAGATGTTCTGTGGGTTGGGCCAGGTGTGTAATGATGTGCCTCCACCACTATAGTGTCACACAGAATATCACTGCCCTCAGCAGCCTCTCTGATGAGCTGCTGTTTCTGAGGATTGGTGGGCACATCTCTGGGTGGGCGGCTCTGCTCTCACTTTGCCACCACAGCGCAGACACAGGCCAGTCACTGTGTGAAGGAGGGTGACTCCCACATGCTGCTCCTTGTTTTAGCAGGTTTGTTTGGATAATTCATGTACCATACAGTTCACCATTTAAAGGGCAAAATGTAGTGGTTTTTAGTGTATTTATAGAGTTGTGCAACCATCACCAAAACCTAATTTTAGAACATTTCCATCATCCCAAGAACACTAACACATCCCATCCCCTTCCCTCAGTTCCTGGAAACCATCAATCTACTTTCTGTTTCTGTAGATTTGCTTATTCTGAATATTTTATATAAATGGAATCTTATAGTACGTGACCTTTTGTAACTGGCTTCTTTTCACTTAGCATGTTTTTAGGTTTCATTTATGCTGTAGTGTGTTAGTACTTCCTTCCTTTCTGTTACCAAATCTTGTTCTGTTGTATGGATATACTACTTTTGGTTTATCCATCCACTTGATGATGGACATATGGGTTGTTCTACTTTCTGGCTATTACGCATAATGCTCCTGTGAACATTCATGCAGGAGTCTTTGTGTGGACCTGTTTCATTTCTGCTGGGCGTGTACCTAGGAGTGGGACTGCTGGGTCGTATGGTGACTCTGCATAACTACCTGAGGAAGTGCTAGCCTGTCTTCCAGAGGAGCAGCACCATTTTATCTTCCCACCAGCAACAGATGAGGGTTCCAGTTTCTCCACATCCTCACCAACACTTGTTACTGTCTGTCCTCTTGATTTTACCATCCTAATAGTTGTGAGGTGATGTCTCATTGTGGCTTCGATTGGCATTTATGTGAGCTGTCTTTTTCATTGTTTTGATAGTGTCATTTGCAGGACAAAATTAAAAAATTTTTAACCTCATCTTTTTTGTTGTTTTTTTGTCATTTACTTTTGGTATCATGTCTAAGAAGGCTTTGTCTAACCCAGGTCATGAAGATTCATTCTTGTTTTCTTTGAAGAGTTGTATGTTCTGTGATTTTTTTTGAAAACATTTTATTTAAGTCTGTGATCTAGTTGAGTGAATTTTTGTATGTGGTGTAAGAAGGGGATCTACCTTCATTCTTGGCATGTGGATATGCAGTTGTCCAGCACTGTTGAAAAGGCTTTTTCCCCAATGAAGCGTTTTGACATCCTGTTGCTGCTCCTTGTTTTATAGATGCTTTTGGGTGCAGCCATCTGTAAAAGTCAAATCCTTGCCTATTTTGCCTGGATGACACAAGATTTTAAAACACATTTTAAAGAAAGAAGAATTTATCAATATTTTTGAGACCCTTAGAACTATCAGTCTAACTTCTCCTGTTAATAGTAGTAGCCAAGGAAACTGAATAACCACAGTGTTTTTCTCGTGTAGGGACATCCAGCGTGCTCACAGAGTGGTGGCTGAGCTTCAGGCTGGAATGTGCTTCATTAACAACTATAATGTCAGCCCGGTGGAACTGCCCTTTGGTGGATATAAGGAGTCAGGTGAGGAGCGGCATGGTGTGAGAGCAGACCCGGTCTCCAGGGGTGTTGGTCATGGTTCAGTCCTTATAGACCCAATTCCTAAACCAGTCTGTGCATCAGAACCACCTGGAAGGGTATGTAGATTTCCGGTCTTCCCCAGACCCACTGCAGAGTCTCTGGGAATGGAGGCCAGGCATCTTCTTTTGTAAAAAGCTCTCCAGGAGGTTGTGACACGTATGTATCCCAGCTTGTGACCTGCTGATAGATACCTCAGAAAGATTTGTCTTGTGGGTAGAGTTACTTTTCTTCACTCTGTGATCACTGTAAGCATCAAATCCCCCACAAGGGTCCACTCTAGGGATGTTGGCCATCATCCACTGTGGGGTTTTATTTCAGAAAGCATGTGATACATTAATTAGTTTTCCTTATTATGCCAAACTGATAAAATCCCTTCATGTGACCTTTTAGTGAACCATAGTTGTTAGCCTCAAACTGAGTGACATACAGGACGCCTCCTAAGTGGGAGGAGTTCCTACCCTTTTCCAGTACTCACACGTGCACTACCATAACGTGACAGATCTTTGCATCCAGTGTGTTGGGGTGTGAGGCGCCGGGCATATGGCCAATGTCTTGAGGCTTGTTGGAGTCTGTGGCCTGTGAATGTTCATCAGAGTCCCCAGCTCTTCTGTGTGGAAAGTGGTTTGGACTTTGTCAAGGCACCATTCTAAGCATCCGACCCTTCATTTCTTGGTAACTTTATGGCTGTCACAGCATTGGCAAACAAACCCTGATGAGTGCCTATGAGATGGGGGATAATTTCACAGTTGGTTTGGTATTTAGTGTCCAGCATTCCCTAGGCACACTCCCACATTCCTCTCTGTGAGGTGCCCAGAGGAACTGCCCTCACAGGCACCAATGCAGAGTGGGCCCAGGCGCTGTGTCACTGGTACAGAAGCCACAGAGAAGGGGTTCCCTTGTTAGGAATCTGCAGCTTAGGCCTCACGGGGCCCCATAGGCTGGCTTCCCCTTCCTTGACCCAAATCTGTGGCTCATTGTCCTGGGCATGCTCACGAGGGATGAGGGACGGAAAGATGGCAGGTCTGCGGAGCAGCACCAGATCTCACAGGCCACGCAGCTCTGTGCTCAGACGTACTGAGAGGAACAAAAGGCAGGGCGAGGCCTTGCCAGGGCCTGTGTATGGGTCACCTTTTGAGTGGTACCTCCTGGAGGTGTATATTTTTGAGGACTTGGCCCTGCTCTTTGGAGGCAGAGACTACCTAAGTCTGGGGCAGGGTGGCAAGAAAGGCCAAGCGTGGGATGCTGTCCATAACCTGGTAGTTGGGCAGTGTCCTGGGCTTTGAGTAATCTGAGGGGCCTCAGGGGTCTCCTGCCCCTCAACGTGCAGGTCGTGAATAGTTCGCTCGTATAGACTTAGTGTAAGAGGTTAATAAGCCTATTATGGAGAGTTAGGTTTTAAGTTAGCGCCAACCTTCAAAGCTCTCAGTGGTGGTTGTAGAGACTTTAACTCTTGATAAGAGTTAAGTAAGTTAAATAAGAAAGTCTGAACACTTTCAGATCTCCACCCAGAATAGTAGATACCTGAGTTAAGATTCAAACTGGTAAGAAGTGAAACCTGGATTTCCTGTCTCCATGCCCGAAGGGCAGTTGATCCCTCCCCCGACCCCCTGCCTAGCTCTGCAGGTGGTAATTACTGCTAGGACTTCATCCCAGAACCTTTCGGCTCTGGGTTCTTCCCTGGCCCCACCAAGCAGTGCTTGTGTTTGAGGGTCACTGACTTGAGACTGTTGCACTGACGGCTCGTTGTCCCCCCTTCTCTTCCTTTTAGGGTTCGGCAGAGAGAATGGCCGTGTGACAATTGAATATTACTCACAACTGAAGACTGTATGCGTGGAGATGGGTGATGTGGAATCTGTGTTTTAAAAACATGCTGTGAAGGCAGTCAGCATGGCAGGCTGTGGAGTAATGAGTCTGCTTTCTGGACTCATTCAGTTCAATTACATACCATTTAATTCCAGAATTTTGATCATTCAGGATAAGAGAGGGGTTCAGTGTTATTCTTCAACTCTCAGTAATCTTACTAATTCAGGATGTGCATAAGTGCCTTTTACCTTCCAATCAAGAAAGTTGTGTTTTCCTCAAAGCAAATTTCTGTGAAATCTTTACAAGCTAGTAACCCACTCTGGAGAACAGAGAGGAGCCAGGATTGTACTTCTTCCAGACTGGACCCACTGCCGGTGTTCATTGGCTTACGGTAAACAACTTGCTTCTGGTGGAATGGGAGAGGTGATGTCTATTCACTGACATTTTTAAAACTCTGGTCCTTGTCATTCCATTGAAAAAACTGACGGTTGGCTTAGAGGGGGATTAGGTAACAGACAGGGACAGATTCTTCATGAATGTCGATGCGCCAGACCAGGTACTCTGTTTTCCCCTTGGCGCTGTGGTGAGGAAAGCAAAGGACCCTAGCACCCTGTCTCCAATCCTTGAAGTACAGCAAGCTCTTTATGCCAGGAGAGTTACCTCTTAAATGTACAAATTGTATGCTACTGCAGTACACTGAAATGAAATAAATCACACTGTTAATCTTTTCAGTTTGATGTTTTGAAACTAAACAAATTGCAGGGTTATAGTTGGATACAGGCTAGGGCTGAAGTTTGTTAAAACCACAGGCCCAACGTGGAGTTGGTTCTGTGGGGCCAGGTCACCAAGCTGGAGTCAACACCTAACCTAACTGCACTTTCAACCTCCCCCAGGAATGTTGTCAGTCAGGAATTTTCTGGCCATACCAATATGCTCATCTGTCCCTGCACCTTCCCATCCCAAAGGAAGATGGATGAGGAGATGTGCATGCTGCAGCCCCCTGCTCTGCCCCCAAGGGAGGGTGACCCGGCCTGACCAGCCCCTTCCTTTCTTTTGCTAATAACTTCTTGCCCCTCCCTCCCCACCCCCATTCCTGCCAGCAGAAACCTTCCATTCTGTACAACTCCACGGAGCAGTTCTCTGCTTGCTAGAGGGGATGTTGCCTGATTCATGAATTGCTTCCTAAAGTCAATTGGATCTTCAAATTGAGTTTTGTTGAATTTTGTTTTTTCTATAGCAAGGTAAATGTGTAAGGGGGAGGCTTTGCCCTTCTTTGCAGTAGTGCACAAGGGTGGACTTAAGCTGCTGTAATGAACTTTTCATGGCCTGGGAAACCAGAAGGCTCTGTGGGCTCCCACCCTGGTAGCAGCACCTGCCCTTGACCAGCTGTCACATCACGGGGACTTGTGAAACTTGCAGGGATCCTCGTCCTGCCCCCCTCTCGTGGTGGTGCTGATTTGCACAGAGGTCAGATAAGTGAGACTGAGCAAGGCCCATAATTACCCCCCCTTAGGGGTCCTGTGCGACCTATCAGTAGGAGCTGCTGGAGGAAGACGCGTTCTGGCAGCTCCTCCAAAGAGAAAACAGCAGGGGGAAGAGAAGCAGCATTTGACTTCCTGCTGCGATACTGCTGTTCATCCCTTCTCAGCTAGTGCACTAAGCCTAAGGAAGACCGTCGCCCTGACTGTCAGGAGAAGGAATAGGATTGGGGATCCTCTGTCCCAGCTACATCATGAGCTGAGCAGCAGGATTCGAATCCAGGTATGTGAGACCTCGCTTCTTAAGCTTTTGCTATCCTTCCTTGATTCCTGCAACTTAACTCAGTGTATAGTCTTCTGTGACTGCTGTAACCTGCTACCCAGAATTAGGGACTTGAAAGCAACATGCATATCATCTTACAGTTCTGGGGGTCAGGAGTCTGATGTGGTTTCATTGGGCAGAAACCAAGGTGTTCCAAGGCCCTGCTCCCTCTGGAAGCTGTAGGAGAGAATCCTTTTCCCTGTCTTTTCCAGCTTCTAGAGCGACATCCCTTAGTTCTGTGGCTCCTGACCCCTTCCTCTGTCGTTAAAGCCAGCAGGTTAGCATCTTTAAGTCTGTCTCTGCTTCCACTGCCACCTTCCTCTCTGTGTAGTCCAGTCTCCTCTGCTTCCCTCTTATAAGGACACTTGTGATTGTATTTAGGGTCCACGGGATGGTCCATCATTATCTCATGTCAAGATCCTTCATCATATCTGTAGAGTCTGCCACATAAGGAACATTCACAGGTTCCAGGAATTAGGACATGGACATATTTTGGGGGGTGAGGGGAAGTCAGCCTGCCATGGCCAGCATGGTCCAAAGTGAGCTCCAGGATATGAGCTGTTGTATTTCAAACTTTACCTGGGCACAGAACCTTGTTTTTTAATGAAGCATCTTATGAGAGTAATAATAGGTACTAAACACACTTAAGGAAATGTGACTTAGCCAAGAGGCCAGGCCTCACTGTAACTTGGAAGAAGTGCCATTTAGCTAAATTCTGGAGTCTTCTTTTTTCTCTCCTGCTATTTTGAGTCTTTGGAAAGTTAAGCAGAAGGTGCCCTTCTTTCTCCTTCCCCCATTGAATCTTATCCCCCAGAGGTAACTACTGTTGACATTTGGGCCCACATCTTCCCTAGGATTTTCGTGAAGGGATTAATAGCTAAGCCAGTATCCTTATGAGGCTACGTAGAGACAGATGGAACTCGGGCCCTTTGGCATTGAAAATTTCTTTGGTTGACAGATTGCTGTGCTGAAGTTGTTGCGAGAAGGTTTTTGGCATTGTATTAATGCGAGGAGGAAGAACGCAGGTCTCCCGCCAGCTCCCTCCTTGGTAGTCAGTTCCCCAAATCCTGACCTCACTCGGCTTCTCGGTGGCCCATACAGAAGCAGTGTCCTGGGCAGGTCTTCTGCCTATAGAAGGCAGCCACTGGGCCCCCGATGTCTTCCTGCTCCCCTTTTTTCTTACTCCACAAGATCCTCTTGCTGCCTAACGCAGGAATCTGGCAGGAAGAAAGTCAGTTGAAGGTCACTGACACCATCCCTTGAAACTCTCCTGAGGAGCACCCAGAGGAGGAACATCGCTGGGTCCTTGCCTGCCTCTCCCAGGGGCAGGGGCTCCATGCCAGCATCTCTGACATGCCTCAGTTCTGAGTTTGGATTTCCTCTGAAATAAAAATGATTCCTTGGTTTTTCTTACACTTAAAGACATCCTTATCTTTATTTCCAGGGTCTGAAGAGGAAAAAGTCAGCAAAGGGGAAAATGAGACCCAGCCTTAGCAGTTAAATGAAGTGAAAAATATAAAAATCAGGCCAGCAATGAACGATCCTTTGAAAGTAAATCAGGATTCAAGATTGGTGTCCCCTAGACCGCACTGTGGCTTTTAGCTGCAGTGAGAATAAAATGTCAGCTCCCCACTGTGGCCCATGTCCTCTAACTTCATCTTCTCTCACTCTGCCGGGCTGTCCTGGCCTCAGGAACCTCCCGTTGCTGTTGCCTCTGCATCAAGGGGCATGTTTGTCCAAATCTTCACCTGTGGGCTCCTTAAAGCCAAAAGCTAAAAGTTCCCCTTAAAGCTGAAGCAGCCACACACCCCTTATCCCACTAACCTGTTTTACTTATTTCCAAGCATTTATTGCTATTTGAAATTGTGTGCTTCTTACGTATTCTCCAACTAGAGTGTGAACTGTAAAAGCCAGAACTGCCCTGCCCTGGGCTCCCAGAGCACTCTGGGTGAGTGACGGGTCAGGTGGCTGGGCTAGCATCATGCTCAGTGTGGCCTGGCAGCACCTGCTCATCAGATGCACAGAGCCTCAGTTCCCACCTCTGACCCTGGAAGCAGAGCCTGCCTTTTACAAGATCCCCAGGGGATTCTTAGGCACAGTTTGCAAACACTGCTCTTAGGACAGTGGTTCTCAGCTTTGGCCGCACATTAGAATTTGGTGGACAGAAAAGATTGAGAACCACTGCTTTACCGCTTTGCTATCCAAGTACAGTAGCCACTAGGCACATACAAACATTTGGCTCTTTAGTTGCTCTTGCCACATTGCAAGTACTCGGGGCCACCTGTGGGGCGTGGTTACTGTGTGGGGCAGCACGGAGGTAGAATCTGTCCATCGTGTCCGGAAGTGCTATTGGATGGTGCTGTGTAAAAGGGAACTGAGAGGCGCTCAGGTTTCCAGTGAGTGAGGAGAGCACCTTTGGGGGCAAGTGCCCTTAGGGATGAGCAAGGGGGCTGTCTTTAGAACAAGAGGCTAAGCTGGTTGCTGACTTGATGAAGGACGTCTCCCCAGCAGGCGGCCCCCCTGCTTCCTCTCTCACCTTGTGCTGGAACCTGGGTGGGCCCGTGGCCACAGGGCATCATCGGGCAGGAGCTGTGGCTGGAGCCTCAAGAACCTACACAGGAAGTGTGGTCACTGTCCCCAACTTACAGCTGGGCAAGCTGAGGCTCGGGGGCTAATAAACTTGCCCCAGGCACACGGCTACCTGCAGGAGGCATACTTGAGGTATGGTATAGTGCAGTGAAGGCCTGCATGACTCTCCTATCTGTACAAAACCCAGAGTGCGTTCTGCATAGAAGCAAACAGCCCCTGGAGCGTGCGCTGCGGTGAGTGGTAGCTGTACTCATGCCAAGTGTTCTCCACAAGAGAATTTAACAGGAACTACCTTGTCAGACTGGTTATTCTCAATCGCAGCAATCTCCAAGTGGATTCTAACAAACCCTAGGGTGCCCGCAAAGAGCTGTTTATGGGGGAAGCAGGGAATTTACAGGCAGAGCTCTGGGCTCCCCATTTCAATCTGCACACTTCTGTGTGTTGGGGTTCCTCATAAAACTCCATTCGAGCCTATTGTATGATAGCACAATGGCAGAGATGGGTCATGTCACTTTGGAAAGCTTCTCCTGTTAAAGACCTCAAAGGTGAAAACCTACCTTTGTCTCCAGCCCTCTCCTGCCCTACTTCACTGCTGCTGCCTATAGGAAACCTCACCTTCTCCAGTGTCTTCAGAGATCTCTTACCCAACAGAAAGCAAAAAGACACCCGCCCCGACGCAGAACCACCACCATAACTGTAGCTTATTACAAATTAAACTGTTTTTTCAGTCAGGACCAATAAAACCCTGCCATTCATCACCAATCCTTTCATGAAGGGACATTTTAATACAAAAAAGGATACAAATTAAAGCTTGATGAGAACAGTCCTGATTTTCCTCTACACTGCTGAAAATTTCTCCCAAACTAATGAGTATAGACTGATCTAGCGCAGCCTCCACATCAAATGTCCAGGGGGAGCCAGGTGGTCATTGGGCAAGGCTGACTGTCTTCAGTGGCCACCCGAACACTCGGAGCAATTGTGGAGTACAATGGGAAAAGCATGGACTTTACAGCCAGGCCTCGGCTCCAATCCTATCTGTGATCCTCGCAGGCTATTGAGCACTTGAAATGTGGCTTGAGCAGCTAAAGAACTGATTTATTGTGCGCTTAAATTCTACCCATGTAAATGTAAGTAGTCATATGTGGCTAGTGGCTACTGCACCGGACAACACAGGCCTAGACACCGTGTCTCTGCTAACGGAGTTCATGGCCACTTTGATTTCTGGAGCACCATCCCATCCCGCCACTTGCATTGTTCTCCAAGTCCACTAAAATCTTTTAAGTCTTCTGTGTTTTGTTGCTAGGGGTGTCTTTCCCCATTTGTATCTTTGCAGTCAGATCTCTGTACCCAAATGTAGGGTGTTACATTCATCTCCATTAAGTTCCATATTCTTAAGTCTATAAGTTCAGTTTTTAACCACAGAAGCAATCTTCAATAGAGGTTTTAGAAACCCTACTGTCATTCTATGTATTGTAGCAGTGGTAAGGTAAAATAATCTTAAATTCTAACTAGAGCTAAAAGTCTTTCCTTCTTTGAGCCCCTATTTTTCACCACTGTGGGCTGATTATGAACATAGTGCCAAAACGGGACATCTTCTTAACCTCACATACTAACTACACACCCTCGGCCGGGTGAGGAGGGGCGTCAGTCTCAGCGGCCCCTCTCAGCTAGCAGGAACAGGTCACTGAGTAGATGAACACTCAGAAATAAAGAAGCGATGGAGTCAGGGTTAGGATGAGGCTGATGCCAGGTACGTTTTATTATATTTAGAAAAAAAGGTAACGAAATAAAAGTAAGCCACTCAAAATGAATGAGAGGTTTTAAACACTCTATAATTATTTAATGGCAACATTTGGACCCGCTGCCCAAGCCAGTTTTAACCCAACCGAGATGCTGGAAGGCAGAGCACACAGTCGTGCCCATCAGGCCAAGGAGGGCGATGGAGCCCAGGGCACCACGGCTCCGCTTGCTGGGTTCTGAAAAAAAGAAAGAGTAGATGTTACCGATGCTCCGGAATGACAAGGCTTTCGGCGTCCACCGGCCATTCTGTCGCGGCAGCTGGGGCTGTACATTGGACCATCCGGTCTGGAGCAGTCAACCAGCTCGTTAGCCGGGAGCTGTAAGTACGCCAGACACTGCTGGCAAAGTAACGCATCTCGGTTGTACTGCTTGGACCTTCAATTCTGGGATAACGAGAGCAGCTGCGCTCCGGAACCTTTGGGAGTGTTTCCCTCTTCCAAGAGGTAAGGACAGCCAAGAGTCTTCTCTGTCTCCCTCCCTCAGGTGCGCCATTTACAGCAGGAGGGGCCCGTCTCTGTGGCAGCAGCCTGGTTTGAATCCTCACTAGTTTATACCTAGTAGCTCCATGACCTAGTGCATTCCTCTTTCTAAGCCTCAGTTTCTTCATCTATAAAACAGGACGGTATTATCTGTGTTACAGAATTGTAAAGTTAAAGAGCATGTGCAAAGTTCTTAAAACAGCAGATGACATTAGAAAATGCTCAGTAAAAGTTAAGGTTTGTTACTCTTCAAATGCTCAGAAAAAGAAAGATGACAGATCTTTCACCTAAATACCAAGTTACTTTCTCCTGAAGCCCTGCTGAGGAGGAGTGCGGAGCAGCCT
This sequence comes from Phataginus tricuspis, assembly GCA_029783875.1. Lineage (NCBI taxonomy): Eukaryota > Metazoa > Chordata > Mammalia > Pholidota > Manidae > Phataginus > Phataginus tricuspis. Next base: position 25,943,830 of record JAQQAC010002701.1, on the reverse strand, counting down.
GAGACTTGGCATTAGTTTCCTGGGCAGATGTGGGTGGCTCACCTCCTGTGTAGTAGCCGTATGCATAAAGGGCTCTTCCCACAATCCAGGCCATGCCCAAGCCAGAAGCTATACGCTAAAATAAAAGGGTGACGTTAGCATTTGTGGTAAAGAAATAGGCACATCTTTCTTTAAACTTCTGGGTTGATGACACAGTGTTTCAGCAGAAAGTTATGTCATAGATATAGAAAAATACTCCCCACCAGGTTAGGTTGGGATTACGTTATTTATTCCAGTTGGGACATTCAAGGATGTGTGATTCCTCTGAGCTGCTCATGGATCTGGGACAGGAGGACAGGCCTGGGTGGGCATGCGGCCTGGCTGGCCCTCCTGGCATGCCCTGGGGAACTCTGTTTGCTAGAGCACAAGAGGACAGGCAGGCCGAGGGTAAGCCCACAGAGGAAGCCCACCAAGAGTCAGGACTGGGGATGCCCTGTTGTCTCAGATGGGCCTGGGATGGGAGCCAGAGGCCAGCTTGGGCAGCCACATGCTGCGTGGGCTCAGTGAGGCTCCCAGGAGGGCTCCAGCAGGCTGTGCTGCGGCCCACACAGGTGTAGGGCTCCCCCCAGAAAAAGTGGGGAGAGTCAGTTGTGGACCCCAGAACATGGTCTTAAGAGGGGGAAGTCTCCCCATTCCCAACACCCTTGAGAAGAGAGTAAAAAGTTATGCAAGATGAAAAATCCTTCTATTTGGGTGTCATCCTGGGTGACCCATGTGGACAAAAGGAGTCAGGAGAGAATGAAAGAGGGAGGGTGTGTGAGAACATGAAACACTGCATGTCACTGTCCCAAGTAATTAGTGGCATCAGTGGGCTCAGGTTACTACATTAGGATTTTTGTTTCTTTTTAGTTGATTTTGGGTAAAGTTACTTCTCAGTTGGTGCATGGAACAGCTAAAAGTAAAAACCCTGGCCCATAAACTTCACCTACAAGCTCTGTATTCTTTACTATACTGTTGCATAATTCCCAGCCTAGGAACAAAAGTAAGCATAAGGGCTACGTTAGCATTTGCACTGTAGTCCTCAGAATAGCTCTGAGAATGTTTTTAAGAACTCAGCACAAGGAATGGGACCTAGGGGAATGGGACAGGAAAGGGGATGGGGTGGACATCAGGTGATGCCCGATCAAGAGACACCAACTAGTCTATTTAGACAAGCTGGCATGGGGCCTCCTTACAGGCACAAGAAAGTAATACCTTCTCTAAAAGATCAGCAGATGTTTCTTTGAAAAAATAAGAGTTCAAGGTCATGAACTATAAATGTGCCATGCTGGCAGCTTGTAACAAAAGCACAGAGCCATTCAGGTCAGACCAGAGGCTTAAGAGGGTGAGAACCAGAAATGTAAAGTGCCAGAACTCTGGTCAGAGCTCAGTCAAGGAGAAATCTGGTTGCTGAACAAGAGACTCTTTCTGCCTAAGGGAATACCCAAATGGCAACTCACGAGGATTTGATAAGCCTGTTTTATTTGGGAGAGGTGTAGCGCAGACCAACTCTATGGCTCCCCAGCCCCTGTGGTCTGCCCCCTGCGCGCTGCCCTCACCACCTGCCCACTGTTCGCCAGATGCACCAGGCAGGCTCCTGCCTCGGCCTCAGCGCAGCTCTTCCACCTGGAAGATGCCTGGAGACATCTGTGGCACCTGCTCCCTTACCTTTTCAAAGTTTTGCTTAACTGTCACCTCAGCAAGGCCCCGCTCTTGGTCACCCCACTCAGAACTGTCTCCCTGCTTGGTTTTCTTCTGTACACGTCACCTTCCACATACTGCACGGTGTACTTAGGTTGCTTTTGGCCTGTGACCCCAGCTGAAAGTAAGCTCCAAGGAACCAGTTATCTTTGTTTAGTTCACTGTTACAACCTCAGGTCAGTAAATGTCTGTTGCAGGAATGAATGATATGGAAAATGAAAAAATTCTATGGACATGAACCTTCCAGAATCAGACCCTTGGGCTCAAACTCGGATGCTTCTACTGTGTAGCTATTTGACCTTGTAGAAGTTACACAGCATCCAAGAGGTTTCTCCTTATCTGTAAAAAAATGAGGAAAATTCTATCTACTTTAAAGAACATTGTAAGAAGTAATTGAATGAAATTATCTTGGTGCCTAGACATTGAAGATGTTCATTAAATATTCATTTCCTTCTTCCTTCCCTGACAGCTCAGTGAACTAAATCCAAATAGATAAAAACCCCTGGAAAAACTTACCGGGTGGTAAACACCTCCAATAGCTAGAAAAAATAAGAAGGGGGGATATACTTCCAACCTGGAATAGACAGAAAGGAATTTTTTTTTTAAAAGTACCCCATTTAAGTATGTCTATATAAAGCAAAGAGGCCTTTACACAGTTACTTGCTAAGGTAGAAACCGGAGGGTAAGAATAAACATTGACCAGAGGGAGGAGATGTAGCCACTGGGACCTGCCCTCTTCTGTGCAGGCTGGGATCAGAGGCGAGAGGCCCAGAGCCAACCGGCTGCTGAGGAAGGGCTTGCAAATTAATTTCCACCCACAGCTCAAAGCCTCCCGCACCCCAGGGCTGGGAGGTTCACTGTCAGTTTAGACTGGACAAACCGCAAATCCTGAGAAGGGTAATGGAACATTAAAGACAGTTTTGACAAGATTATCCAGAATCCCACCATTCTAACAACTCTTAATTTTGCTTAATATTCAATGTGTTCACATACATATTTTTTTACAGTACTTCTGACAAGGTGCCTGTGGTCACCATCACTACTACTCGGCACACAGAGTCCTAGTGGCTGAAGTGTGGGACAGCGTGGGCCCCTCCCTCCCCCTGCATAAGTCCAGTGCCCACAGGGCCCACACTCACGTGTTCTGGTGGGCTCGCTGAATGCAGTTGAAGAGGTGCCCATTTTCGGGGTCTGTGCTGTACATGGTAGGATACTGTTAAAGTAAAGGGCATGTTGGTCAAGGGGTCAAGAGTACCATTCGGCGTCAAGAGTTAACCCCTTTAAAGGTAAGCTACCGCAAAGTGTCCTCTGTCATCCCCTTGATAGATGATCACTTTTTGCTTAAATGTTTGCAGTGACCAGGGTCTCAGTTCTCGGAAGCAGACTCATTCTATTTCTATTAATATCCAGTAATGAGAATGTGTAGGTGCCACTGCCGCACAGGGAGGGAGGCGGCTTGTGCTGTGCTCAGTGCTGACGCGCCACCATCGGGGACCCCAGGCGCCTTGCTAGGACGCGGCAGGGCAACAGTGCCTTCCTGAGAGCTGTCTGGTACCGCATCCTTTCACGAGTTCCCTTAATGTGGGAACAGAAATTGAGCCTGTGAGAATTTTAATGAATGTGTCCATTAAAAAAAGGAACTAGATATGAAATATTTAAAATAAGCTCCAGTTAGGGAATCTAATTATAAGTTGCCAAACAGAAATAGACACTTAAAATTGCTCACTGGGGATCAATTCCGTAACTGTCCCTTTTAGATCAACTAGAACTAAAGGAAGCAATTTAACAGTGCAATGTCTAAGCCCAGGCTAACCGTAGCACCACATTTTTCTTTTCAAAATGGAAAATAGGAAAATCACCTTAAGATGTCATTTTTAAAGTGGTAGACCAGGAAACGCTGTTGCCAGTTAACCCTTTTTATTTTTTTATTTTATTTGTCATTTGGTTTCTACACTGAGGTATAATTGACATACAACATTACATTCGTTTCTGGTATAAAACATAATGATTCGATATTTCTATATACTGCAAAATGATCACTACACTAAGTCTAGTTCCCACCCATTTCCACCAAACACACGGAACACTTTTTGCTTATGATGAGAACTTTTATGTGCTCATCTTAACAACTTTCAAATATGCAGTAAAGTAGTATTTCCTACAGCTGCCACGCTGTGCATTACATCCCCAGGGCTTACTCATAACTAACTGCAAGTTCACACCTTCTGACTCCCTTCACCCATTTCACCCGCCTCCCACCCCCCACCTCCTGTGGCCACTGATTTGTTCTATTCTCTGTATCTATGAACTTGTTTTTTTTTTTTCCTAAGATCGCACATACAAGTACATCACACAGTATTTGTCTTTCTCTCACTTATTTCACATAGCACAATGCTCTCTAGAGGTATCCACGTCATGAAATGACAAGATTTCAGTCTTTTTTTATGCCATGCACACACACACAGACACACACACATCTTCTGCAGTGAACATGCAGGGGGTGCAAAAATTTTTTTATGAGTAACACCCCATTATACACCTATGCTCATACGTGTGTCAAGTACAGTACACACATACATTATACACACATACATTATACATACACACAAAATGATGCAGTGAATATGAGGATCACACATCTTTCCGAGTTAGTGTTTTCATTTTCTTCAGATAAGTACCCAGAAGTGGAATACAGGATTGTATGGTGTTTCTATTTGTAATTTTTAAGGAACCTCCATACTGTTTTCCATAATGGCTGCACCAATTTACATTCCCACCAACAGTGCACAAGGGTTCTCTTTTCTCCAGATCTTCACCAACATGTGTTATTTCTTGTCTCTTTGATAAAAGTCATTCTGACGGGTGAGGTGCATCTCCCTGCTGAGTCACGATGCTGAGCATCTTTCCATGTGCCTGTCGGCCATCTGTGTGTCTTTGGAGAAATCCTCTGCCCATTTTCAATTGGATTTTTTTTTGTTTGTTTGTTATTGACTTGTGTGAGTTCTTTATGTGTTTTAGATATTAACCCCTTATCAGATACATCATTTGCAGATATATTCTCCCATACAGTAGGTGGCCTTTGCCTTTTCTTGATGATTTTCTTCACTGGGCAGCAGCTTTCTAGTTTGACAAGTGCCCTTATTTAACCCTCTTTAGAAAATAACACTCTTCCTAGCAGATAGCTCCAGCCTGAAGCCTGCTGTTCTGTCCCCAGCACACCTGGTCTTCTGCAGAAGATACAAAGTAAAAACAAGATGGGCCTGCTCCCCCGCAAGGCCCCACATTTCTTGCCTTCTTCCTGCCAGGAAGGGGCAGAATTTGTATCAGGTGCAGCACTGAGACTGTCCCCACTGCCCAGCAGCTCCTCCTCTCTCCCTCCAAGACTGAGAACAAATTGTCACCTGGACAGACACAGGCCGGGTCCCCCCCCCTTACCTCCACTTTATACTTCTTGCGGGCCTTGGCGACGTTGATGGCTAGGTGAGCCACCAGTATGAAGCTGGCAGCCCCCGTCAGAACCACGAAACCATATTCCTTGGAGAGGACAGCCATGTTGGCTCTGTGGGAGAGAGACCACATTAGGCGTCGCCTAGCACGAGGGCGCCACGCTTGTAGGTGGCCTTTTGGAGCGCCGGCCTTCACAAGCGGCAAAGGTGGACCTACAGAGCAAAAGCGGAGTGAGTAAATCTGATGTTTCCAAGGGGCAGTCAGAGAGATCACTGTCTGTCACATCACAGAATTTAAAAATGATTCTGGTATGCAACATACACACAGAAAAGGACATGGTCCACATTGTGTGCCTGGGTTCCTCTGATCAATGTTACGAGATTTACCTCTGTCTTGGGAGTAGTCATTACTATAGAATGATACAGCCACTAAAAACCACATTTTTGAAAAAATGTTGAACATGGCAAAATGCTAAAAAATACGTTAAACTATAAATACAGAAGGAAGGAAACAGGGTACACAACAGTTCCAAGGTTATGGTTGGTGTGTGTGTGTCCGTCGGCACAGGGGATGCTGTGAGGGCAGGGACCTTGGTCCCAGGCAGGGAACCCCGTTCTAGTGAAAGCAGAGCACGGCTCCTGAACTGAATGCTGCCAGGATGCCCAGCTTCGGGCCACTCTGGGGAGCCTAGGCTGCCCATCAGAGCATCCCCTCCAAGCTCGCCCCATGACATGTTCTGACGCCAGAGCTAAATGTGTGACGCATTGAGAAATGACAACATAAACCAATAGAACAAAGTGCTCATTATAGAATCTAGGTGGAAGCTGTACAGATGTTCAATGTACACTTCTTTCAGCTTTTCTGTGTGTGGAAATACTCATAATAAAATGTTTGGAGAAAACACTAATCTCAACATTTTTCAGGGCTCAGCAATTTCAGCTGTTTTAGCTATTGTTCTTCACCAGAAGAAAAGAAGAGAGAAGAAACAGACTGGCCATCAAGGAGGAGAAAACTCGGCAGGTGGGAGGAAGCCCTAAAAATCTCAAAGTAAATGGCGCTGTCCCTCAAACCTCTCTGAGCTTTGATGCCAGAGGGAAGCAGGGTCGGGGCCTGGCAGAAACAGAGAAATAGCTACAATGCTTCAATAGATCAACAGCTGCTAGCCCGGCCTGTGCCCATGTGCGCTGCAGTCGGTTCAGAATTCCTACCCTTGACAATAGTCTGGCTGCAGTCTCTCCGGTAAAGGCGGGGAGTCACCTGTTCCAGAATGCTCCTGGCCATCCTCACGAACAACTCAACAACACAATAACATGCCTGTTTCCCAAAGAGGGCCCAGAGGTGAAGTAATATCCCTATGTCCAAAACAGAAAGCATCAGACAGAACTGGGTTTCCATTCCAATGTCCCCTTTCAATCCCTCGTGAAAAATCAGAGCTAAACTGACACTGGTGTCCCAGCATCTTTCTCACTGTGGGGTTTGGGGCCGGCAAGCAGCCCCATTCTTCCCTTAGGTCTGTAAAATAACGTTTGGGGCTGAAGTTCTAAAAATCCGCACCACCACCACCCACGCCCCCTGCCATGGTTCACAATAATCCTCATCAGTTTTCCCTTCTACCTTCTTCACCCGGAGCTGCTGGCCCAGGGGCGCCCCCCGGCCCCTGCGGGATGGGGACACGCACTGACTGCGGCAGCTCTGTGACTCAGCACAGGAACGGCCTCTGGTCTGCATTCCCTGGGCTACCTGGGTGGCCAACCTCTGAGCTTCCCTGTTTTCATTCTCCTCTAGAATTTCCAAAATTGAGAACATCAGCTTGTCCACAAGCTTCAGTAGTAGTTACTAAAACAAAACTAAAATACAGGGTGATTTCTGAACACCTCTTTGAAAACAAATAAAAATGACTTTGAACTTTTCATCCTCCCCAATATCCCTTGGAGTTCAACACATCAGGGCCAAACAGGCTGTTTAAAATGAAGTCTCTAACTTCGTCACAAGCTGCCTGTTTAAGGACAGTAACACTAAGCACATCTGGTGTAGGTCAAAGTTTGCAAGTGGAGGCTGCTTCCGGCCCTAACCTTTGGACAGAGTGGCGGCTCTCTGACAGCACGCAGTCACTCTGGGTTTGTGCGGCCCTTTGCGGCTCTCTCGTGTTCACAAGAATCTCACTAGCTGCATTTTACAGAAAAGGAAGTGGAGGCCCAGACAGATGAGGGCAGAGCTCAGACCAGAGCAGGTTAGAATTCTTCCCCAGATATGCCAGCTAGCCCAGGCAGAACACCAGGACTTGGCAGCTTGGTCACTGACCCCTGTCCTTCTGGATTGTACGGGCCAGGGGTGGGAGAAGCGAGTAGCAAGACAGAGAAGTGCCTCTACAGTTAGATGTTTTTGTTGTAGGCAACGAACACTCAGAAAAGCAACTGCTAAAAATCCACAATTAGAAATTAATATTTACAGCTGAGCCCCTTGTCCAAAGTATAAATGGAATCTGGGAGGTTAAACCTGTTAGGCATTCACACTCCAGAGAGAGCGACTCTCCTCACATTTTGCTAAAGTGATTGGTATTGAGGGGAAAGGAATCTGGGGGGAAGCAAGCAGAGCCAGGAACAGTAAATATCTTTGAAGGGCAGAGAATTTACAGTAAGAGGGACCTGGAGTCCATGTCAGAGTGGATGGTTTGCAAAAGACCACATAGCCAGTTGTGGGACAGGGAGAAGGCTCGAGGCCTAAGTGTGCATCTCCCTGAGGCTTTCTCTGCAGGTGCTGTGGACATTCTGCATAGGTACAAGAGTAAAGGCCAGAAGGCCACCTGTAGGTTGGGCAGACAGTCCTTCGGACATTCGCTCACCCCCCAAGGGGGAGTCGGCCTCACATCCCACAGCAGCTCCTGCGGCCAGCGCTCTAACAGGGGGCAGCCCATCTCAGCAGCCACGCCCCCAGGAGGGAGGAGCTGTGTCCGGGTGCCGACAGGAGTGTGTGCCTGCAGGTGCTTGCGGAATAAATGAAGCCCGCTGCCATGGCTCCTCCAACAGCTGACGTCCGTCACCTAGCACAGTGCCTGGCCTACAGTACGCACCCAGGCAATTCACGTTTCCTTTTTTCTCCTCAAAAGTATCTCCTGAAACAGTGGAAGTAACTGGGTGTATGGATTACTGAGGAAGAGGTGGTCAGAACAGAGAGAGAATCTGTCTCCATAACTGCTGAAAACATAAATCCAAGAGGAATTGGAAAATGGTTGAGGCCTTTTATGGAAAGAACCAGCTGAATTCACTCAGTTAAAAAAAAAAAAAACTACCTACCATTTGCTGAATCCTTCCGTCTTGAGGAGTCCAGGGCAGAGACAGGGGTCCCTACCCCTTAGAGGTGAGCCTTTGTGGGTGTGCATGCAGGTGCGCCGCGGGGTGAGGGGAGGCAGCTCAGTTCAGTGGCCACACCCGCGGCTGAGCCCTGAGCTAACAGATAGCTTCCCAGGCACAGCCTTGAGCAGCTGATAACCGGTACAGAACCTCCCTGGCATGAGCGCCCACTCGGGCTGTGCGTCACATTTGGGTGATTATACACCTGCTGGGGCACCAGCAACCCTTTATCGAACCAACGATATAAGTGTCTGGGGGTGGGAGTTCTGCCCTAGGCTTTGCCTTCTAGATGGTACTAGACCCAGCACCCAGTCCAGCAGTGCCTTCAGAGCTGAATGTTCAGCAGAGCTGTAGAGGACTCTGCAATCACTCGGTTGTATAATAGCATTTGCTAATCAGCAGGCAGTTTCCAAGGTTGGTCTCATACCAGCTGTACAAATGAAAATTTATGATTCATATGACTAAAATTTATTTAGGTACATATTAGGTACCTAGTTGGCACTGTTACACATTGGTGGGGAAGTGTAAAATAGAACCATCTGGAAAACAGCCCGGTGACAGGGAATATTACATTGTGCGTACCTTTTGGTGCATTGATTCTACTGGGAATCTATCCCACAAAAAGTGTGTATGAAGCAATCTTAGTCTTCTCAGTAACAGAAAATTAAAGAAGGAAATATCAGCATCATAAGCATAGTCAGGTCTAGGTAGCTAAATTATAAATTTTTCCTTTGTACTTTTCTGTGATCTCCCAAACGAGCAGATACACACAAAAATAGTTATGCAAAAAGCGGCCTGACAGTAATTAGTAATTGAGAAGACAGAGGAACAGTGATGGAAGCAAAGAATCAGACCTGACTCCCAGCTTGAATCCTGGCTCCTTCCTGCTCTGGGTGGCGCACACGACGGCTTTGCAGGGAAGAGTGCATGTTGGGGATCAGACTCACTTCAGAACCTGGTGCTCGCCCTTCCTAGTTGTGTGCCCTTGGGAACCTCGGCCTCCTTACCTGTTAGGTGGAGATAATAATGGTACCGACCCTACCCGTGTGGCTGTTGTGAGGATTAAATGGAGACATGTTCTATTAACAGCCATCATGATGCCTGACACATAAAGTACTCAGTAAATGTCATATATTAGGTTATATTATGTATGTTAATGTGAACTGTTTTTGCCCTGATTCAGCCGAATAAATGATAATGCATATACAGTTAAGAATTTGTAGAACTGCTAAAATAGCAAACAAAGCTGAGAGCTACATCTATTCATCTACTGAGCCATGTGAAAATTTATCATCTGAAAAGCGGAAGTGGTCAAGAGGCAGCAGGTTCTAGCGCAGACCGTGGCAGGGAGTGAACTGCAGTCACTCAAACCCTTGCCCGGGCCGAGGTGCTCATCTGTAAGTAAGGGCGGCGAGCGTGCACCGCTCACTGACACTCCCCGAGGGCCTGCTGTGCGCCCCTCGGGCCAGGGGCTGCCGAAGAAGAGGTGAAGTAGGGAGAGTTTGCCCTGCCCTCACGGAGCTCACGCACTCCCGGAGGAGCAGGCAGGTGAATGAACCCCCACCTCCGGATACCCCCCCTCACAGCAGCGAGCAGAACCTGGGTACCCCCCCATAAAAGTGAAACTAATGGTGGGGTAAAAGCAGAAAGAGGACTAAAGTGTTCCATTCTCTCCTTCCTTATTAGTAATTGCAGAGGTGTCTCCATTACTTAAAACTTTCCTGGCAGTCTTGAGATGAGTCAACGTAGTTCAGTTGAGAGGTTTAACTGAAACTAGCTTTTGAAGGTTTTCTTTTTAATTAGAAAATTCTTGGTCACTTATTTAAGAGTAAAGATCCTTTTGGAAATGTTTCCACTCCTACAAGACTTGAACACTGTTTTATGATTCCTTTTGCTCTGGGGAAAATCCATGGGAGTAGAGACAGAGGGAGTTCTGGAGTCAGACAGACCTGTGTTTAGACACTGCCTCGGTGAGCTTTGGAATGTGACCTGATTTCTCTACAAAATGGGAGAAGACTGGCTACTCACTCCACAGGAGGTTTGGGGAATTAAATGAAATAAACTAGATAAGTATCTGGTATGAACACTTAAGAAATGATCCAAATACAAAGACATATTGTAAATCCTGGTTAAGTGTATGTGTCAGTCCACATGTGTAATTCTTCTTAATAAGGAGACATCAGTTTTTCTATAAATCAGTAATGTGCTCTTAGAAATTAGTTCTGATCCTGTTTGATAATACATTCCAATTTCATAAAAGGCTGGTCTTACTTAGATTCCTAGTGTGGAGCGCGTGACTCTAAGAACACTAAATTCGCTTACTCAATTACAGTATACAAAGCGCTTACTATGTGCCAGGCATTGCTTAGGCATGGGGGCGAGGGGCGGCGGCTGCTCTTATCAGGGTCACCGGGAAGGCCCCTGCTGAGGCAACATTTGACAGACACATGCACGAGGAAGGAACGGCCACAACATTCTGGGGAAAAGAACATTACAATCCGAGGGAACCGCAAGTGCCAAGGTCGCAGGTGAGGAGAAGCCTGGCACATGTGCAGGACAGACAGGCAGCTGGTGTGGCTGGTCCCCAGAGAATGGTGGGAACAGGCAGAGGGCAGATCGGATTGGGAGAGGGGCTTCACAGGCCACCTAGCAGCTGATAAGTCCTGCTTCTCCCTCCAGGGGCTGAGACGAGACACGGGAGCAGAAGGAATGAGATGAAGTGCTGGCAGAGGAAGGTGTGTGGCCAAGCCCCATGCACCGCTGTTACCAGGAGGGCCCTGCACGCAGACTCTGCTTCTACATGAAGGCAGGGCTTTCAAGGTAGGAAGGACCAGGGTCAGTACAGACCCTACAGGAGGAAGGACGGAAAGGAGGGAAGAAAGGAGGGAGGAAGGAAGGTTAGCTTCTGAGAAGAAAGCAGTGGAGCCCTCTGCCAAGACGCATGAATGACTAAGAGGTGCTCTTGGCTTTGGTGGGGGGAGCCCTTCAGCCAGCCAGGCTCAGGGGAATGGCAGAAGGTGGAGGCCCACGTGTTGAGATTAGGGAACAAGCAGGCCCGCGAGGCGGTCTGTCTCAGGCAGTCCCACCTCCTGGGTTCGCTCGCCTTGTCCCACCCTGTGCTGTGGTCCAGGGCAAGTCGCCCCCCTTCCTACAGGAGCCTCTACTCCTGACGGGCCCTCCTGGGCCACTGGCTCTGCCTGAAGGCCGCACACTCCGTTAGCTGTTGTAACATGTACCTGACACTGTGCACAGAGAACAGCCCAGGTTTCCCAATGGGCTGTGTGCTCCATGAGGTCAGAGAATATGTCTTCCACTTATATTTTTTATAGTAACTTTCCTGAAGACAAACCCAATCCAGAGCTGTTCTGTGTTCTAGGCCAGTGGTTCTCAAGCTTAAAATCACCTGGAGGGTTTGTTAAAACACGCCCTGCCTACCACTCACCAGAGCCTCTGATCCAGTGGGTCTTTAGTGGGGCCTGAGAACCTGCACCTCTCACAAGTTCCCAGGTGATGCTGATCATGCTGGTCAGGGACCACATGTCAGAACCACTGGTCTAAGGCAAAAAGAAAAACTTTAGGTGTTGATTTTATCCAATTCAAAAGGCACAGGCATAGTCCTGTCTTGGCGGTTCTACCAACATCCTTGGAGGCTGCTGAAGGGCCTGCTCCTGTGGCATTCCTGGGACTCAGGGGGCTGAGGCCAGAGGGCGTCCAGCACAGGAGCTCCAGCTGAGCCCTTCACAGTTACACTATAGGTGTGCCTACCAGCAGACTGGTTTCTTCCTGCAGCTTTATCAGAGAGCTCGAAATGGAACCGAATACACAGCTAAGACAGCTCAATGCCCTCTGAGACTTTATCTTGTGAGCGTAACCTTTGACGGCCGCTGGCCCCCAGCTCTCTCTTTGTGCTCCTGGTCACTCCGCACCAGCCAGATGAGTCAGGGTTTGAGGCTTTTCATCCTCTGCAAGCTGTGGTCACTATGCTGCAGGATGACCTCTGCAGACTCCCAATACCATGAATCAGGCGAACCTAAATTGTGAGCAATCACCACATGAACCTCACACAGAAGGGCCACTTAGGGACCTCCAGCTCCTCATTGAACCTCTCATCCCGTACAGCAGAAATAGCGAAATGGGGGCAAGCGCTACCACTTCATACCAAACACCTACTCTAAGGCCTTCTACAGAGAGCGCTTCTGTGTCAGGCACGTAACAGAGTTTGCATAAGTAACACTTAATCCCCATGTCAATCTGTGTGGTAGTTACTGTTTCTTTCCCATTTTATAGATGAGGAAGCTGAGGCAGAGAGGAGTTCGGTGACTTGGATAATAAGGTCCTCAGCTTCTGAGTGCCGAGCTGGGGTCTGAACGCAGGCAGACTGCCACTGTGGCCAGCTGGGTCTGCCACTCACCCCGGAGTTAGGTTACTCCTCCCGGCCTGGGGAACAACGAGGAGAAATACCGCCACAAACTCCCACTCAGGGGCGGTTCAGCAGCTATGTGCTGTGCTTCCAGGAGCAGAGGGGAGGAACCGAGCCCTGGCACAGAGCCCAGGGGAGGGTGGAGCTAGACCCTTGATCTCAGGAATACTTTAAATATAGGATCATGCCATTTGTGAAGACAGTTTTACTTCTTCCTTTGCAATGTGGATGCCTTTCATTGCTTTTTCTTGCTTGATTGCCTAGGCTAGTACCAATACAGTGTTGGAAGAAGCGGTAAGGACAGACATCCTCATCTTGTTCCCATCTTGTGGGGAAGCATTCAGTCTTTCATCATTAAGTATGATGTTAGCTGTGGGTTTTCAAAGATTCACTTTTGGAGAATACTTTAGAAACCTATTATTTGTATAATTAAAAAAAAAACCAGTAGCACCTCTACTTACATTTTACTTATCAAATTATTTATTACTAGCCAAACACAGTTTTTTGAGGACACAGCAGGTTGGGGGAAGAAAACTAGGAAGAGTATTTTGAAGCAGGTAGGTTATGGTACATGGGGGCAGCAGAAAAGCCCTAAGCCACAGTGGGTTTCGAGGGGCAGATCAGAGAGCAGAGCCCTGGTCACCAGTGGGGGCCTTGAGGTGTATGGGACAGTGTGGGTGGGAGGAACAGCATGTGGGACAACGACTGTGGTGCTGTCAGTGAGCAGACACACAAGGAGTTTTAAGAAAGCTACAAGGTGTCACTGTGAAGTCCCGTGTTAGAAGCGCTCAAGCTTGGACTTACCCGAGGCAGTGCTGGTCTTACCCCCGGAAGATAAGCCCCACCCCACTGCCTGGGTCAGCAGCACGGAGCTGCAGGATGCTCTCTGGGCTACGGGAGTCTCCTCTCGGTCCTCCGGGACGCAGAGCCACTCCAGTGCTCACACTTGGCTCAGCCTCTCCTCCGATTCCTGTTTCTGCCCCCACTTGCCTTATCTCAGTACGCCTGGTTCCTTCAGTTACAGCAAGGATTACCCAGAAAACCTCCTGAACTTGATCCAACAGAATGCTCCCGGGGCAAAGCTCTCCTCCACTGTTTACTCAGGGCTCTCTCGGCTGCCAACAGAAATCCCCAGGGCACAGCCAACATTGCACAAACGGGGCAAAAGGCAGGCTTTATGGATCTGGGCACTTGCCTCAAATAATTCATTACTTCTGAGCCATTAAGTTAAAACAACTTATCTTTCATGAACAAAATTAATTTGCTTCTTTAAGGGAGAAGAGATTTCACCTTTCAGTTCTCTTTGCCCTCAAACAAACAAATAAAAGCCAGCCTGGACAATGGCAAGCCCTGCTTCCATCGGTAAGACTCTTGTCCTCAAACTGCACTGCATTTTCCCAGCAGTGTCTGTTTTTGGCAGCCAGGAGTGGGACAGTGATGAAGCAGAGTTGGACTCATCCCCCAATGTTTCATTAAAATCTTTATGTGGCTGCCTGTGCAATGAATCCAATCTTCCTTAAAGACTATCGCTTATTTTACATGGCAAAAGTCAACATTTTCATGAGAGTCCCACGGGGCTGGTAACTCGAAGGGCTGGTGTGATTGTTCTAAGTGGACTTCCACAAGACCCAACACTGGGTGGGGGTTCCGAAAGCTCAGGGTGCCCTGGGCTTCACTTAGCTTGCTTTAAGCACCGTGGGGAGTTGTCCAGCCTTGTTTCTGCCATCAGACGTTTCTACAAAGAGCAATCCTTAAGACTGTCTCCATAAAGGGCAGCTGACCCTCTGAGCCCACGTAAAGCTCGATGGAGAAATTTAGGGGCCTGAAGGGGAGACGCACAAGAGGAATTCCCAAGATGGGAGAGAGAAGCGCAGAGCCCGGGGTACTGTGGGCCCCTCCCATGTCTTCAGAACGCCAGTTCCGGTACTTCTCCATTAAAAGATGGTAAACTTGTTTAAGTGTCAAATTACAGATTTAAAAAGAGTACATGGATATGTGAGAAAAGGAATTATAACCCAGGGGAGAAAAAATAACTCTTCCCCACCATCACACGGCATATTCAGTAGACATTTCTCCAGGGCTAAAAATGAAAAGTTAACTGGGCACAGGGGTATTTATCCGGCACTTGGTCATTAAGCCAAGGGCAGCAGACAGCAGAGGGGCCACCTCGGTGTGCCCAGCACCACACAGCCTTCAGTGCCTCATCAGTGCTGCTGAGAACACTGGAAAGTGGAAGCTGACTGTTAGGAGGGTGGAAGAGCTGTCCCTTTAAGATGGATGTGCTACGATCCAAATATATTCAGCTGTATAGTTAAACAGCCACCACTTGGTTGTATAAAATAGTCACGTTTCACATGTTTTAATTCTCACCCTTTGGTGACTGTCAGTGCTGAAAACAATGAACACATTACTGAGCTGGCTGGGAGCAGGGGAGGGAGCATCAGCGTGAGGCTCCAGTTCGAGTTCCTGGTTATGTGGGATGAGCCTGCGCTGACACAAACTCTGTTGAGGCCAAATAAGCAAATTCCGTGCTCGCTTCTCTGGAGTCTGACTTCTGTGTGCAAAGGCACTGAACACGCTTGCCTGAAGAAAACTGAATCTCCCCTGGGAAAACTGCTAATTCAGTTCTTCAGGAATCTGAGATTAGCAGATTTGTAACAAGACAGCATAAAACCTAGGCTCCCCCGCATGCAATGACAAACTCTCCCCAACAGATCCTAAACACAAAAGGCTCTATGGGCAGGAGCTCCTTGGTGGGCTGGCATCTCACCTAGAAGCCTTGGGCCAGGCTGGACCATCTGGAGGTAAGGCTCCCAGGAGACCTGACCCTGGGGACGGATGTTTTCCTCGGTCTCAGGGCACCAACCTCAGAGAGCAGGCGAGAGAACAGGGGGGAGCCACAGAACACAGAGGAAAATAAATTATCTTGTATGGAGGTGATTCAGTCAAGTCAATGCAGGACAAGCCATTTTACCTACATGGCTTGCTTGCCTTAAATCTGTATCTGCCACCATATTCAGTATTGCTTCAGAAGGATCCCTTCTCCGACTTATCCTCTACTCAATGCTGAGCACCACATGGGGCCCAGGGTTAGCATGGTGATCAAGCCTGAGAAGGAAGGGCCTGGCCCTCCAGAGTCCACGTCAAATGGGGGGAGACAACAGAGGAGGGGCATGACACAGGGTCACAGATGGAGATCAGGAGTCCGAAGGACATGGACAGTGATGTGAGAGAAAAACACAGGTGGGGAAAAGAGGAAATTCACAGCATGGAGACAGGAGTGGGCTTTACTTATGTGAGGCAGACAAAGGAGACCAGTGTGTCTGAAGGGCAGTGATTAGAGAAAGAGGGATAGGAGTGGTCTATTATTATTAATAATACTGATTCTTAGCAGGTATATTATTTACTATGTGTCAAACACTGCTTCAGTAGCTCACCCATATGAACGTGTTTAAATCCTCACAGTGTTCCTGTATTACTTCCCTTTTGCAGGTGAGGGCGCTGACCATCAGAGGTGACCCGGAAGTCACACAGAGAGCGAGGACTCACACACAGCCAGGCAGTCGGGCTGGAGGGATGCTGTCGGCCCCTGGCTAATGGCCTCTCAAGGCAGGTGAAGAGCAGGTTTGACTACAACCTCTTTTGAAATGTTTCTACTTCCCCAGACCCTCTCCTGGACATAAAATATATTAACAAGAATAGAAAGCTAATAATTAACTCCAAGTCTGGGACTAATTAAAGTCTGAAATCTTTCTAACCGGAAGGAAAAAAAAAACTTGAAAAAGGTCCAAAAGAACTTTTTTTTTTAAATGAATGTCAGCACCGCAGTATGACAAAAGAGGAGAGATTATAGGAAGGAAAAAACTTCCTCCAATTTTTCAGGCACACTGGTTTGCAAGGAGCAAAACAACACAGAAACTGCCACTTTGTTTTTACATGATTTCCACATAGCCTGTCCCTTCACTTGCATTTCATAGGAACAAAGGGTTATAGGGAACCTAAGACCTGACTTCCAGAAGAGCAAAACAAAGCCAACGGAGTCACACTGATACCACTTGGATTCTCCATCACAAGAAATGTGGGCAGACTGTCATTAATTCTTAGCAACTGCTGAGTCCCCACTGGGATACCAACCATCCTGAATGAACCGACTGCGGAGGGCTGCCGGCTCCCTCCTGAAACAGGAGGCAGATTCTTCATGCCAGTCGGTATAAAATGAAGTTGTGCTACAATCATTCACATTTCTTAGGCTGAAGAAATAAAATAGCACTGATTAGAAAAATAGTGAACTATAAAGCACCAATATGTTAGAAGCCAAGTTCCAGTGCAGAACAAGGCAACCCTAGAAGGAACTCAGTGGGGAACAGGGGGTCTTGTGATCCAAAGTGCTGAAATCCTTAAAAGTTTTCGCAAATGTACTTGGAAGGGACACAATTTTCCTGTCTCCTCGTTGCTGTTTTTCTCCCCAGGAAGATGGGTACGTTGACACTGTGAGAGACAGTGAGGGAAACTCAGGAATTCCATTTTACATAGCAGTATCCTACCTGATAATTGCCAAATTCTCCCTTTTCAGGAGGACTGTGAATTCATTTGCATAAACTGCAGCAGTAAATTCTTTTAAACAAATATTGCTTTAAAATGCTAAATGATTAGTGGTCCCTTGTGGCTGGCAGTGTTGCTCTAACACAGATTGAGAATGTTTAAAGGGAACAGTATGTTTAAATACAGCAGGAGGCACCAAACTACTTCTTGATGGAATGATTGCATCCACTTCATTCCCGACTGTCCCAGGGTTTTCAGCCTTTCTCAGGCTCACGGGGAAAAGCCCTTTCTCCCTGTATGTTCGTCTCTTGCTGTCCTCCAGGTTAGGAGGTTGCCTTTCAGGCCTGTGTCTCCCCAGAACTCCAGGCCAGTAGGCCCGTGTACATAAGGGGGAAGACTGCCCTTCTCCAGTTTTGTTCCTTAATCTAAGGAAGCCCCTGGAGGGCAGTTTCTGTGGCTGGCCACCACATTGCTCCCAGTGTATCTGTTTTATACATAGTGACATTAGATCAGGGGTAAAAAAAAACCACTTGACAAAGTTCGCTCAGAAAACAAACTGGCTTTACAAAGTGTTCTATTTCTGTAACATTGTGTCAGGAGGGTGGCTGAAGGGAACCTCTTTCAGGGCTGCCTGAAAATGTGAGTGGAAGTGTATCAATGGATTTTAGGTGTCAGTTTTATTTAATTCAATTCAATTTAACTCCTGGGAGAATAAACATTCTTGAACTCCAGAGTCGGATACGATGCTCTCATTACTGAACTCACTGAACTAAAATATAGCCTGTAACTCTGACCAATAATCTTGGGTGCGTCCCAGAAACTGCGGACTCCTGGTCTACAGATTTCTCACGAGAGGCTCCTGCTCCAGCTCCCACGCACAGAGGAATCTGAAACCTGCCGCAGTTCCACATGACACGCCGAGGTCCACAGCACCTGCGAAGGGCAACCCCTCTGCAGAGCCCGTGTCCTTCCCTCCACGACTCCCTTTCTCCAGGGATGGGATTAGAGCCCCACCCCGTCGCCGCGTGCCTACCCATCCTCCAGTCTGCTTTTCCTTTACCTCCTTTCCCACACCCACTTGTCCCCTACGCTACCATGTGGCTCGTAAACTCCTGACTCCCAAGGAAAGTAGTAACAGAACCCCACCTTAGGGGGATGACTCGCCAAGGAGTCGCCAACCCCTTCCCCGCCCGGCAGCGCCCCATCGCAGTGTCCCTCGGGCTCACTGCAGGCACACTAGATAAGGAGAGAAATTCTCTGAAACCTGAAGCCAACCCCATTATTCGGCCTCCTCCCCTGCGGCGTCGCCCGCTAGCAGACAGCGGTAGGAAACGACGGTTTAAAGGTTTCGATACAAACGGACAAGCACTTCCATGAGGAAGGAAAAAAACAAACACAATTCCCTGGGAGGCTGTCCGCGAAGGTTCCTGGCAACGCATCACATCCGCAGCAGGCGCAGCGCCTGGAGGCCACCTTAGAAACCAGCGTTGCCATCAGGCCCGCCCTCTGCACAGAGCTGTACTTGGCACGGTCAGGGGGGCTCCGGGAGGCAGAAAGGGGCCCAGTCTGCACAGCCTGGAGAGGAGGGGAGGGAAGGAAGGAACAGAACAAGGGTTGACCTTGGGAATCTTCCCTGAGTTATAGATAGCGTGGCCGGGCCCGCTTGGATACTCCAGACCCACTCCATCCGGAGGGTGAAGGGAGAATGCAGGGCAGGTGGAGGGCAAAAGAGATGGAAAGGTAGAAAGAAAATAGACGAGAAGGGAGAGAGAAAGCGAGTCTCTATTCTGCCGGGAAGGCAGGAATATGGGCGGTACCCAGCGCAGGGGCTCAAGCGCCCCCGAGGGATCGCGTTCTCTGCAGCTCGCAGGTGCGAACACTCACCTGGCTCACCTTCTCTCGGCCCGTGCAGGGGGTAGCTGCGCAGCGCTGAGTGGCGGTCTCGCCCTTCGCCTCCAGCGGCCCGGGTGGGGCTCGAATCAGGCCCCGCCCCCACGGCAGCGCGAGGCCACACCCCTAGAGCGGCGTCCCGGTGCTTGGGCCAGCTTTCAGAGTGCTGACACCCATTCCCTGGTTGGGAGGCGAAGCCTGCACTTTCCTCCTCCTCACGCTCGTCTACGGATTTACCCCTCCCGCTCCCAAACCATTTATCTATTCCCTTCCGCAGATTCCTTGGGGGCCGCCTTTCTGAACTGTCCCAGCAAGTCATACTTCTCGAATTGGTTTTGCAGAACCTTAGCCCATTAATAAGTTATTCCCAGCAGGGCCACCGTAGCTTGCTCTGGGCGCTCGCGGCAGTGGGGTACAGGCTTGGCCTGCGCGTGCGCGGAAGTTGCCCCGTCCGCCCGCCTTAACGCCGCGGTGGAAGGGTAGGATGTTTGCTCTCTGCCGCGGTGCGGTAGGCGCTCGTAAGTGAGAGGGTTTAGGCATGTTAGGGCTGCCCTGTCCCTAATATTATTGTTAGTATGTCAATATTGTTGCATCCCTAGTTAACTATTGTTAGCCTTGCCGAGGGCCGGAAGTGAGCCCCGCCCGCGCCCGAGGCCTCAGCCCCGAACAGGCTTTCCCCAGAAAGGCCGCCAGCCGCGGTCCGTAGACCTTTGATTGTGGACGTCAGGACCAGTTTCGCCCCTCACCTACTCTGGACGCCCCATGTCCTCCAGGGATCGTCCATCTGGGCCTCCCCTAGGTTCTCTTCTGTGGGGTCGTCCCGTTTGCGAGAGCGTTTAGGGCCCGAGTGATTTCAAGTTGAGGTGTGGAAGGCTGGAGTCCAGATCTCAGAGGGCGCCAGGCCGGTGTTCCATTGCATTGCGTTGTAACATCCATGCATCTACAAGTATTCAAGGGCTCTTAAAGTCGTTACTACTGCTGTTTTTATTTACAGACCCATCTAGTATGTTGAATTCAAGAGTCTGATCTATTTTCAAAGAGACTGCACCTCTTAAAATATTCCAACTCCCCAGCTTCCAACCTTAACCACTCTTCCAACTTCTTAGGAACAAGAAGGGCTTATGTTTTAAAGTTCCTGGCACTAAGGCAAAGGCCAGTGAGCTCAGTTGGTTAGAGCGTGGTGCTAATAAAGTTCCTCGCACTGTGGGTGTGAAGGGCTTGTTTTGATTGAACATGGAAAGGAAGAAAGTAGGAAAGCATTTCTGCATTATTGAGAGGCCTTTTTCTCCTTTGCTGCTATGGGCTGAATGTTGGTGTACCCCCCATTCATGTGTTGAAACCTACTGTCCAGTGTGATGTTATTTGGAGGTGAGGGCCTTTGGGACCTGATTAGGTCATGAGCGCGGAGTCTTCATGGACGAGATTAGTGCCCTTATAAAAGGGACCCCAGAGAGCCCTTCTGCTGTTTGAGAGGACCTGGCAAAAAGACCACTGTACATGAACCAGGAAGCAGGCTGTGAGCAGGCATTCAATCTACTGGCATTTTGATCTTGGCCTTCTCAGCCACTAGAATTTTGAGAAATGAATGTTTACTACCGAAGCTACTGCAGCCTGTAGTATATTTGTTATAGCAGCTGGAAGGGAGAAGGACACTTGCTGACTGTTGTAGATAAGAAAAGGCAGCTTGGGGTGGATCAAGAGCATAGTTCTGGTCTCTCCTTTACTAGTTATCTCTGACCGCAGACAAGTACCTGCTTTTACAAATCTCATTACAAAAGCGATGTTTGTTTGTTATAGATATTTTGGAAGATACAGGGGAAAAAACTCCAGAAAAATTACATATATATGTAAAAATGGAATCACGTGTACTTTTTCTCTGCTCTTCGCATTTCATAAATTGCAAGCCATTTCCCTTTCTGTGTCATGAACCGTTCATTCGGTAACATTACTTGATAATGATTGCATATCATTTCATAGCAGGGATATGCCACTCCTCTCTTGGAGTTACTTTGTTTTCAGTTCTTTACTATTATGGACAATGTACAACCTTGTAGATAAGTCAGTGTGCATGCTCATGTTATTTCTTTTGGCTAAATTCCTTTGAAGAGGAATTTCTGGGTCAGAGAATACCTACACTTAAAAGTCTTTACATATCAACAAGAGGCACTCCAGGAAAAAATTTATAATGCTCTCCAATGCTGGCTATTGGATATCATTTTCCTGCATCTCCAGTGGGGCCAAGACCTTTCTCACGAAATTATTCTGAAGTTCAGATGAAGTGAGGACAGAGTCCTATGTTAGTTTTGCCACAGGATAATACATTTTGCAAGCTCCTTTACAGCAAAATGAATTATGTTGTGGAACCCTTTGGCTCAGAGATTGCTCTGTCCCTACTTCACTCACCATTGATTCCTTCATCTTGTAGTCAACATTTCAACATATAAATTTGGGGGAGAGGCATAAATATTGAGGCCATACATACATATATACATACATATATTTTATCTTTGCTGAAAGGGTACTGACACCCCAGTAGCAAAGAACACACGTAGGACCCGTATTTTGATTATCTTGATTTCTAAATACCGTTCCCCACCACAAAGGATTGGAGCTGAGTCCCGGGGTAGCCCTGGAAAATTTTGCTGTGCTAAAAAGTAAAGATGTGCTAAGGAAAATTTGATACTCAATATAACGAAGGATGGTAATGAATTACAATTGATTAGATCAAGTAAAAATCTGTAATTTCTTCTGCCTCACTCACTGCGCCTTTTGCAGAACTTCAACAGCGCCATGTTGGGACTGAGCATCTGGAGGTTCACAACCTCTGTGGTCCGTAGGAGCCACTATGAGGAGGGTGCAGGGAAGAATTTTTGTCATTTTCAGTGGAAAACAAGTGTCGGTTACTAATTATGATGAGTCTGTACTTTGGGCCTAGATTTGCTGTACCTTTCTTTATAGTAAGACAGCAGCTGCTTAAGAAATAAGGATGTTTTATTTAATATATGAAACAATTCAATTTATGAAGAGCATTTTAAGAGGTGCAGTCTTTATGAAAACGACTCACTCTTGAATTCAGCATACTAGATGTGTCTGTAAATAAAGTTATGGCATGAGGAAAATTCTATGAGCCATACTGATAACAAATAGATCAATACTACATAAATGTGTACATAATATAAATTTGTATGTAAATAGGGAGTATACAGGAGTCCTCTGTTAATTCTTACAACTTTTCTGTAAGTTTGAAATTATTACACAAAGCTAAAAAATATTACAACCCCCATTACTTTTACACTGCTTAAAAAGAAAAACATAAATATATATACATAAAATTTATATATGTGCACATTTAAGTAGATACAACTCCCATCCCTTAGCCCTTACCAATTTCTATCATACCGTGTAATTAATGTATTCATCATGTCGTTTTCATTCTTTGCCTTCCCTTCCCCACTGCTTCCTTAAAGGAGGTAGGCTCCGCACTAGTTCACTAGGCTGTGGGCCTAGAACAGTGGTCTATAGCAGGTGCTCAGTAAATACTTGTTGTTGAATGAAGAGTGGGTGAGAGCTTCCTGGGCATGGAGGTGGTTGTGGCTGACTTTCTCTGGGCGGTCTGGCTTCTTCAGAGGCCCCTCGGCTAGCCCCTCTCAAGATGCAGCTGATGTACTTTATTTCCTCAGCTTCTGACTTTCCTGTGTCGTCTTCTGGTCAGGTTTTCAGGAGAGCTGCCATCATGCTGGTAGGAGATCCTCTTTGGTCAGAATTTAGAGGGGCTCCAGACCTGTTGTGACCCACGGTGGCAATGCTCATCCATCGCTTCCCCATGCTGGGAACGGGAGATGGCTACTGGTACAGCCCTCTCTTTCACCCACTCGGTTGATCATTTCCCAACCTAGGAACATACCCTCCAGTCCATGGAACACATGTTAAGCTCTTAACGTGGTCTCCCTGAAGGTCCTCTCATCGTGCTTGGGAGAGGGAAGCACCACTCACCTGTACCCTCAGTGTGGGTGGGAACTCTGTACAGAATCCTTTTCCCAAATCCTTTCTTATCTGCAGCCTCCCAAACCCTTTGATATCTTTGATGTGCATTACTCATGGTTCTTGGAAACTTGCTCATACTTCCCTGCATGGTAATCTGTCTCTCCATTTGCTTTGTTACTGATACATGTTAGATTTTAGTGCCTCAGTCAAAACTTCCAGTTTAACATCTTGTTGCACATGTTAATCTGTGACCCATGTTAATCTGTGACCCATGGTGGCTCTAAGATATATTGCTATCAGATAGGGAAAAAAATCATCACTCAAAAAAAAATCAAAATAATTCAAATGCTTTCCATGCATTTCCCCAAACCCCATGAGGGGGACTTACAGATTACAGTAATATTTCTAAAATCTTCATTTTCCACCTCTGTTTATATTCCTCACCCACCATGGCTGCTCTCATTCCTCTGTCTTCCATATTTCCCCTGAATTCATCCTCTGGCCTTAATAGATGACCATGGTCCCCTTCCTTTCCATCTCTGCCATATTTATATCCCTAAAAATCCCAAAGAACAATGTAGCCAGGCTTATCCCTGGCTAGAACGGGAGTAGTTGGCCCTTCGTTAATGGCAGCTGGCAAGGATTGTCCAGCTACACTACATTTCTTAACTTCCGTGTAGTTAGGTGTGGTTGTGTGAGTCTTCCTTAATGGAGTGTAAGCAAAAGTGAGGTGTGCTATGTCTAGACCTGACCCAGAAGACTGTCTGTACTTTTCTTTCTCCTGCTCTCATGCTAGGATGGTGATGACCAGAGTAACCTTACGTGGCAGGGCTGCTATTGCTTGGGTCCTGTATGGAGGGGAGATGCTTGCCAACCTGGGGTAGCTTCCCCAGAATGTTACATGAGTGAGAAAAAATAGGTGCATTTTGCTGGAGCCATTTCATTTGATGTTCTCTTTATTAGAGCAGCTTAGACTTTCAAATGTACAGAAATTAAAACCAGGTGTGGGGTGCCGTCTTAATATAAGTCCAAAATATGTAGCATCGATTTCGTTGGGCATCAGGCAGTGGGGAAGTGGAGCGTTTTAGATCCTTGTTTTACTGGGGAAATAACGGTTGGTACCACACTGCTGGAGACAACAAGGAAGACACAGACAGATTCCCCCTGAGCCTGTGATTATGGGAGAGGCAGATGGAAAGAGTCAGAATGGTAGGGCGAGTTGGCAGCTGCTTGCTGGTTTTAGGAAGGTACAGGTTCAAAACCTGGGAGCCAGATGCGTTTGACAATTCAGAATTTTTTGAAATTTAGAAAGTTAACAATGCACATACTGTATAGTATAGTGCAAAACACCCCTGCAGTCTGGGGAACACCCCCTAATCAAACACTGAATTAACACCCATAATCAAATATTCCTATTTCTGCAGTGAATCTATGATTATTCACACCAAGCAGGATCAATAGAGACTAAAAATAGCCCACATCAATTTAGGTCAAATTTCACCATCACAGAGTTACAGAAATGAGCTAGAAGAGCTTTTTCTTTGTCAGAGCTTTCTGGGTTTCAGAATTATGGATAAGGGGTTGTGGACTTGGATTATAAAAGAGAGGGGAGTCCAGGCAAGAACTGACCTGTTTTCCAGCAGAAAAGGACCAAAATGAGCAGACAGTCCAGAATTTGAGGCACCCCTGGATTATACCTCAAACTGCAAGAGAGAAAACTGTCCTTGTTCAAAGACCTCCCATTAAAGCTTCTCAGTCAAAAACACCCAGCTCTGGGGCAAAGATATGGATAAAGTATTGCTTTCCCACTATGCTGTTGTTTCAGATGGCCCAGCACAGCTGCCCAACAAGAGAACCAAGGTACCTGTGTCCAGACTTCTAACCTAAAGGAACTGTGAGATAGTAAATGGGTATTGTTTTATACTGTTAATTTGTGATACTTTGTTACCTAGCAATGGAAAACAAAAACAGATACTCAGAATGCAAATGAGCTGCTGGAAAAATTTTTTGGCCAGTGGGAGATATATTAACCCTCTGAAACCTGGTATAGACGGTGCTACACTACCAGGTGTATTGTGATGGTTTTGCAGAATCCAAATTGGACAGGAATACCCTGCATACAGGATAATGCATGTGGATAAATTAAGGTTCCTATGGCCAGGATTCTCACCTGGCCCTGGTTGGCTAGCTCACTACACACGTGTGGGCAATACATCATTATTGACTGTATATAAAGAGCTCCACCCAGTGCTCTGGGTGACATGGTGGCATGGCTGCAAGACTGCAGGAGAGCAGAGATGAGACTGGAGTGGACAGACTTTGAGATGGCTATGGGGGCAGAGAGGCCCAGAGGCAGAGACCGGCTTGCTGCATGCAGACTCACTCTGAGTGGATGGGATTCTAGTTAGTGATTGACCTGCCACTGTGGGAATAAAGTTGGGTATAACCCTTTCACCCTAAGTACGTTCCACTGTCATTCTTTGGTCTCATTGAATCCATAGTGAACTTGCCCGGGGCTGAAACCCATTGGCAAGAGAATGCACAACATCAAAAGCTACACCACCAGTATTTTAGAGGTGTTATCCTGGGGTAAGTTTGATTTCATTACAAATGGTGGCTGCAATAGATTGAACTGTGTGCCCCATTCATTTTTGAGGTTCTAACCTCTAATATGACTGTATTTGGAGATCAATTGAGGTTATTAGGGAGGTTAAATAAGTGAGGTCATAAGGGTATGGGCCTGATCCAGTAGGGTTGGTGTCCTTATAAAAAGAGAGAGGCACTAGAGATCTCGCTGTCCACGTTTGTGCAGAGAAGCGGCCGTGTGAAGGCTCAGAAGGCGGCTGTCAATGAGCCAGGAAGAGGAGGCTCACCAGGGACCAGCCTGGATGGCACCTCGATCCTTGGACTTCTGGCACCCAGATCTCTGAGAAAATAAGTTTTTGTCGTTTATGCTCCCACTGCCCCCCAGTCCATGGTATCCTGTTATGCCAGGCTGGGCACACTGATACAGTGGTGCACCCACTGACTAGTTGGTTAGTCAGTCTTCTCTAAATAAAGTGCAGTCAGGGTATGAGAGTCCAGTTTTCAGTGGCTGTATAGACAGTGGTCCAGCTTCAGAATGAAAGAGTAACTGGGTGGAGTAAGATTTTGGTTTTCTAACATTCTCAAAAAATGAGTCACTCCAAATAGCACAGTTTTCTGAAAAACTTTAAGCATGCAAATGTCTTTGAAAAAACGATTTTGAAAGCCATTTTTACATTATTACTCCTTTTATTTTTTTTATTTTGCTATTATTAATGTACAATTACATGAGCAATATTATGGCTACTAGACTCCCCCTATTATCAAGTCCCCACCACATACGCCATTACAGTCACTGTCCATCAGCATAGTAAGATGCTATAGAATTATTACTTGTCTTCTCTGAGTTGTACAGCCCTCCCCGTGGCCCCCCCCTGCATTGGGGGGGTTAATCATATTGCCCCCTTTTCCCCTACAGCCCTCCCTTCCCACCCCTCTTCCCCAGTCCCTTTCCCTTTGGTAACTGTTAGTCCATTCTTGGGCTCTGTGAGTCTGCTGCTGTTTTGTTCCTTCAGTTTTTTCTTTGTTCTTATACTCCACAGATGAGAGAAATCATTTGATACTTGTCTTTCTCTACCTGGCTTATTTCACTGAGCATAATATCCTCTCTTTCCATCCATGTTGTTGCAAATGGTAGGATTTGTTTTCTTCTTATGGCTGAATAATATTCCATTGTGTATATGTACCACCTCTTCTTTATCTACTGATGGACACTTAGGTTGCTTCCATTTCTTGGCTATTGTGAATAGTGCTGTGATAAACATAGGGGTGCATATGTCTTTTTCAGTCTTTTTCAAACTGGGCTGCTGCATTCTTAGGGTAAATTCCTGGGAGTGGTATTCCTGGGTCGAGTGGTAGTTCTATTTTGAGTTTTTTGAAGAACCTCCATACTGCTTTCCACGATGGTTGAACTAATTTCCATTCCCACCAGCAGTGTAGGAGGGTTCCCTTTTCTCCACATCCTCGCCAAGGTTTGTTGTTGTTTGTCTTTTGGATGGCGGCCATCCTAACTGGTGTGAGGTTATATCTCATTGTGGTTTCAATTTGCATTTCTCTGATGATTAGCGATGTGGAGCATCTTTTCATGTGCCTGTTGGCCATCTGAATTTCTTCTTTGGAGAAATTTCTGTTCAGCTCCTCTGCCCATTTTTTAAATGGCTTAGTTGCTTTTTGTTTGTTGAGGTGCGTGAGCTCTTTACATAATTTGGATGTCAACCCCTTATCGGATATGTCATTTATGAATATATTCTCCCGTACTGTAGGATGTCTTTTGTTCTATTGATGGTGTCCTTTGCTGTTCAGAAGCTTTTTAGTTTGATGTAGTCCCATGAGTTCATTTTTGCTTTTGTTTCCCTTGCCTGGGGAGATATGTTCATGAAGAAGTTGCTCATATTTATGTCCAAGAGATTTTTGCCTATGTTTTTTTCTAAGAGTTTTATGGTTTCATGACTTACATTCAGGTCTTTGATCCATTTTGAGTTTACTTTTGTATATGGGGTTAGACAATAATCCAGTTTCATTCTCTTACATGTAGCTGTCCAGTTTTTCCAACAGCAGCTGTTGAAGAGGCTGTCATTTCCCCATTGTATATCCATGGCTCCTTTATTGTATACTAATTGACCATATATGCTTGGGTTTGTATCTGGGCCCTCTAGTCTGTTCCATTGGTCTATGGGTCTGTTCTTGTGCCAGTGCCAAATTGTCTTGATTATTGTGGCTTGTAGTAGAGCTTGAAGTCAGAAAGCATAATTCCTTCCACTTTATTCTTCGTTCTCAGGATTGCTTTGGCTATTCAGGGTCTTTTGTGGTTCCATATGAATTTTAGAACTA
Source organism: Phataginus tricuspis (assembly GCA_029783875.1). Classification (NCBI taxonomy): domain Eukaryota; kingdom Metazoa; phylum Chordata; class Mammalia; order Pholidota; family Manidae; genus Phataginus; species Phataginus tricuspis. The sequence continues at coordinate 25,915,564 of JAQQAC010002701.1, read as the reverse complement.
TTTGCTCTAGTTCATTGAAGAATGCTGTTGGTAATTTGATAGGGATTGCATTGAATCTGTAGATTGCTTTAGGCAGGGTGGCCATTTTGGCAATATTCATTCTTCCTAGCCAAGAGCATGGGATGAATTTCCATTTATTAGTGTCCTCTTTGATTTCTCTTAAGAGTGTCTTGTAATTTTCAGGGTACAGGTCTTTCACTTCCTTTGTTAGGTTTATTCCTAGGTATTTTATTCTTTTTGATGCAATTGTTTTCCTGATATCTCTTGCTGCTAGTTCATCATTAGTGTATAGGAATGCAACAGATTTCTGTGTATTAATTTTGTATCCCGCAACTTTGCTGAATTCAGATATTAGATCTAGTAGTTTTGGAGTGGATTCTTTAGGGTTTTTTATGTACAATGTCATGTCATCTGCAAACAAGGACAGTTTGAGTTCTTCTTTGCCAATCTGGATGCCTTTTATTTCTTTGTATTGTTTGATTGCTGTGGTTAGGACCTCCAGTACTATGTTGAATAAAAGTGGGGAGAGTGGGCATCCTTGTCTTGTTCCCAATCTTAAAGGAAAAGCTTTCAGCTTCTCACTGGTGAGTGTAATGTTGGCTGTGGGTTTGTCATATATGGCCTTTATTCTGTTGAGGTACTTGCCCTCTATACCCACTTTGTTGAGAGTTTTTGTGAATGGATGTTGAATTTTGTCGAATGCTTTTTCAGCATCTATGGAGATGATCATGTGGTTTTGTCCTTCTTTTTGTTGATGTAGTGGATGATGTTGATGGATTTTTGAATGTTGTACCATCCTTGCATCCCTTGGATGAATCCCACTTGATCATGATGGATGATCTTTTTGATGTATTTTTGAATTCAGTTTGCTAAAATTTTGTTGAGTATTTTTGCATCTATGTTCATATGTCTGTAATTCTCTTTTTTTCTGGTGTCTTTGCCTGGTTTTGGTATTAGAGTGATATTGGCCTTGTAGAATGAGTTTAGGAGTATTCCCTCTTCTTCTACTTTTTGGAAAACTTTAAGGAGGATGGGTATTCGGTCTTCACTAAATGTTTGATAAAATTCAGCAGTGAAACCATCTGGTACAGGCGTTTTGTTTTTAGGTAGATTTTTGATTACCGATTCAATTTCTTTGCTGGTAATTGGTCTATTCAGATTTTCTGTCTCTTCCTGGGTCAGCCTTGGAAGGCTGTATTTTTCTAGAAAGTTGTCCATTTCTTCTAGGTTATCCAGTTTGTTAGCATATAATTTTTCATAGTGTTCTCTCATAATTCTTTGTATTTCTATGGTGTTCGTAGTGATTTTTCCTTTCTCATTTCTGATTCTGTTTATGTGTGTAGACTCTCTTTTTTTCTTGATAAGTCTGGCTAGGGGTTTATTTTGTTTATTTTCTCAAAGAACCAGCTTCTGCTTTCATTGATTCTTTCTATTGTTTTATTCTTCTCAATTTAATTTATTCCTGCTTTAATCTTTATTACGTCCCTCCTTCTACTGACTTTGGGCCTCATTTGTTCTTCCTTTTCTAGTTTCATTAATTGTGAGTTTAGACTGTTCATTTAGGATTGTTCTTCTTTCCTGAGGTAGGCGTGTATTGCGATACATTTCCCTCTTAGCATGGCCTTCGCTGTGTCCCACAGATTTTGCAGTGTTGAATTATTATTGTTATTTGTCTCCATATATTGTTTGATCTGTTTTTATTTGGTCACTGATCCATTGATTATTTAGGAGCATGTTATTAAGCCTCCATGTGTTTGTGCGCTCTTTCATTTTCTTTGAGTAATTTATTTCTAGTTTCATACCTTTGGGATCTGAGAAGCTGGTTGGTACAATTTCAATCTTTTTGAATTTACAGAGGCACTTTTTGTGGCCTAGTATATGATCTGTTCTTGAAAATGTTCCATGTGCACATGAGAAGAATGCATATCCTGTTGCTTTTGGGTGGAGTCTTCTGTAGATGTCCGTTAGGTCCACCTGTTCTAATACATTGTTCAGTGCCTCTGTCTCTTTGCTTATTTTCTGTCTGGTTGATCTGTCCTTTGGAGTGAGTGGTGTGTTGAAGTCTCCTAAAATGAATGCATTGCTGTCTATTTCCTCCTTTAATTCTGTTAGTATTTGTTTCACATATGCTGGCCATCCTGTGTTGGGTGCATATATATTTATAATGGTTATATCCTCTTGTTGGATTGACCTCTTTATCATTATGTAATGTCCTTCTTTATCTCTTGCTACTTTCTTCGTTTTGAAGTCTACTTTGTCTGATACAAGTACTGCAACACCTGCTTTTTTCTCCTTGTTGTTTGCATGAAATATCTTTTTCCATCCCTTCACTTTTAGTCTGTGTATATCTTTGGGTTTGAGGTGAGTTTCTTGTAAGCAGCATATAGATGGGTCTTGCTTTTTTATCCATTCTGTTATTCTGTGTCTTTTGATTGGTGCATTCAGTCCATTTACATTTAGGGTGATTATTGATAGATATGTACTTATTGCCATTGCTGGCTTTAGAGTCGTAGTTACCAAAGGTTCAAGGGTTGCTTCTTTGCTATTTGACAATCTAACTTAACTTTCTTGTTAAGTTATTGTAAACACAGTCAGATGTTTCTCTATTTCTCTCCCTTCTTATTCTTCCTCCTCCATTCTTTATATACTAGGTGTTTTATTCTTTGCCTTTAGTTAGTATTTGGATGGTCTGCTTTCTTTACTATGATTTTATTTTCTCTGGTGACATCTTTTTAGCCTTAGGAGTGCTTCCCTCTAGAGCAGTTCCCTTAAGATATCCTGTAGAGGTGGTTTATGGGAGGCAAACTCTCTCAGCTTTCGCTTGTCTGGAAATTATTTAATCCCTCCATCATATTTAAATGATAATTGTGCTGGGTACAATATTCTTGGTTCGAGGCCCTTGTGTTTCAGTACATTAAATATATCATGCCATTCTCTTCTGGCCTGTAAGGTTTCTGTTGAGAAGTCTGATGATAGTCTGATGGGTTTTCCTGTGTAGGTGATCATTTTTCTCTCTCTAGCTGCCTTTAATACTCTGTCCTTATCTTTGATCTTTGCCATTTTAATTATTATGTGTCTTGGTGTTGTCTTCCTTGGGTCCCTTGTGTTGGGAGATCTGTGGGATTCCGTGGATTGCAAGACTATTTCTTTCCCCAGCATGGGGAAGTTTTCAGCAATTATTTCTTCCAAGACACTTTCTATCCCTTTTTCTCTCTCTTCTTTCTCTGGTACTCCTATAATGCGAATATTGTTCCATTTGGATTGGTCACACAGTTCTTTTAATATTCTTTCATTCCTAGAGATCCTTTTATCTGTCTCTGCCTCAGCTTCTCTGTATTCCTGTTCTCTGATTTCTATTCCATTAACAGTCTCTTGCATCTCGTCCAGTCTGCTGCTAAGCTCGACGATGGCTTGTCTGATTTCTGCATTGTCTTTCCTCACTTCCCTCACTTCCTCCCGCAGCTCTTGCACATTTCTCTGTAGATCCGTCAGTATAGTTATGAGTTTTATTCCGAATTCTTTTTCAGGAAGATTGTGCATTTCCATCCCTTCAGGCTCCCGCTCTGGGATTGTCTGGGTGTTCTTAGTCTGGACCATATTCCTCTGTCTTTTCATAGCGATAGAAGTGGTCGCTGGTAGGTGCCACGTATGTCAGCTGGGCTCCTTAAGATTTTTAAAAAGAAAAGAAAGGAAGGAAGAGAAAGAGAAGAAAAAAGAAAGAAAGAAAAGAAAAGAGAGAAAAAGAAAGAAAGAAAAGAAAAAACGCCCGCCAGGAGTAGATTCTGTGGGGATGCTGTAGGTGGTGCTGTTGCTCCACTATTCTGCAGCCGCGGCCATGCCGTGCCTCTCCACAGGGCCCTTTGTAGCTCCACCTCGCAGGCTGTCGAGTCCTCTCAGGTGTAGCTGCAGGCTGGTGTCGTCCTGTATCTTCTGGTCTCTCTTTTAGGAATAGTTGTATTTGCTGTATTTTCATAAATATATTTGGTTTTGGAGGAGATTTCTGCCGCCCTGTTCATGCCACCATCTTCCTGGAAGTCTCCAGGTATGGAATTTCTTAATGATTGCATCTCTGTTTTAAATTCGTTCCCGAATTCTTGAATGTTTTTCTGTATCTCCATAAGCATGTTTATGGTTTTTATTTTGAACTCTCTTTAAAGAAGATTGGTGAGTTTACTTTCATTTGGTGGCCCTTTTTCTGGGGTTTGTGAGATTTTGGTCTGTACCATGTTCTTTCAACGTTTCATATTTCTGTGTGGTGCCCTCTATTGCCCAGAAGCTCCAGTCTCTGGAGCTGCTCAGCCCCTAGAGTGAGGTTGGGGGTCATAGGGGAGTGGAGCTGGTGCCTGGGGGGAGGAAAGAGCTGTTTCCTGTCTCCTGTCTGCCTTGCCTGTCTCCAGGATCACAGCCAGTGGGCCGAGCACACAGGTGTAAGCCTCTGTGCTTGGTGTCTCTAGCTGTTGTAGGTGAGGCCTCTCTCTGGCTGGCTTGATGCCAGAGCAGTGACTGCCAGTTTGTGAGCCAGTGCTGTCAGGCCAGGGGGAATGCTCAGCAGGCTCCGTATCACAGTGGGGGGCCTTGGAGCTGAGAGCCAGCCAGGGGTATAGAGTGCCTGAAGCTCCCAAAGTTCCCAAACTGCTGGGCAGAGCGCGCCCAGACAACCTTGTCCCCCTATCCCTTCTCCTGCGCAGCAAGCTCCATGCAAACCCTGCCCCTTCAGCAGCCCTCTCACTGCTAGGAAGCCTCTCAGACCACCTGCCTTTCCCTTGTCTCAGAGTGGCCAGGTGTGGATCCCATCCTCCACAAATGGCCGGAATCTGTCTCAAGCACTCCGCCTGTCCCAGCTCCCCATCCTCCAGAACCCCACACAGTGTAGATTTCTGCTCACAAAGCAGATCTCCAGGGCTAGGTGTTCAGCAGTCCCAGGCTTACACCCCCTCCCCCACTCCATTTCTCTTCCTCGCTGGTGAGCTGGGATGGGGGAAGTTCTTGGGTTCCGCCGTATCAAGGCTTTCATATGTTACCCTGTTTTGTGAGGTCTGCTCTGTTCGTGAGGTCTGTATGCAGTCTGCTGCAGCCTTCTTTCCTGTTGCTGTTTTAGGGTTAGTTATATTAACTATATTTTCACACTCTCTGTGGTTTTGGGAGGAGTTCTCTGTCTCACCTCTCATGCCGCCATCTTGAATCCCCCTCCTTTTATTTTTAAACTTTCATAAATATAATAAATGCAGGTTGTTAAAATCAGGTAATATATGTAGAGACAATTATGAAGATATGATTCATGTATTTTTTGTATGAGGCTATCCTCTGCCTCAACTCCAATCCTGTTCCCACACACTCCTTAAATCATTTCTATTTTTTTCTTCCGTGCTGGCTATCTCTGTATTTCTCAACGATAACCTTACACCATTTTTTTAACTTACCAACTTCACACCTTGCCATTCCATGATAGGATTTAGTTTTCTTCGATCAACTCCAATTTCTATCACTATGCTCAGTCCCCTTGCGTGTAATCAGGCATCTTTAAGCGAAACGTTTAAGCCTCTGCTGCTTATTCCACAAGCAAGGGAGAGTATTTCCCTTCCCACTTTGGACCTTGATGCTTCTGCTGCCTATTGTCCCTCTTTACCCCATTTCTGATCCCCTACTTTTGATATCTATAAATCTACTTTAACAATATCCAGATTAATAACATTGATACTTTGTTCTGAAACTATGGTTAATTTTCTCATAATTTGTCTATAGTTCAGTTCTATAAATAGGAAGCCAATAAACCAGTGTTATCATTATGATGGTGTAAATATTGTTTGTGATAGAACCAAATACTGTATTGGGCTTCCTCTCCTTATTTCCTATCATAACCCCATACCTCTTGCTGGATAATGGTGCTAAAAAGGAATATAATGAACATAAATTAATGTTCCTTTATAACTCAGAATCATAATTGTGAACCCCAGATATTTTGCTTGCTATAATCTAGTGGTGTTCTTAGGTTTTACCGAGGCACACTGGGGGTTTTCTCCTAATATCAACAATAGCTATTATTAACTGAGTACCGCCTAAATGTCAGGCGTTCACAGAATGCATCTGTGTCAAACACGTAGAAAGCCTAGTTAGTTTATCACAACATTAGTAGTCAAGTAAGAGCTTGGCTGACATTTAAATGGCACATAGCATATAAAACCCAGAGCTCACAGGATCCTACCTGATTTGGTCCCTACTGACCTCTATATCTTCATTTTCTCATTATTATTTTGTTCAAGCCACAGTGGACCTCAGGGTTTTCCCCAAGCACATGGAGCTGGCACTGACCTCCGGGCCCTTGCACCTGCTCTTCCACCACCTGGCACACTCTTCCCCCAAACCCTTGCATCACTGTTTCCTCTACTCATTTGAATCTCTGCCCAAATGTCACCCTCTCAGAGAGGCCTTTCCTGACCAGCCCACTCAAGATAGGCAGGTCCCTGTTCACTCTCTCCTTTGCTTGCTTCATTTCTCTTCAGGGCACTTAATACCTCACCTTTTGTTATAACATATTCACTTCCTGTGTCTCTCCCCCATTAAAATGTAATGTCACTGCAGAAAGGTACTTCATCTTTATGTTCCCACAATCCAGGGCCTTTTCAGCATCTGGTAGGTGTCCAGTGAATATTGTTTAGCAAGTGGATGAATGAATATTTGAGCAATGCAGTTGCAGTGTGCCAAGCTGTGTGGTTTGGCTTCAAGTTGCAGATGAGTGGAGCCTTAGCTCGCCTGAAGGCCCAGTCTGCCTTCCCCAGCTCTGAGCCTGCCCATGCTCTGACGCATTCTCTGTAAGTCCCTGGCCCTGGAGCAAAAGACACCCACTCAGGGAAACGGGAGGCCCTCTGCCCACTTCACGCAGCTTCTCAGATAAAATGCTTGCTGCTTACCCCGACTTTGGCTGGAGCCACCCTGCCCCGGTTAAAGACTCAGGTGAAAAGTCATGATTCAAGAGTAATGATTGACTGTGTTCTTTCATTTTTTTTAAGTCAAAATATGTGTTATTTATATTCTAATTTGAGAAACAGATATTTTTAAGTCAAAAATAGATATTTATTGTTGGAGTTTTGGGAAATCTAAACAAGGGTCAAAATGAAATAAAGAATATCCACAATTCTATTACTACACAGTATTACTTTGAACGTTTGGTGTACATTCTTACCATTTTTTTCCTTTGCAATAAAAAAATATTTTTAAATGGCACCATATTAAATGATATATCAGAATGGCATCTACTCACCAATAATGCCGTATCATATTTTATGGATATTTCACATTGTATAGAGGCAATATCTATTAATTTTCTTCTAATTCCCTCCAAAAACAAAACAAGCACAGTCTACACATATACATCTTATCTATCATCTGTATACCCATCCACTTATCTATCCTTGCATCTATCAGTTAATTTATTATCTATCTACCTTTGTATCAGTCTTTCTATGTAATTTATGTATCTATGTAATCCTTCTATTTATCCATTTATTAATGTATAGGTCTCTTTCTCTATGCATTTATTATCCTGGTTTCTATGTAGGTATCTGGCTATGTATCTTTCTATTTATGCATCTTATCATGTATCTATGTAATATTTATCTACCACTTTACCTATATGTTTATCAACCTATCTTTGTATCTCTCTATATATCTAGCCATCATCCATCTATGTATATATTAATGTATATTCATCTGCATATATGTATTCATGTAACTGTTACTTATTTATGTATCTTTCATTTTTATTTACACAAAAGACTTTCTGCCCTGTATACTTTGACACCTTCTTTATTTCACTTAATGCATCTTAGAGACCTTCTACCTGAATACTTTAAGAACTATCTTGTTCTCTTTTTTGGTGATGTTGGCCCAATAATACATTTAGAATTTCTTTCGTCTTTAATTTTACTGTGCTATATAATGTACGTATGTGCGCATATATGCAGGCATACAAGTTAGATACCTCCAAGGTCATAAAGTAAAACAGCACTATCCCCAGTGGACTACTACTCAATTATAACCTTCTGTCTCCTAGAAATCATCTATCCTGACTTTGTAATTATAATTTCCTCGCATTTAAGAAACTTTACCATCTATGATTGCATTTCCAAAGATAGATTTTTTTTTTCTGTTTATGAACTCTATTTGGATGGAACCATACTTTAGGAATTTTGTCATTTCTTGCTTCTTTTGCACAACATATTTGTGAGATTCTTTCATGCATGCAGCTGAGTTCATTCACTGGCATTACAGTAGTAATTCCATTATATAACTAAATCTCTCCTTAAAAATATCAGTTCTGATGGTAGTGCACATTTGGGTTGTTTCCAGTTTGGGCCTTGTAGAAAATGCTTTTATGAACATCCTTATAGATGTATTTTGATGCTCATGCACACCCATTATTAAAGATACATTTCTAGGACTGGAATTTCGAGGGCGTGGGTGTTAACTTTATTAGGTAGTGCCAAACTGCTTCTAAATGCTAGCACCCATCCCTTCCCACACCCTCAGGCAGAAGCCACTCCTCCTTGTTCAGTTCAGCAACCTTGTCCACCCTTGGTGGTGTCAGACTATTAAATTATATTTTACAGGTTTTCTGCTCATGGTTGATTTAGTTGTTTCTCTTTCTTTATCTCCCTCCTTTAAAAAATTGTTAGGAACCCAACTTCATAGACTATCTTGGCAGGGTTTTGTAAATAAGTACATAGTATATCTCCTTAGTAGTAGAGACTCTAAGTCATGGGTACTGTAAATATTGATAGCTCTGCCCGAGAGCTCTGCCTCCCCGAGAGTCCCTTCGTTTATATTCCCTTGGCAGCACATGAGAACCTCTTTGCCCACATCTTCAGCAACACTGGCTATTATCAAATTTTAAATGTTTGTCATTATTTCATCTATGTTTTGAGTTGCACTTGTCTAAATATTAGTAACTTTTTCTATTTATTTACTTGTATTTAATGGCTGAAACTTTTTCTCTTTGAAAACTGCCAGTTCTTATCTCTTGTCCATTTGCATACTGGATTGCCATTATTATTATAGGAGTATGCTATATCATAGTAATGTATATAAGCATTCATAAATTAAGGAAATTGGCACTTTGTGGCCATGTATGTTGTATATGTAATTTTTCATTTGACTTTGTTTAGACTACTTTTATTCCATAGAGGAAAAAAAATTGTGTTTAAATCTACTAATTTTTTACTTCATGGCCTCTAGGTTTTATATCCTTCTTGGGAATTTTTCCCAACTTCATTCATACTTACTTTTTGAAATCTTATGTTTTATTTTATGTTTGACTCCTCAATACATGTTAAATCTTTGAGGCATCAAAATGAGGAAATGGGGTAGGAATTCCCCACTAACAATTTGTCAGTGGATCCATTTTTTTCCTGCTTGTTTAAAATGCTTGCTTTATCATGAACTAAAATGCCATATATATTTGGGTCTGTTTTTCCATTCTCCATTTTGTTTCACCAATGTCTGTTTTCTTCCCCAGTGTCAAAACAGTTTTAAACTTTGTTCACTGCCTGGGTTTTACCAAGCAAAATCATGTTTATCCTTAACCCGGAGATCAAAGTCATATATAGGCCCAGAGAACACAGGCACCTAGAGCCCCTCTGAATAGGGTTCTGTGGGAGGAGGATTATCCACGTGGCACAGCGGACACTGGGCTACAGGTGCCAAGGTAACAGAGCTAGGATGTTCTTGTAGCATCTCTTGGGGAAGAAATGCTCTGTATACATGTAGGACTGCAAGGTAGGCAAGCAGTATATTTTAGGGCCGATATCTTGAGGCAAAGTCTGATTTCATTCAAAAGAGTAATGTAGCTAGTGATTAGTTAGTTAATTATTCTTTAAATAAGTAGGTAACAGTGCAACCAAGCTGTACATATCTAGTTTTCCTTGGCTGTAGGAAGGAGGTGGACGGTGACTGGCTTCTGAGAGAATTGGAACTGGCCTAGAAAAACTTCAGCTATTTTACATCCTCACGGCATAGGCTCAGTTTTCTGAAAGATAAAGACCCTTAAATAACAAAATATACTTCATCTTTATTATTCTGAATGGATATCACCCTCCAATACACCACAACCATCCCTCTCTTATTTTTAAAATTTTTGTTGAGGGGTCCAGGCATGACTGTTAAATAAATCAGGTAGCGCAGGAAAGCAACGGTTCTCAGTCCCAGCTCATTCTTCTCTTCGGGAGCAATTCCTTTTAACTCTCTGTGTTTGATTTTTCCAGTGATGGCTCCCTCACTCTGTGTGCTACCTCCTGACGTACCCATCCTAGACCGCTTCCTGGCTGCACGCTGTGGCGGCCGTCTCTCGTCACCCTGCGCCCACCCCGTCTACCCTGTAGTCACAGGACCTTCCCCAGTCCGCTCTCCTTCCCGGATCAGCACTGACTCGTGTCTCGTTCTTTCCCATTGCCCAGAGGCAGTGTCTCTTGGCGCCTCACTTTTGACCTTTGCATGTACACTTTGCCCTCCCCACCCTGTTCACCTCCACGTCTCCACATCTTCCAAGTGTGCTTTTACTTTCACATAGTCGAGATTGATAACATCCACCCTCTGTTCCAGAGGCATGGTTATCTCCCGTGATGATCTGTTTTTAGTTTGAGCCTAAAGGTTGAAAACCAAATAATCAGTGTGAACATGACGACGACTTTGTAGATGTTGTTCACTGCACAACCAATGCATTGTGTTCTTCTTTTCCTTTATTTCCTTTATTTTGTGTCTAATGTTATTATCTCTGTGCCACTAAATAGAGAACATTGCTGATGACCAAGTTCAAATGGAATTGCCCTCTCTTTTTAAACAGGGGCATGGTGAACATGGCGTGACTTTCTGTAGCGTGAAAGAGAGGTAACTGTACACCAAGATGCATCCTTCGCTTCTGTCACTTCATGTCTTAGTCAGCTAGGGCAGCGAGAACAACGTACTGCAGACTGGGTGGATTAGACAACAGACATTTATTTCTCCCGCTCTGCAGGTTGCCCATCTGGGATGGAGATGCCAGCACATCGGTCTTGGTGAGGCCTCTTGGCCACCTTCTTGTTGTGTCTCACGTGGCAGAGAGAGGGAGGGGGCGAACACTCTGGTCTCTTGCTCTTCTTATGAGGACCTTGTAAATCCTTATAAACACTAATCCACATCATGGGTGCGTCACCCTCATGTCCCCATGTAGCCCTAATCACCACCCTAAAGCTCCACCTCTGAGTGCCATCGCCCTGGGGTTTAGGCTTCAGCAGACATTCAGGGAGGGGGGACACCTTCAGTCCATGACGCTCCAGGGGACTATGCTTCCTGCTCTTCCTTAGTCGTGTGCGGTGTGTCCATGCGACCGAGTTATATCTCTGTTGTTATATCTCTGTGCATCCTTGGGGAGCGGGGCTCTGTAGACCAAGGTGATTGGCTCCTTTCATCCTCCTGCTGTGCTGAGCCCTCACAGAGGCTTGGCTTTCAGTGAATTCCTCCACTGCCCAGGGGTGTCAGGAGAGGTTGGGACTGAAAACACTCCCACAGGTGATCATTATCTCTGCTAGAAGCCAGATCTGCCAGGTTATGCATGGGAATCCTAGGAAGCCTTCTGAAGACTTCTGTCCTCACCTGAGCATCAGAGGGGCCAGTGCCGCAGCTTCAGGGCATCGGGTGACTATGACGATTCCCTCTCAGGCTTGGGGAGATTGTTCTCCGCTGCACACGCGCTTCCCAGCAGGGAGCTTTGTCTCTGACCCACCCCCCGTTTTAGGACTCCTTGGGCCTTTGCTGTCATGCGACTCCTCTGAGCCCTGGCTTTCCCTGACAGTCCTTCCCAGGGCTCAGCCTTGCTGGTCCTAGGGAATTCCTGGAAATTCAGCCACGGTCAGCTTGCAGGCCCTCTGTGCCTCCCGCACACCCTGCTGGGAGTGCCCTGGCTCTGGGGCCGGAGCCGGCCGCTACTTCTTTCCCTCCCTATTGCTGGCGCCCTTGCTTCATCAGACACTTGCTCAGGCTCTGGGCCATTGATAATTTTTCTAACTTCTGTCTCCAAGGCTCTGCACTTGGCCTTAAGATCCATTCTGGCCATGCCCGGGGCCTTCGTGTTCAGAGCCTGGGTAGTGATCTCAACTCAGAAGGCCTCTGTTCTGCTCCCTGAACATCGTGCCTGTGGGTGTGAGGTGTGACAAAGAGCAGAGCCCAGGTGATCCTGACGACAGCGGACTGTCCATCAACCTTGTGGAAACACCTGTGGAAGGGAGGGAGGTGGGTGTTGTGAGGAGCGGCCCACTGGGCAGGCGACCAATGCTCAGACCATGCTGCTGTCCCTTCGGGGATGAATGGTGCATCACCCCAAGTGCAGCATGGGAGGGGCGCCAAGTGGGGCTCCCAGGGCACGCCTCCTTTCTAGGGGCCAGCATGCGTGCTATGAAGGCCTGGCCGTCCATTCTCAGCATGGGAGGATCAGAAGGTGGTGCTGCCATGGAGCCAGAGGGGGGCCAACACCGCCTCCAAGGGGCTTACAGTTCAGGAAGCAAAAGAGACCTGTAAGCAGGTAATAACAGCACAAGTGTTATAGGCTCTCCAAAAGTGCTTTCAGGGTGCAGGTGTGGGGCTCAGGGCACCTATCTGCTCTCTCCTAATCTCGGAATCTCCGACTCCCTCTCTCAACTATTTCATCCCTCCAATGGTGAAAGCTCAAGGATTGCAAAACCAGTTTTCAGGAATCTCTTATCCAGGCCAGCTTCAAAACGTGGGAGTGGCTGATACTCAGCAAAAAGAAGAATAACATTTATTGCCTCTGGGGAGGAAACTGGAGGATGGGAGGGGAGGGAGAGGCTTTCCGCTAGTGGACTTTGTGAATTCTAAACCTCCACTACTTATCCATTAATATAAACTTCCTTAGAAATAGAGCCAACAATTCTAAAAGCATTTTAAAATGTCAGTTGGAGGACCTCAAAAGGAGAGGCAGCGTTGCATAAAGGAGGAGCTGAATGGGAGGATGCGGAGCCTGGGTGCCCTTGAAGGGTTATCAAGGAAAGCCAGTAGCTGCAGGCACACGTCCTGGCGTGAAAACAGCCAGATTAAAGGAAGTCATGCTATTTGCCCATAGACATTGCAGGTCCATGGGACTCCCCCTTTGAGAGCAGATTTAGACACTTGAAATTCTTCTCACCCAGTGGCAGCTACTCACAAAGCTTTCACACTTGAAATTTTTCACAGCAAGGTAGACAGGTTGGGAAGGGATGATGCGCTTGTTTCAAGGTCAGTGGTCTGCAGCACTGCAGATGTACGCGGCTCTGAAGGCAGTCTGGGTCTGTCTGCTCCTGATCCCCATTTAGCAGGCATAGGAGTGATCAAGATGAATGGTATTCGGTCTGGGAAAACCTCTAGGCTGTGTTTTCCAATCTTTCTGACCAATTTCTCATAGTAAGAAATAGATTTTACTTTGCAGCTCAGTATACATGTTCATACAAAATCACACACACAGACATATAGGAAATAAATTTTCATAAAAGTGTACTTCCTATAATTGTGTGGGATGGACTAAATTTTCTATTCTGTTCTTCCCAACTTGATATTTTTTACTGCTGATCACGCCCCACTCAGGATCTAGTTCTGAGGGAATCCAAATTGCAATGTTTCCAATCTCAGGCATTTCTCATTGTAGTCTGGATGTTTTAAGGGTCCCTAGTTAATTAGTTCCTCACAATTCCCTGAAATGGGGCTTTAAAACATGCACCATTCTTCTAGGGCCCCTTCCCCTCCACCTTGCCTTTCACACCAAACAGATGATTTCCCTTCTACTTCAGAGAAAGAGAAGGAAAGAATTCTCCAACTGTCTTCTCCTCTTCCCATTTTTCTGCTCAGCTTTTTGTCTTCAGCTGTCTCTACCCTGGGGCCCCCCAGTTAGCGGCAGAAGGGGTGTCCCTCTTCCTCTCTAGGTCTGACTGCTCCTCTGGGCTCCCCTGCTCTCGCCTCCTCAGAGACCTAAGACCCCCAAAGCCACCTCCTCTCTGGACCTTGGCTCCTTAACCGGCTCATTCCCACCAGTACTTACACAGGCTGAGTCCTCCCCATACAAACACTCCCATAGCGCTCCTTCACTTCCCCCTGGCCTTTGCTCTGACTACAGCCCTCTCCTTCCTTCTCGGGGAGGTCCTTAACCAGGTCTCCACAGCTGTTGAATTTCTACTTCACCCCTTGCCCACCCTAAGGTGAACAGTCCCAGGGTCAGCACTGAAACTGCCAGTCCTACCAAAGTCGCCCCGTTCAGAGCCCTTAGCTTAGCACACGAGAGCCGTTCATGTGGGCTCCCGCCTGCCCTGTGCCACAGGCCCACATGGACACCCCACTCCGGTCACTGAGGATTCTTCTAGTCCTCTGGCAGGGCACTCTGTTTCACATCTTTGCACCTCTGTTGGAATTCTCTTCTCCTGCCCCAAGCTTCTCTCACAGTTCCCATTCTGACAATTCCTGCTCAGCCTTTAACTGGTCTACATTATCATCTCCAGGGACACTTTCTTCCCTAGTCTTAGAGGCCTTTCCTGTGTGACCACCTAGCTCCAGGACATGATAAACCCCCAGTGAGCACCTGAGTTAAGTATGGCAGCAGCAAGAGCGAGCCCGGGAACCGACCCGGCTTGGATTCGGAGTGCCCTTCTGTTCCCACCAGCAAACCTCTGCCAGGAAAGAGCCGATCTTAGCAAGTGGCCATTGCAGCCAGCAAGCAGACACAGGCAAACTGACCCATCTGGTGGGAGACATCGGGAAAGGGCAGAAATATGGGGCATGTCTCCGTAACTCTTCCTGTGTCTGTTTTCTAGGGCTACCATATTGAAGCACCATGGACTGGGTGGCTGAAACAACAGAAATTTGCTTTCTCACAGTTCTAGACACTAGATGTTCCATATCAAGGTGTTGGCAGGGTGGCTTTCTTCCAAGACCTTTGTCCTTGTGAGCCTCTCTGGGGAACTCCATGCTTTAAGAGGTCTCTGATCCTTCCCACTCTGAAGTGGGCTGTCTGAGGCTGGGGCCAGTGCATATCCATATGCAGCCCTTGGCTGAGGGGCAGGAAACTTGTTTACCTCTTCAAAGACCTGGAAAGGTTTGGAGAGGAAGGGAGAGGTGGAAAATGCTCAAGAAGCATAAATAATCCTATTTCAGTTTTTGGTGGCTCCCATCCCTTATTATTCACTTTATTCTTCACAGGCTGCTAGTGTTCTACTAGTTTATATGAGTCATCGTGATAATAAGACATAGAACTCAGAATATTTACATTGCAAAGGGCTTAAAATAAAGAGCCAGTCTAGTCTCTTTCATTTTAGATGAGAGGAGGAGAAGATTTATTGAGTTAGATGTTTTTACATATGTTATAAATCCTACAAGATGGTCATTATTCCCATTTTGTAGATAAGGAGATGCCCCTTAGAAAAACTAAATCTCTGGCCTAAAGACCCAGGGTAAACTGGACTAGAACCAGGTTTCCTGATTCCCAGGCCACTCATCTTTGGGTGGTAACTCTAACTCAAGCCCAATTCTAACGCCCCAATCTGTGTCTTCTGTAGAAGATCCTATCATCTGAAAAACGCAGACCGGCACTGGCTCAGGAAGGCTTTGAAGGTACAGAGGCAAACTAGCAGCCTTTCATGACGCAGCTTGTTGGACCTCAACTTGACTGATGATCTGTTAAACCCAGTAGAGCGCTGTGTGAGGCTGGCTCAGATCCCACTGGAAATATGACCTAGAGATGCGCTGGAGAAGCCACTTTCTGGAAGCAGGAGATGCTGTGTACAGGACCAGCAATCAGGACCAGAGGGGCCCGTGGTTGTAACAATGAACACTGAGATTTTGAGGGGAAAAAAAAAAGGGACCAGGGCAAGAGAAAAGACCACATGTGGTGGGGTGTGGAAGAAGAAAGGTGTTTGAAAAGAGAACATTTAAGGGCATTATGATGTCAGAGAGCTGGGGCAGCAGAAATATGCAAGAGGAGTCCCCTGGGAGAAAGGGCTCACTCGGCTTGTCATCCTGGGCCACCCTGTGGTCACCTTGTTGCTTCCCACCAAATGTTCTGTCTTCTGGTGCTCTACTACTGTATTTTCCATAAAGTCACCTGAATTGTGCCCACAAGGAATGCTTCACTTCAGTGTTGGATCTCAGGGCACTTGTTTGGCTTCCCCTTGGTGGCACTGAAGGATCGGATTGTGGAGTACTAAGCGTAACGGGAGAGAGATGGGGAGTGCAGGTTCTCAGGTATTTCTCCTCAGCTGCACCTGCTGCTAATATAGCCACAGAGGAACAGATGGCAAATTCCATCATCACTGGATCGAGGAGTCATATTCATCCTTGTACTGTCCCAGGAATGAAAACAGACTCTTTTTGACGCTTTGACTTTGTAGCAAAGCTTGTTTGCTTAATTAATATCCTGGACACAGAGCATAGCCCTATGGCAAGAAAGGAACAAGTTAAGTAGGGGAAATTAAACTCCACTCTCCTTGCCCAAATAATGATTCTATCAGACACTCACGTGGTGGCACGTTGTTGCAGGTTTGGGATTATGGCTTTATAACAACAGCAGTTAATAGGTATCTAGCCCTTCCCAATGCCAGGTCCTACTGTAAGCACTTTGTGCTATTACCCCAAGTAGTCTTTAACTTGTGAGGTTGGCACATTATACCTCCCTTTTACAGATAAGGAGATTGAGGCTGAGTAACTGGTCTAGACTCATCCAGTGATAACCATCGTTAACAGTGATCACAATCGTCATTGCTATTTCTCTGGGGACAGGCCTGCTTTAAAAAAGGACAAGTCTGCACAGCTTAGAGCACAATTCCACGTTTTATGTGCAGTTGATGAAAAAAACGTTCTGAGCTTCTCGATGACAGTACCATACATAGGGTGAGAATTCTTCCCTAGTCAACCAAGCATCCTTCTGTCCATCCTCAAATGAGTCAAGTCTCTGCACCTGAGCTGAATCAACTCTAAGACTTACAAATACACATCCTGGATTTTCAGAGGCAGGACTAATTCAAATCAGCCTTAACTTTCTCCACAAGTACAGGAGCTTTTAAAAAATGTATCCTGATGGTGGGCCAGAAAATACTGTCATTCCACCCGCAGAGTAGAAGCTTAGAGAATTTCCCCCTGTATTTTTTCACTGACTCGGCTGTTCCTCCCTTTCTTTCACACGTCAAATTTTTCTCTCTTCCCACTCTTTTTCTTCAGTTGTCTTTGTCCTTTCTTCCTGGAGCCCTAGCTCCTGTTAGGAGGCCTCACTGGTCTGCAGAATGAGGCCAGTGAATACCAAGCCCCTCACTGCATTCATTATTTTTGCGGACAGTATTCTCCCCCTTTGAAAAAAACGATTTTCTTCAACTCAGAACCTTACTTCAACATGTCCAAATCTCTGAGCCTCCATAATTACAGACTTCAGTATGACCTGTGCAACTAATTGTCCCCTCCCAGCGGCGATTACTCTTGTTAATTATTCGGTTGATGAGATGCTGGCAAGGGTCCCTAGGAGCCCGTAGTACCACTTGGCAGGGGGCGCTCCGCGGGCCCTCCTCATCCCAGCACGCGTCCAGGGGACCCTCACTTCCTTGGGGTCCTCTGAAATGGCCCTCCGCGCCTCACAGGAGCCCTTGACTGAGAGTTTCGGCGTCCCCCCGCTCCGGACGCCGACTGGGTGCCTGGGCATCGGTTATTCCCGCCGAGAAAAAGCAGCTCCAGTCCCGGCCCGCCCGTTTCCCGGCCCCGCCCTCTCAGGGAATCTGACCTCTCAGGGACTTTGAGTGAAAGCTGCTGATTGGTGCGCCACGGGGAGCCTGTTAGAGAGGTTTGAGCTCATTGGATAGGCTCTCGGCCAGAGCCTGTTGGAAACGCAAGCGCTAGGAGGGGCCCGCGGCGCGGGGGCGGGCTCGGTGGCGGTTGTTGCCTTAGCAACCGAGGACCCTCCCGCGGGCCCCGCCCCTCCTAGCCCCGCCCCCTCGCCGACGCGTGCCAGTCGCCACTCGGGGTCCTCCGGTTCCTTACGCACGGGCGCGAGAGGCTGGCGGCCCCTGTGGCCCCGCTCCTGTCAGCGAGCGGAGCCCAGCTTTTGTCCCCAACGCACTTACTTTGGTTGCCCTTCAAGTAGAACTTCACGTGTCCTGCCAGGAGCAGAGACACTGTATCCGACGGGCCGGTGTGATCGGAACAGCTGGGGAACGCTGGCCGCGGCCTTCCCTCGCTGCCCCGCCCGGCCTACGCTTGCCGGGCGCGGTGCCCACGGTGCTAAGCCCAGGTCAGAAGCCAGAGCCCCCGCCGCCCTGCAACTACCAGGCACGTTAGCAGGTGCAGAAAGAGTAAGGGGTCCACGGCAGCCCCTCAGGTGGGGTCCGTCCCCCACCCTCCCTCGTCGCCGGGTTCGAGGGTGACAGACCCGGTGTCCCTTCCCGGAGGGGGGACGGCCCTGAGGAGAGGGGCCTGGTCCCCCGGCCCCCTCGGGGATCCTCCCTGAGGACATATTTCCCTCTTCCATGGGCAGTGTTAAGTTTTATTTTTATGTACGTCGTTTTTCCTCTCTCTATTAAGATTTAATGTTTTTAGAGCAGTTTTAGGTTCACAGCACGGTTGAAGGGCAGAGATCGCCTTTACACCTCTTGCCCCACGCCCCCACGCCCAGCTCCCCATTATCCACAGCGCGCACCAGGGGACATGTTTTTTTTTTTTTTACAATTTATTTTATTTTAGTATCATTAACCTACAATTACATGAGCAATATTGTGATGATTAAACTACCCCCTTCATCAGGTCCCCCCCACCAACCCTATTACAGTCACTGTCCATCAGTGTAGTGAGATGAGAATCACTACTTGTCTTCTCTGAGCTGTACAGTCCCCCCC